>WOFM01000101.1:730088-1140088 GCA_011428145.1 Ericerus pela | reverse complement strand
ATTATCCAAAAAAATCTACATATTGAAAGTGATCTTACAGGTTGTATTTAGGACCCAGGCCGTAAGTCTGTCGGCCACCTTCGGTTGATTAATAGTTCTTGCGCAGTCATTATCAATCGCTGTACGTAATTTAAACCTACTTCTTCGGTAGCCTTACGAGGATTTGAAGGAAGTGCAGCCTGTGCTGGTTGACAAATGAAAAATAATCGGTAGCAACCGTCGAAGGTTGGAAAAAAGTAAAAATAAAAATACCGAAGTCGGTCCAAAATCGCATCGCAGGTTACTTACCTTATCCGGGTGGGTGCAAACTTTGAGTAGGTACTTAGGTACCTATATTTGCAAGAAGAAGACCTCGTAGGAGCGCGAGAATTTTTATCTATTTTAATAATTTCTTATGCGATTTGTACCTAACTGGGAAAAAACAGAGCTAGATAATCGAACGTTTTCAAATAATATTTTACAAATGAAAGCGATGTTGAAAGTTTAACGATATGTCGCGATATATCAGTTCAAACGCGGATAAAACTCTAACGATAGTTACCGTTTTCGCAAGTCTAAAATTGGTCACCAGATGCCACCCACTTGGCTCCCTCTTGCAAATACATCGTACGCAGTGGTATTTTTCCTAATTTAGCGTCCAGTTCACCCTTCAGCCACATAGTTGCGTATCTCAGCGAATGGATGTGGGTACCACCTGACGCCTGCCTTTCACAGCACCGCGTAAATCCGAATACGTCGTGACGTACCTACCTGCGTAATTACGAGGAACTGCAAGTGGAACCACGTGCGTGTAGAAACACGTCGTCCGACAAAAAGTACGAGTACATTACATATTCTGCGACTAAATAAAAATATCTTCGTAGGCGCACCTTTCAATTTTAATTTTAAGTTTAATCCGCCAAAGGTTTTCACTTTTTTTCAAAAATATCAAGTGCTCAACAAATTGTAAAAACATTTCCCCATTTCCCCGCATTCGACTTAAGCGTGTAATTAAAAATTAGAATCGTATCCAGGAGATAGTAATATTTATTTAACGGGCACGTATTTCTCAGTTACCACAGCGTTTCTCTGTCACCATTGGAAATTCATAAAATCGAAAATAAACTTTGTTCGGCTTCGGCTGTTTGAATGAAGAATTTCAAAGTAATCTTATATTTATTTTAAACATTTTTCAGAAAATAGTCCTCGATAGGACATGTCAAAAATCTCAAAACTGATAAAGTATTACATACCTATAAGTAGACAAAGATGAGATGTCACCCTCTAAATTTTTTTAATAGGTATAATTTAAAATTAAAAATTCAATTTTTTATAATTTTTTCCGTACCTACCGTAATAATTATACGAGTACATATGAAACTTTTTAATTTGTGATGAAAAAAGTGCAGAATTGGATCACGTAGGAATAATAATATCACCATTTATTCATGTTTTCACATTGTGAACAGTGAGACTGTAGGGTTGTAGGCAAATTAAAATTCACAAACAATTGTTGATATTGACACACAATCAAATGAACTAATTTAAAAGGAGAAAAGATTTTAATTTTTCGGCTGAAATTTTCATGAATTTTGGAATCATTTTTTGTTCGTGAATTACAAAATTAAAATCATCGACATAGTTACTTGGCAAAATTTATGTAGACTATTAGAAAAAAAAAAAAAAAAAAATCTAAAGCCGCAATACTTCTCTAGAAAACCCAGTTTACCAATTGTTATCCATAATTAAAAAAATAAAAAGCCCGAGTTCCAAATGCTTGAAAAACTTCTACAAAAAAATATCGATATTCTGACAAACATATCGATATATCAACATTTCATTGCTAGTGTCGGGTAAAAAATTACGAAATACTATTGATATTCATCAATATCATTAACAATAATATCGATCTATCGATGTTTTATTGGTAAAAACAAATTTTCCAGGAATTTTTTGTTTTTTAGTTGTCCGGAAACTACCGAACGAATAGGCACCGTACTCCTAACAGACTGCGTACCATATGAGGAATACCTTAAACGAAAATTTTAGCTCTATCTCTATGGTAAGTAGTTTTTTCAAAACCACGAACACTAAATGTTTTTCGGAAATTTTTCTTCTCCAGTTTTCTCAAAAACTACCCAATTAATAGGCACTAAACTTCTATCAAACTCGCATCTACGTAAATATAATCTATTGCGAACGTTTGAACCCAATCCCTTTCTTCATTTTCCCAGAATCCTGTAGAAAAACGACTTTTCCAAGAATTTTTTTTCCAGTTTTCTCAAAAACTACTTCACCGATGAGCACCAAATTTCTTTCACCCTTGCTCCTATGTGAAAGCTATCTTTCGTGAAAATTTAAGTTCTATTCGTTTTGTAATTTTTTCAAAACGATGAACATAAAAGTTAAGGCGATATACATACATATACTGTACATATAATATATGCATTTTTCAACTTTTACATAAACGATTACACACGTATTTAGTGGTAGGATACCACTATAATTCGGCAATTGTAATATAATTGCGTATTTAACGAGGACTATAAAAGTAGTTCATCGTCGCACACCTTCTCGCACCTGATGTCTGACAATGTGCCAGGCACGTAGAGGAATTGCAGGCTACGCCCACGATACTGGGGGCGGTGTCCACAACCAGTCTTTCAAGACCGGGTATTAATGTTGGTTTGTAAAAAATTATTAGAATACATAGGCACGAGTACAAAATTAATGTTTATTAAGAAATAATAGGAACAAAATTGTAGGTACTTTAAAAAAAAAGATACAACATCCGAATTTTCTATTTACAACAAATTAATTTTTTTTTTGTTTGGGTTGGGGACTGTAGGGGTCTCCAACTTTTTAGTTGTAACCCTGCAGACTGCGCGGAATTGATTTGTGGAGGCTGGAGTAGTTAATGGTTGGTGCCATACAGGAGTGACTCTGGAAAGAAAAAACATTTGTATTAGGGTTGGCTAGTCTGTTTCTGAGATTGAGATAAGTATTGTTATCTTAATTTCTAATCTGTTGGATCGCGATCCGCTATCACCTCTCACCCACTATTATCCTAAATCCTGTTAATTCAGGTTGTTTCAAATTTTGCATTATGTTATTTAATATTTTTGCAGTAATTAAAAACAGGTGTGACACGGTCTGTCAATGCTTTTTAGGTTTTTAATGTATGATCTCGGTGGAAACTTTTTTACTGTGACTTTGAAAACTTGTTCTTCGTCAACAACTGTCGAGACCAATTGATAACAGTCAATCAAGACTGCTATTCCATCCATGCCATCATGTATGGATGAAAGTGAATTATAGGTAACTGGAAATTCGGTAATTTGGTACCAAATTTCCGCCCTTACTTTGCTTTGGTCCCCGTATGTATTGTGTAAGAATTGTAGATGTTGCTTATATCCGACTTTGTCAGGAGCAAAATTATTAAATTTTTTCGATATATCTTTTGGAATATTCATTTCCAAAAGAATAATTGTTTGTAGCACTTGAATGTCTGTGTGTAGATGCACATACATTCTGAAACTCCTCATAAATCCTGGGTAGGTTAGAAGTGAACCATTCCATTTTACTAGATGATATTTAGGTGTTTTTAGATTCATAGCCAGTTGCTCAATTTAATCATTTTTCGGTAAGTTTATTCCTGCAATTGCCTTAATATGTTGTTTATGTTTTTTGTCGACGATATATGATCGGCGAAGCTGTATTTTTTAGGTTTTTCCACGTATTATTTACATGGTGTGGAACATACTTAATGTTATTGAGATGCCTACAAGTTTTCCTGATAGATACCCATTAATTACGTTTATTTACGGAATTACGAATAAGTGTTGCATTCACTTTTGTTGATATTTTCATATTATTAAAATTGTTCCTAAGTCAACAAAAATAGTTAGTGTGACTGAAAAATTAATTCTCACGTATTTTTATTTTATGTTCAAGATTTTATGTGACCTTGAAATATCCGTTTGACATGTTTAAATTCTAAAATATTGTTTTCGAGTTTCATTGTTGATAGATGGAAGAAAAATTATATTTATTTATTTGAATTTTTATTCCTTTTAGGGATTCAAAATTATTTTAAGTTTCGATTCTTATTGTGCCTTGAAGTTGAATTCGGTAATAAAATTTAACTTTGTTTTTAGACTGGAAGCGAATTTAGCTGTATTTGGAAACAAACTATTTTTTATTCGTTTACCTTTTCTATTTTTTTTCTTTTTTTTTGAGAGCGACTAAAATCCTTTCAAATTTTAATTTCTGAGGTTATTTAATTGAATCGGATTTTGATTAAAAAATCCGATTTGCTGAGGAACGCTGATGTCTCTGCTACCATATAGTGGTAGGATACCACTATTATTTGGCGCTTATAATTGTGTATTTAATGTCTGAGGGCTATAAAAGTAGTTCATTATCACACACCTTCTCGCACCTGATGTCCAACAACGACTGTCGGCAACCTCCTTAGCTCAGTGCTCCTGTACCTACATTTCTTCGGTACAGGAGTTCTCTAAATGCCCGCCAGGTACATACAGCAATCATGGACTACAGCCATGATAACATACATATAGTTTTTTACAAGATGCCAACTACCTGGAAAGTTATGCAACTATTTTTACATGTATGTATAAAGAGTTGCCTGTCACCTGATTTTTGTTTTTGGCCTCATGCTCAAAATGTGCTCAAATTTTTGAGATACAAATTAGCCTATACGTTATTCCAAAAGGTATTCTACATTCTACAAAGTTTCATTCGAATCCATTCAGCAGATTTGGTGTGACTGAGTTGAAAACTTACACACTTTACTCATTTATAATATTACATTAATATTAATTAAGTAGGATTAGATTAATGGGATAGGTAAATTTACAGGTTAATGTGGCATATTTTTTCAATGTGCCCGACCTTTTCAGGAAAAATTGAAGATAATATTTTGCCCTTGGAGGTTTATTTTATTAGGGGGCTAACTATATAAAATCAAATACTTATCGCCGATGTTTTAACTGATACTTTTCTGTTGTTTTTTGATTTTCTCGCCTAAGCATCAATTCCACAGAAAATTTTATTCTTAAGAAAAAGTTGTCTCATAAAAGTTTCTAAAAAATTTTTATATGAGCCAAATTTTTGTTTTTAGGAGGCTGTTAGAAAGGGTTGCATCAACTGAAGAAGTGGAAATATTTATGTTTCAGGATATCCATTACCCCACACACAAATTCTGTACAATACTTTTCCAAAATTGTTTGAAATGATTTTCTTTTTTGAATTTAACAGGTAATATAGCTATCTATAAATGAAAAAGTAAACTGTTCTCATTGGAAAAATATCAACTCCCATTCTGACACAGCTGAATGAATATAAATGAAAAAAGGGCGGGCTTCAGTGCCTATATGCAAGTTGACTGAAAAATTTAAGAGAAACACATTCTTATTTTTGCTGACTATTAACACCGTGTAATTTGTTTTTTGTTATGATGTTTTTGGGTTGAATGCAAACACACACACACACACACACAAGAAATATTCCTCACTTCTCTCTTTCATTCTGTATTCTTGTGCCAAAATTTTCATCAAAATTTTCACCAAGATTTGGGCTTTGGCCTTCACTTTTCAGGTTTTACACCATAGTGAAAATAGAATTTGTGTACTAACTACTACATTAAACAGAAAATTCTGCTACCTTACTTGTTATTTTCTAATTTCTATATACAGTATACATATAAACAAAGTAAGGTACCTACATGTATACATAAAAACAATTAAGTCAAAATAAGAAAATTGTACCAATCGTTTTCTTTTTACATGACACTGATAATTATATAAGCTTTTATTCTATTCACTATTGCGATTTTAAAATATAATAATACTGCAGCCAACTTTCCACAACAAAATTCATATAAAGCTAAAACCAAATTCTACCAACCTTCCACAACAAAATAATGTTTATTTCAACATGAAGCTAAAGCCAAAAAATAAAAATAAAAGCATATTTTTTAAATACTCATTTTTATTAATCATCCTCACCCTTAACCCTTTTGTTAGATTAATTTTAATGTTTGTAAAAAAACTGGGTAAAAATTCTAGTTCAGCAATAGTTCACGTATAAGTCAGTTAGCCAATACATTCAACACTCAATAATTCAAAAAAATTTATCACAGCAAACTATGAGTGGACTAGAAAATAGTATTTTCAAAAATTATCAAAAATTGACCAATAAATTTTTATCAAATTTGATATCAGTTTTCATTAGACCAGCCACTGTATGAAATTTCAGCCCTATTCTTGCATACATATTGTATGTAGGTACCTTTTTTTTTGACTATTTTGTTTTCCAGTTTTCATTGAAACTACTCAACCAACAGGCATCAAACTTTTTTGAAACATACTCCAATGCAAAAAAGATGTTTGCTACCTCTTGGGCCAAAAATGTGAAAAAGATATGTCAAGCCACAAACAACACTGGTGATTTGCTTTTCTCCAACAATTTGTTTATATTTCACATTTTTCCCAGAAACTATTAATGAAACAACTGGCACCAAACTTCTGTCAGACATGCTACTTGCTACTTTATAACAATCAACTTTCAGATCTATTCCTTTGGTACTTTTGTGAGAATCCTGGATAAACTGTTTTCAGCAATTATATGTTTGACATTTTTTGGGGAAACTACCAAGCTAATGTAGGTACCAAGATTTGCAACTGCTACAAAAGAGCTATCTGTTTCAAAAATTTCAGCTTAAGCTGTTAGATATTTTTCCTCAGCATACTGGAAAAACTGTTTTTCCAGCGATTTTTTGCTCTCCTGTTATTATGGAAACAATTGAACTAGCAGGCACCAAAATCCTATTAGATCTATTCCTATATAAGAACTATCTGTCCAGAGAACTTCAGCCCTATCTCTTTCATTTTTTTTTTTTCAAAAATGTGAGCACAAGATTTTCTCCAGCGAATTTTTATTTTCCATTATTCTTGGAGAGTACAGAACTATTAGCCACAATGTTTTCATCTTGTGACAATATAAGGATTAACTTTTGCAAAAATTTCAAAACCTTTAAAATTCTGGAAAAACAATTTATTGAGTAATTTTTTGTTTGCCAAGTTTCTTGAAAGTTATTGAACAAAGAGGCACCAAACTTCTTTCTGACCTGCTTCTATATAAAAGGTAACTATTTTTTGTTAAAATTTTAATGCCTATAGGTTTTGTTATTTTTTAATAACTGTGAACATAATATTTTGGTGATAACGACACATGCACATATAAATACAAAGTACAGCCTACGCATAAGTAATCAATGAAAAAAAAATTAAGTCAAAATAGGAAAATGGTACTAATTGTTTTATTTTCTTATGAAATGGATAATTTTCATCATCACTACTCTAACCCTTTCATGAGTCTAATTTTAATACGTTTTTAAAGTATTAGGTTACATTGGGAAAATTGTACTAATAGTTTTCCATTGTTACAAAGAGCGGCTAAAAAAAAGTAAATCAAGTATAAATAAACTTTTAATGATAGGTACCCTTTTAGTATGGGTAAAATAATGTTGTAAACTTAGCCCATGAAGGCCCATATGCAAGAATGATACTTACGTAATTCTTATATTTTTTACATTATGTATCAATTATATCTGTATATAAACATAATTATACATAAATATAACTCTGTTAAGATAAGTAATTCTAGAGTAACTGTTGATAGGTATACTCAAGTTAGTATTTCTTACATTTTGATGTGTAAACATCATAGCCTTTGGTGTCCATGGTAGGGGCTAAATGAGAATTACAATTGTCAGTTGCATAATTGTAACTTTTACAATTGTAACTCTCATTTGTATGTATTATGTGTGGTTGTGTGCGTGTGCAACATACTCACAATTTTTTTTTCCATTAACAATTTTACCTATGAACATATAGGTATAGGTGCAACTCTGTTAAGATAAATAACTCTTAAATCTTTGCTGATATTTAAATAACTGTTTTTCCAGCCCAATCAAACCAATGAAAATAGTTCCAAGTGGTTACGCAAAAAACTTACTGACCAGTTATTTGTTGAAATCAAACCAATTTGATTTTGAACAGTGGCCAATATGCGTTGTTATGTAGCCACAGCCTAACACACAATCACAGACAAACATTCACAATAGGATGAATACAACACTAAACAAAATAGCAACATGGAAAAATCGCTCCTCAGTTACCAAAAAAAAAAAAAAAAAAAATGCTTATAATATAAACAAAATGCATCTATTGTGAATATTTGCGTAGTTGCCAAACATTTATTTTTTCAGCTCTTCCATATTCAAATTCTCTGTGAGATTTAGCCCTCTTTCAAAATATTTTTAAAAGCTCAATTAAGCTCAAATGAAAATTCAAATTGAAAAATAAGTAGTTTTGCCACATCTGTAGATCATGAGCTTTCATTTAATATTTATTAACATATATACTTTTGTTGTGTGGTTAATGCACAAAAGGGAGAACAAATTGCTATTAATATAAAATATAATATTAAAAAATAAAATATTAATAAGACTTTCTTCAATTCCTATCTTGTCTGCCTTATTTCATTTTTTTTTTTTTTAAATTAATTTTTACCTTTATGGTGTGATGATGAATAAGCAGTCATCTCTGGGTTGTCAAAAACATGAGTAAATAGTCTTCCTCACGTTCATCTTCGCAAAAAAAAAATAAAAAACCTTCGAGGATATATATATATATATGATGAAGACGACACATGGGCAGGACACATGGGCAGTTTCGTCCTACCTATAGAAAGCGCTTCTACAAACACGTGTACTTCTATTTAAATATCTGATTGGAGGAAAATATCGCAACGTACTTTTGTTTATAAATACTGGCGTACGAAGTACCTCACTTTTACACCGATTTTCAATTCTGATTGGTTGAAGTGTTCAGTCTGGGGTACTTCGTACGCCAGCACGCGGCATCTATAGTTTGGACACTCAACTCTATGTAAAAATTGTTCCGTGTCATCTCTATCATATATATATTCTCGAAGGACAAATCCCTTTAATAGGTTATCTTATTTTCAAGTTAGTTATTTTTTATTTCATACTTCGTTAGGACGCACACGAACAGGCAAAGGAATGAACGATTCCCGACAAGGATTGGAGGGCCGTAAAATTAAAAGTAAAAGTGGAATAGTAATTTCGATGATGAAGTAATTTCAATTTATTAATAAACTATATTTTGTAATTCGTTCAGTTCATGAGTTAAATCGTTTAACTATCACGTTCAATTCATGAATTCTGTCAGCAAGGTCTTGTTCACATCTTGCTCGCTTTACCTTATTTTACTTTGATTTTAGTTTTACTAGTTTTACACGACTGTTACGCACGCGTTGGAGAATGGTGATTGAGAGTGATTAATCAGTCATCGTGATGCGGTACAATAAATTACGATATTCGTCGGAAGTTCCGAATTACTAATCGGAAAACTGGTTGTCGGTTGTCGCCCAGCTTGGTACATTAATCTGCACATACGGTTGGTAGGTAGGTAGGCTCTGGCTCACAAATGTATTGGCATTTTCTTGCCGCCGGTTCGGTTGATTTGTTCCTTAATATGGATTGTATTTCATTGAGAATTAAGCTTGTCGTTCGATTTGTGATTTGCAGTCAACTCGACGTTGATTCATCGATCTAGGAGTAGCAGTCACAGGCTCGATGTTTCGAAAAGTGCCACTGCCTTATGGACGCGATCCTGACATCATTGTCGCGGTATGACTGTGCTCTCGCTCGCGTTCGAATTATGTGTCCAATTATAAATCGCATTCCTACAATGTTCAACAGAGTCCTACACATACTTGGACCATCGCAGTACTGAGATGTCTGTCGTAGTGGTCAATAGGTTTTAATATTTTGTTGGTATTCTGTATGGTGTGTGCAGCGCTCAGGTAAACGTGTGTGTATGGATGGATGGGTGCGTATAGTTATGTAAATTTGTTTTCAAAAATCAGTGCAGTGGAAGTTCATAGAAGATTTTTTCTGGGCGTTTTCAGAGACAAGAAAACGATCAGACAGGTCTCAAGTCGAAGAAAATTCATTTAATGAGTAAAATTAAGTAAAATCATCGTCTGGATACTCTTGCAATTAGTTAGTCCATCAATTGTATATTTGTGATATAATTACAAGGTGTAGCGTAATATTATGAAGAATTATCTTTGAACGCGTTGATTATATGTACATATATCATGGAGTGGCATTTGGCATTTTTCATAGTTTACCCATGCCAAGATGCTTGTGATTTGCAGTGAGTAAATGTACTTTTTCTTACGCGATGTATATCTGTATAATATACGTATAAGTAGAATCGCATAATTATATGTATATGTATACGTCTGTATAGATATAAACCGTACGATAAAAAGTACATTCATTTACTGAAAAGCGCAAGCATCTTGACAAGGGTGAACATAATCGTAAATGAGAAAAATTCCACTCTATGCATTATTATACTCCAAGTTTGAACGTGAATTTTTGAGATTTTTAATTCTTAATACTATACATACCTATATGGAGTGAGGGCTAAATATAACCGATAGCGAATTCCTTCTTATTGATTATCGAATAATGATGATTGAAATGCGTTAGTGTAAATAACGCTTGTTGAAGATAATTTTACTTCTAAGTTGGAATTATCTCGAATTTAGTCGTTTTCTGGTAGTTTAGTGGTTCATTTTATCACACCCAGAAATATCTATCAACGCGACCGAAATCTAAAATGGCATTGTATCGAATACGTCTTGTGGACTTGATTCTTTTAAAATTTTCTTAAATCACTCTATTTTTTTAATTTATTCGTCCAAGTATTTTGTTCGCTCTTCCGAACTGAACATACTAAACGTAAATTGGGATAAAACACGAGGAACGTGAAAAATATGATTTAAAAAAAAAATTCCTGTCGCTTTTGCTCATTCGTGAAATATGAACTGACAAAACTAATCCAAAATTATGAATGTAGCATCTATTGTGAAGCTCGCAGGCACCTTTTACTTTTTCCGCGTATAATTACTGAGCGACCATTGAATTTTCGCCTTGTTTTCAAAAATAATTCAGTTTTTCCGAAGGCTAATCCCGCAATTGCGATTTTTACAAATTTTACAACTTGAAATCTGTTGTGGTGATTGTATTCACGTCCGGCGTAGGATTCGATAGTTGATGGGGTAATTTACTTACATGGTTATTTTGCAGGTTATTGCTGTTTGAGAGGCTGTAATTTGCAATGTTTGATAACAAAAATGAAGGCGACGATTTATTTTTGGGCGATGTGGGCTCGTTATCTCGAATTTACGAAGAAAGTGAGCTTTATGGCAGTGGCTCGAATGTACGGTCGGCTACTGACAATTCGTCGTCGTTTTGGGAGCCGAAGAAAATGAGCGCTTTTCGAAATGCTGCTGCAGCCGCCAGGACGAATGTTGACGCGAGCAAATCGTTATCACAAGTGCGGTTCGACGATGAGCCGACGTTTCATATATGCGTACCGAGAGGATCACCGGCGACGGAGGCGATCGCCGTTGGCGCGAATATTTGGGCGAGGAACGACGAGGCGAAGCTGTACGACGACGGCGAAATCGTGTTACCCGATGTACGGTGCGCCGCTGGCAGCGGCGACCATCAGCCACACTGCGAACAGAGCGGCCGGCATCGACGCAAACCGCTCACGTCGTCGAGTGGATTCGATGGCGAAGGGTTCGATCGCCGCCACCATCCCGACTGCGCCGGCGGAGGCGATTCGCCGCGTCGACGGCTGTTGCCGAGCCCGTCGCACGGCGATACGCGTCGCACGGCCACCGTGGCCGTCGCCACCGCCACCGTCTCCGTTTCCGACGTGGCTGATCTACCGTGGCGCAAGTCTACCAACAGTTGCTCCATTTACGACTTTGACGATGCGTCGCACGCCGGAGAACACTGTCACCAGAGTCGCGCTTCCCCTGTGCAACCGCAATACCGCGAGCTTCATTCGTCGGACGAGCCAGCCGATAACTTGGGCGTCGAAAAGGCGTCGTCTGGCGTGCCACCGTTCGAAGCGAAAGAGTCACATCGCGACGACGAAAAAATTTCCAAACAGCTGGTCGCACGAGCACCGAACGGCGCTGCTGACGAATTATTGGACGAAAACTACCCCAGTGTAAGTCCGTATGCGACGGCCTGTCCGTTCAAACATAAACCTATGAAACTGAGCTTAGAGTATCGTGGAGAGCGTAGCCGTAATGGCTCGCTGTCGGCTTTCAAGCGGCGCAATTTCAACGACGAAGAGATGGCGACGGTAACCGTACCACATACTCCCGGAAGACAGCAACCGGACGACGACATCATCGTTCTGGAAGCGGCGAGTGGTTGCAACGCGGCCCACGAACATGGCGGAGCCGCTGTCGCATCTCAGTCCAAAGCGTGCCGGAATCGTTTTTCGAGCGCAGACGAGCGGATCGTTTCGACGCCGTCGTTACAAGCGCCCAATCGGGCCGTAGAGAGTTCCCAAGAGGCCGGCTCGTTCGCCGCTCTTTCCAACCAGCCGCCGCCGTTGGCTCAGCGCCAAATTCCTGTCCTGAATCGTTCCGAGCTCGGCTCCGGCGGCATTCCCATCGGCTGCAACACCGCCGTCACCGGCGCAAACTCGAGCACCAGCGATCGCAATCAAGTTGTCTCGTCGGCTGCCTCGGATACCACCTCCCCGTTTATGGTTCCTCGACTTCAGCAGCCGATCAACTCGCAGATGGCGCCACCGCCTTCTGTGCCGGATGCAGCCTTCTGTATGCCACCTATTCCGCAACCGGGCCTGCCTGCCTTTATCAGTCTGTTCAATTCCGTAAGTTTTGTACTCGTCTTGTCTGTAACTCGTATTGGTAACCGCAGTTATAACGTCAGTGGCATACGTTTTGTGCCCTATTTGCTCGACGCCTTCGCTCTCGAGGTACACAAAAAATAAAATAAAAAAGATATCCGAGCGGAATGTACCGTGGGTTTTAATTTTGGAAAATTTCAGTACAAAAGCACTTCTTTGGTTATTGTTACTTGAGAAAAAAAAATTTGGGCGGTGGCAACAACGAGTCTAAGTCAATTCTTGTACAACTTTGTGATTAGTCGCGAGTGGATGTTGGAAGTTGATTGGTTATCCAGAAGGGTGCAATCGATTGAACGTTTATGCAATATAACCATTCTTTGATTAATGTTGACTACCTCCGCCAGAAGTTGTACCACGATTTCGCAAAATACTTTGGCATTGGTTGTGTGCGATCTGCGGATGTGACGAAACATGGATGCGTGTATGAATTAACTGAGCCCTGTCTTCGCGATATCGAGGAAGCCGCATTAAACTCTGTTCGTGCAGCCCGTCTGCCAAGTTGCTCGAGTTTGGGCTCTTAACGTTTTGAAATAGAATTTTACGATAACTTCTTTCCGAGGGAACTGTATTGACTAACATACTCTAGCCGCAGAGTATTAAATATAATAGGAGACGCACGCTCATCTAAACACTATTACGAAAAACGGCACCACTTTCGAAGCTATCGTCCCCACTCCTTCGGCACCAAATTCGAATTTACTTGCCCCTCATTCGGGCCTATGGGCAATAATCAGAAATAATTTAATTAAATGAGCGAGTGAACGTAATCATTAAGGCAATTATTTTTATGATATTGCATATTTTTTCCTGCTGCACTAGATACCGCATATCACAATTTTCTTTGCGTTTCGTGTAATTCTATGACGAATGGTGAAATTTTATAACGCATATTTTCGCATATTTTGGGTATAAATGCCTAGAAAGGCTTATTTTAGCCAAAAAACGTCAAAATAGCGCTTATTTTGAGCTTTTTTCATATTGTTACAGCTTTTTTGAGAAAAAACGGCAAAAATCAGCCAACAAAATGAAAAAAAATTGAAAAATGTTGTGACGTAGAGAGGTTCTTCAGTACGCTGAAAAGTTTCCTTCGGGATAACCGGCGATCATTTTTAGTCGATAATTTGAAAGAGCACATGGTGATAGCTGCATATTTTAAAGCATAAGTTGAATGAAAAGTTAAAGACGATGAGTCGATGAATTTGTATTTTCGAAAAAAATAAATGTTGAATGGTTTTTTTTTCTTTTATTTTAGGTTGAAAATACCTACATTTTGATACCCATAATGGTACAGTTTTATAGTGCTTTTTTCTGTTTTTTTCAGGTTTTTAGCGCATATAAATGCTTTTTTTTTAGGTTTTAACCGCTTATTATAAGCGCTTATTTTGATGTTTTTAGCGCATAAAAATAATTTCCCTAGTAATCATTAATTTATAAATTACAAAAAACACGAATTTAGTCGATAAAAATGAGATTGAAAACCGTCGGTACCGTAGGGGGTCAGGATATTTTTATTGCGAAAGTGGTGTATTTCGTTTCATATGCGCTTTCTATTGTATTAAATACTCTGTGGCTCGAACGTCCCAATGAAGCTCGATATTATCAAACCTTAGTGACCAGAAAATTGTTCTATTTGTTTTTATGACTTACCAAAACAGGTCCCTTTATTTCGAATTCAGTAATATGTTTTGTTGTTAAATAATAAATTGGCGAAATTTCGATCTAAAACTTTCCAAAGTTTGCAAGAAACACGATTTATTGTCAGCTGAAATTATGGACTTTCTACCATTCCCGTTTAAGGTCGTTGCTCAAGGTTAAAGCGAATTGTTCAAATACTGGTACAACGGAATCGGCATAAATGCGCTTATTTAGTTCCAAATTAAATCGGATGTCATTTTCACTTCTCACGCATTTCCCCCCAATAAACTGTGTTTCTCGTAAAAATTTAAATATTATATTTTTAATTGACTGAAAGAAGAGGAGGAGGTTTTGTAGTCGTATGGAGCTTCACTGGTCCAGTAGTATGTAATCAAAAGCCTGAACACAAAATTTGAGAATTCATATTTTTATATATTTTGTTAAAAAAGCATATATATGCCTATTTTGCCTCAAAAAATCTCATATATTTGAATATTTCCAAATAAACACATATTTTGATGAAAAAGTAGGTAGGTGTTGTGTAGAAAATCTTCCAGTTTACGCGTTATTACAGGAGCAAATTGGAAATGGTGCTCTCAAATGTTTTGTGCGAATTAATAATATCCACTTTCTGCCATCAAGTTCATAGTTTTTTTTTTTATATGGGTGTGAATAGCTCGCTGTAAGGGGGTGGGTCTACACATCCTCTGTGGTCTCTTCTGATAACCCCCACACCGAACAAAAAATCACAAAAACTGATAAAAATACACAATACTCAGAGATCGAGCCTTTTTTTTTTGGCTAAAGGGGCACAGACCCTCAGGAACTTCCAATATATATGTATATTTCTTCGTTTTTTTATAATATACTCTGCTTTTAAGATAAGAAATTGAATGAATGAAAACTTTCAAGAATATTATTTGCTGATTGATATAAATAAAAATTAGTTAAAAGTTTAAAATATCTTTGTATTTTTTAAAACTTGAAACTTTTTGGTTCAATGTTTTTAAATTTATAAATTCATATTTACTTACTTATTTGAGAAAAATAAGTTCATATTTTTGCATATTTTCGCATATTTGTGTATATTTCTGGAAAATTAATGCATTTTTTTACAAACCTACTGATTACGTAACTGCTTTAATATTTTCAAAATTCAAAATTGTAAATCCAGTATTTTGAATCTGAAATTTTGAATTTAACTATCTGTTAAAATTCAACAGGTATATACACATGATGGTGAATTTAGTATTATGCTCATAAACGTGTATACCTATATAGGCAACTACGAATAAAACTCTACCATGTGCATTTTTTATTCACCCCTGATGCTATTGGTATTTTTTGCGAAAAATACGCCCAGTTATATGGACTTGAATTAAATTTTTGGGATTTATCTTTGGCGATTAATTAAATTCAATTCGAGTATATTTGTTCAACCATGACTTCAAAACCGCTTGGCAGATCGAGATGAAATTTTCAGTATTTAATTGTGTTATTCCAAGGCATGTTTGAAGCCATTATCAATGTCTCTTGCTCCTCTAAAAGGAGAGTTGTCCATTTTCACCAAAATTTTGATATAAAATCGTATAGGTGGAAAATTTAAAAGGGAATATTTTCATAATCCACACAATTTTCCATACAAAGGATGGTTTAGAAAGTAAAATCCCAAAAAAACTTTCGTTACTATAGTTTAACTGCATGTATTTGTTTATGACGATAATATTCCAATACTATCAGGTGCAAATGGGCAATCATTTTGAACCCACGTTTAATACATGCATTATATGTTAAGTTGGCTGTCTAGATTGTGCTCCTTTTTTATGCACTTATTGTAATCACGAATGGGACAAAATGTAATGTAGATCTTGTACTAACACCTGGGAGCGATGAAATTGAGTTTCGTAATGATCAGTTATCTTTTATCTATATGTTTTTTTTTAAAAGGCTCTTCATTCAGATATAGAGTAAATATATATTTTATTTGTGTTATTATTTACTATATGCTTTTTATGGTCGTGTTTTATAATGTGTTGAAAATTGGGGTTTGCGAAGTTGCTTCGTGGCTCCTTCCTATGAGACTCTGCTCAGTAATCCAATAAGCCATGTTCAAATCTTTGTGTGTACAGAATTTTTTCATATAATTTGTTTCTTGTCAGTAAATGTTATATTGTATGTTTCGTAATCACGTACGTTTGATGGTAGATGAGTCAAATTCAATACTAGGCAAAAAAAAATATGTGCGTGTTCCACTGAGGTTATACTCATGAAGGATTGATGTGAAAATATAGTAGTGTGGTTGTGAGCATGTGTGTTGCACATGCACATAACCACACACCGACACATCATGTAACACCCACAAACGAGAGTTACAACTGTAAGAAATACGCAAATCTGACAATCGTAATTCTCATTTAGCCTCTACCATAGACTGAGCGCTAATATGTTTACACAACAAAAAATAAAAAATTCTTTAATAGGCAGAAGTCTTTATAGTTATTTCGTGGTATACTTTTTCTCCGTCTCTTTATAGATGCAAAAACACCTGAAAGAACATCCTCTTTGTTTGATCACGGACACTTTTGTTTTTCTTTCAACTAATATTGTCTTTGTATTTCTTGAATTATCGTGGCATAGTGGTAACAACTTGCTTTGAAGTTAGGTGTTATGGAGTTCAAATCTCTCCAGGGGCAGGTTTTTTTTTAAAGTTTATTTTTGAATTTTGAACATCAGTCTTTGCTGCGAAAAATTTTACATGCCTTGTAAAAGTGTAATTTAAAAAAAAAAATTTTCACCCGACATTTCTTTCTTAGAAAATATTGAAGCTATAAATTTAAAAATAATAAAACTTGGAAAAAAAAAAAAAAAACCGACTTAAGAAGATGATAAGACTGCATTGAAGAAATGAAAACTAAAAAAACTAAAAAAAAAGAAAAGAAAAAAGATGTTTTAACACCGTCGGTTAAAAAAGTATGATTTCAGAACGTTTTGGCAGAATACTTTTTTCCTTTTTACTAATGCATTTTTGTATTCATTATTCTAGTGCTGGTTCATCTGTTTTTAGTCGGTTTTTTTCGAAAAGTGATTTCATCGAAGAAATGACGTTTTCATCGAGTTTGTGGCAGTTGAACCTCTTTGTAACGCTTCTTTTCTCTCCAACAAAGAGAGCTCCGCAGCTGGTGTGCTACGGCAGCCTCATTCATCGTTAGAAAAAGATGGGGTGCATGGTGCTGCCACATCTTCGAACGGCGTTGCAAACCAACAGCCCAGCGTATCTGCGTCGAGGCTGCGTGACTTTGGTCGGGTATTCAGAAATGAGCCGACGATGGTCGACTCGAAAAAAACTGCATGTTTCGCAGAATCTATTGGAGTGTGGTGGTGGGGCCTGGTGGGGCGGAAGGTTGGAGGGCTCGTTGTTTCTGTCATCGCCCGCGGTTGGATACCGAATGATTTCCACCCGGGTAATACATCGCGAATTTTGATGTCACAAAACGAGGGATTCTACTCGAAGGCCGGTATGACCCAACGTTTTTTCGGTGTGATTGCAGGGCGGCAACTGCGGCTACACGGCGTATGGCGCAGGCGCACGGATCGCGAGTAACGCCATTTCGGGCGACTTCTTCGCCAACTGTCCGCCGCCAACGGCTATGCCCTACTCGGTGAGTCGATAATTACGCCGGTGTGGCGCCTACCGCGCCGCTGTTTCTCCTCTTACGCCGCCTATGTGCTCGCTGCGGCCTCGGCTGCCGCATGCGGGTCGCGTGTCCCGCCCACGCGGCACCCCCTCTTGCGTCCTCTTCTCGCTAATCTACAATTCGTTTTTTCGCAGAATTTCCAGAACAGCGTCCAGCAGCGGCGCAACTGGATGCCGACGAACGTCGCGCCCTCCACCCTATTGGGCCCTTTTTGCGCCTCCTCCGCCGATACGCCGCCGCTTCGTGCAGGTAATATCGTCTGCGAATCTTGCGCTCTATTCGTTTTCGGTGGTCGCGTTTTTGGCGCGTTGACGCCGCCGCCGCCGCAGCCATTGCCGCTGTCGCCGTCGCCGTCGCACTCGCTACCCCCAGTCCGTGTAGGAAGAGGGCGAGGGTGAAGGCGAGGGGGGCAGCCATAGATGAATCGCCAATCATTTCAGTGTGGCGGTTTGGTTTCTCCGGCTATATTTGCATCGTACGTACTTCGGTCGTCGTATTTGGCGCCACCTGACCAATTCGCGAATGTCGTTGCCTCGCCATATCGATCGTTGGTAATTTCTATCCCTTATTAATCGCTTATTGTCGTTCTGTAGGAGCACTCGTGTCCACGTACTCGAATAACGACGGTAGGTGATGAAATCTTCCAAACAATATTCATTTCCCATTTTCTTATTCCGGTCCGCGTTGCCGCCGTCTCGTGTTATTCGACCTTATTTTTTATTTTCAGCCGTCAAAGACGAAATTCGACAGCAAAACAAAAACTTGACGGATGAGCGCGACCAGTACTGCCAGAAATTCAACTTACTCAACGAGGAACTGAATAAATTGAAAAATCAAAAGAAAGACTTGATAGAGGGTAAGAAGTCGCATCAGCAGGAGACGTTTTTGAAGGAAAACGACCGGCTACAGGTGATTCACTTTTTGACTTTCGATCAATGCACGCACCCTCCCCCCTCCCCGAATGAAAAGTATCAAAAACGGGAAGAATTTGTGAAAAATTCTTTGGCCCTTTTCGCCTCTAACATTCGATCGTTCTGACCATCTCTCGAATTACGGGACCACGCGATAGGTAACCGTTGCGAAAATGGAAATTATGTCGCATCTAATAATCTATCGCTTTTGGAACTACCTTTAATTACGTACGTAGGTACGTAGTCTAATACAGAAAATGCAGAAAATGCAGAAAATGCAGAAAATGCAGAAAATGCAGAAAATACAGAAGAAAGTGGCTTGTGCCCGGTAAATGATCTACGAAAGAACCACGGTCGTATATTCCGAGTTGAGAATGGACCCGCGATTAGTTTCAGTGTACGTTTCAGTGCGCCAAATTTTAAAATTTCGAATAGAAGAATCGATATTCGGTGGGTATTTTTACTTTTTTTGGGCTAAATCATCGGAGGCTACATTCCAGCTTCCTTTTTTTCTTTCGTAGATCTGCCATACTAGCGAGTGCGCAAACCATTCGGCTAGATTTCGTCGAGCCGTATCGAATTCCAGCGAGTCCGAGGAGGAGAAATATTCGAGCGTTAATTTGGTGTTTTTAATTTTCGTAGATGGAAATCCAAAACAAAATCAAAGCTGTGAGAAACGTGATCGACATGTTGTCAAAAATCATTAAAGTGGACGACAGCGTCAAGACCAAATCAGTACCGAACGACGCCTTGGCAAGAAACGACAGCGATCGCGTGAGTAAAAAAAAAGAAGGAAACGAGTGGGCCGTTTAAAGGCGCACATCGTTTTAAAATAAATAAGATTCGACCGTACGTCTGGTTTACGAGATTATAATTTTTCGCCGTGGACCGTCGCGAACCGAAGATTATTTCGCGTATTTTTTTCGCTCGCTCTAGCGTCGATATTATTTATTTATTTATTGGGCTGTATTGCTTTACGAAGGGCGAGGTGAAGGAAGCCGCTTCGCAGAGCAGCGTCAAAGAAAGAAGATCGCGTCGATCGCGTTCCAAATCGATCGGACGTTCGCGGCATCGTCGCAGTCGTTCGCGATCAACTTCCGCCTCCCGCATTCACTCCAGGCACAAGTCACGTTCCAGAATTGAGCGATCGTCTTCCGGCTCGCCGCGGCGATCCAGACGACGATCGCGATCGCGTTCTAGAGATAGAAGTCGTCGCGGTGGCTGTAGCGGTAGACATCGTTCGCGCGATCGATCGCGAGACCGCAATCGTGAGCGCGACCGATCGCGAGAAAGACGCGATCATCGAAATCAGCGGAAAGAGGACAGATTAGTGACAACGACGATAGTTTCAACGACGCCGGCGGTGGCAGCAGCAAAAATAGCAACATCATCACCAACGCCACCACCACCAGCAGTACCAGCGACAATAGCGTCGACGTCGACGAACGTTGTGTCTGGAACGGCGGTGGCGGCGGCAGAGATAGCTGATGTGAAGATGGCGGTTCGGGAAGTTCGATCTGCGCCGTCGCTCGTCGACGTTTCGTCGCCAGAAGCTAAAGGAGCTGAAGAATCGCCGCCCCCGTCCTCGTCGTCGCGATATTATTCGGAAAAATTCAGGCCTTTTTCCGATAGCGATAACGCGGCCGCTGCGGAAATCGAAAAATGCGGCGTTATTGATGAGCTGCCTTGCAAACGCGTCAATTACGTTCACTACGATCCGGAGATACACTGGTGCGATATCTGCAACGTTTTTCCAGTTACAGCCAAAGAATATTTGCTACATCTGCACGATATCGAGCATAAAAACGAGTTGCTGGTAGGTTTTTTTCGCCGCACGATTGCGCAGTCTTTCGAACCCAATTTCTAGCTGGCTACGATCCAGATTTTTGCACCGCTGCCTGTAAATTCGGTCAAAAAGCGTTACAACGAGTTTTCAAAACAAGTTTGCTGTGACATTCTTACACGCAAATTCGGAACGTGGGCTTCCAACACATTTTTGTGGACTTTTCTCTCCATCGTGCGTATCGATCTGAGTGAGGTGGTGTGGAGAAATGTAAAAGTACATATTATAACTTTTTTAGACGTTTATTACTACTAACATTTTTTTTTTTTTTAATTTTACGAAATTTATTTTGAAATTCTTTTTTCCTAAAATTGTACATTTTTGAATAAGTAATATTGGTTTTGGTTAGAATCTGCTACGCTTACTATGGTGAAGTAACTTATTTCATTTCATTTTACCTTTTTCTTTTTGTATTAAAATCGATCTCACGGCGGGGTTAGGGGTGATGAAAATTTTCCGTTTAACGACGAAAGAAAACTAATGATACCATTTTCCCATTTCGACCTCGTTGTTATTCTATGTATATACCTATATATACTTATATGATAAGTATGTATCGCCTAAATTTTTGATTTATGGTTTTGAGAAAACTACAAAAGTTATAGGGCTGAAATTTTCGCGACATGTATTTTTTATATAGAATCAGGTCTGAAAGAAGTTTGGTGCCTATTGGTCCAGTAGTTTTTGAGAAAAATGGAGAACAACAAATTTCTGGAAAATTAGTTTTTCCAAGATTTTGATAAAACTACATAAGCGATCGGTTTGAAATTTTAACGATACATGTGCGACGATGATAGAAGTTTGGTGCCTATTAGCTCGGTGGTTTGTTGACAAAACTGGAAAAGAAAAATCTCTCGCAGTAGCAGCTTCATGAGAAAGAGTAGGTTTTCGAAAAGTGGAAAATCAGTTACTAAAAAGTTATCAATTGGATCAAAATAAAATTGATGATTGTATGGAATTTTGTAACTGTTGATGAAAAATTGCGTTGTTACATATCCTTACCTCTTTGAAAATCGGAACAAAAATAGATTTTTTGAAAGCATCTTCCGATCGATCCGTATCAGAGTTGATAGCTAATCATAATCTCATTTATAAAAGCAACTTCTGTAATGCTATCACGAGACCATAGGTACGGATATATTTGGCGGTATGTATGTATTTCAGTCGAACTTTAAAAACATTTTTTCTCTGGTTAATTGATAATTTCAAGTTCTGATTCATTATTATGTAGGTCTATTGGAATAAAAGTATTAGTGCGCAGTAGCATTGGTATTCTTTAATAGATTATAATGAACATTTGTTCAAAATTTCGTAGCTATTGGTCGAAAATTAAGAATTTTACGGTCAAAATAAAAACGGAAATAGCGATACTAGAAATACGGTAAGGCCGATCCGCAACGAAATCAGTACTTAGGTCAGGTTCTTAGGTAAGTACTAATGTTCGTTCCAAATTTTTTGACTTTCGGACAAAAGTTGCTACCTGTTCCATGGAAACAAGAAATTTGCTTACATGTTCTACTAGAGAGTACCCAATGCTGGTGGGCAATAATAATTTGCGGACCTATGTAAACTATTAGAATTCTACTTATGTATGATGGTCCTCAGTTGTCTCCACCAGTACGCAAGCTTCTTTTTCTGTGACCTACCATTTATATATTTTTGTGGTGTCATGTACTCATGTCTGTGTGTAGTATTCTACGAGCCCACTCCTAACTGATTTCACTCTTTATCTCTACTTCAAATGGCGAACGTTCTGATAATATTTTATCGCGATAATTTACTATTTTATATATTGTTCCAATATAAACCAGAAATGTGTCCAAATTATCGACCAGTCAGGTGCACAGTAAAGAAAAAAAATTATTTAGAGTTAGACTGAAATATAAATATACGCGTAACCAAATTATCTGTAATGCTATCACGTGACCATAGTTATAGATATATTTGGCTGTGTATATATTTCAGTCTAACTTATTTTTTTCTTCATTTTGCATCCGGTTAATTGATAATTCCGACATATTTACGGTGTACGAAGGTCTGGGAATTATTGTTGCGTATCAGCATCGAGTGCTCGCTAGTCTTATAAATAAAATAATATATGAAAGCCACGTCTCTAATGCTATCATATGACCATAGTTGTCGAAATATTTGGCTATTCCTATAATATTTCAATTTCATTCTAACTAAATCTTTTTTTTTTTTATCCTTTTCGATCTGATTAACTGATAATTCTGACACATTTATGATTTAAGTAGGTCTGTGGATTATTGCTGCGTAGCAGCATCGGATACTCTCTATATATTAATATAATTACACAAGCCCCGAAGTGCTACTTTGGCTTTTGCCGGGACACGACTTCTGCCGGAAAAAAAAAAATAGTAAATAAAAAAGTATTTTGCGTGTTTCTCTTTTTTTGTCCCTTCGTCTACATTTGTTTTTTTTTGTTGCTCAGTAGTTAGCGCATTCTCATAGAATTTAGGGGAATGTTTTGGCAAATGAATTTCCATCTCCTTTAAAGGTACATTTACATCAAACAAACGAGTGAACAATGAACTTTTTTTTTTTTGGTTCATTTGGTGTCAATGACAATCACACAAACCTATAACAACGAACGAAATTCACTACCCAAGCAAATGGCAACAAACATCCTGTAACCTTGCGAATGTAGGAAAAAAATCGAACGAATATCGATTGTTTGGTGTAAACGCAGATTTAGATGTTTTTATATTTTTTTCTTTATTTATTGTTCCGACCGAAGTCGTGGGCCTGAAAAAACCAGTTTGCAGCGCTTCGAAGCATGTATTATATAAATGTACCTAGTTCACCGAGATTTGCTCCGATGTGGAAATTATAAAAAATTTTATTAATTTAATTCAAACAGAAATTTCAGCAATATATTTTTATAATGCGTCTCTAGAGTCATAAATCATAATAATCATACGCAGCCTAGGCCTAGCAAAATTCGTTAATAAAACCTTACCGATTCGTTACTTCTAGCCGGGTGAATTTTTCATCATTCGTTTTTATCACTTACTACGCTGATGGATAGATTCAGATTCTTATATTTCTGTGCAACGAATCTTCTCAAACTTGGGACCTACCTACCTAAATCATTTTTTCATACCCAAAAACCCCTTTCCTGTAAATTTCAGTAACGTTGTTGGTCTAATTCTTCAGAACACGGAATTACATACATGCATACATACATAAATACATACATACGTACATACATACGTACATACATACGTACATACATACTCACATACATACATACAATTATTGCTTGTATTATAGTATAGGATTATGTATGAATTTGTGTTTTTGGTGCCAAAATTTTTCTCTCGTTATAAAAGTGAAAAATACCTACTCCCACACCCAGGTCGTTTCCTGTCACTGAGATTAATTAGTAGATCTATATAGAAAACTTGTTTGAAAATTTTTGGAAAATATTTTGTATCTACAGTTTTGAAAAAACTATGAAAAGAATAGGTTGAAATTTTCATGAAAGGTAGTTCTTATCGAAATTGGCTCAGGTTTGATAGGAGTTTGTTGCCTATTGTGAGAAAAATCCAAAATTAATACAAAAGACTGTAGCCCAGTGTTACTGGGCTAAAAGACCGAGTTTGATAATTTTCATTTACAATAATTATTAGAAAAATAAAAAATAAAATAAAACCAAAATTAACGTAATGTGGAAAAGAGCTCTCGACCTCTTGCTCTGTAAATAAGAAAAGATTCTTCAAGCAAGACAGTCGACTTCCTTTTCTCCAGCAATTTTTTATTTTTGTTTTTCGTTTTTCTTCGAAATCACCGAGTCAATAAACACCAAACCTCTACCAAACTTGTACTCACATAATAACAATTTATCGTGAAAATTTCAGCCCTGTTCCTTGGGTAGTTCTTTCAAAATCTGGGAAAAACTAATTTTCTAGGTAATTTTTTGTTACCAGTTTTGTTTGAAACTACTGGAACAAGAACACCAATAGACACCAAATTTCTATCTGACATGGTCTTATATAATGACTACTGGGATAAAAGTATCATTAGTTTTATTTTTTCGGGAAACGTAAAATTTTCATCACCCCCGCCCCTCACTCCTCAATAAGGTCAATTTTAATACCCCGTTTGCAAGCAAACTGCGTAAAAATTGCTGGAAAAAAGTAATTCGAGCGTGTTGCATGAAGTATCTTTTTCTTATTTTCGGCGCATGGCGTTACGAGCGTCTTTTCTGTATTGCATTAATTTAGGTTTTATGTTTTATTTTTTATTTAAAATTTTTCTTTATTATTGTAGATGAAAATTGGCGCTGCCTTCGAGTTTTTTTTTTTTTTTTTTCTATTTTTAATTTTCTTTTCTTCTTATAAACTGTCTTCTTGCGCATCTCAGTAAGTGTAGTTAATTGAGAGTTGGCGTTTAATTCTTCAATAAATACTCTGCAATTTCATTTTCGATAAGCTCATTTTAATGTTCTTACGTAATGTCAGTCTTGGCGACTGTTAATCACAAAAAATGTGCGTAGAATGATTATATTTTGTCATCTGTCTCATTTCGTTCTCGAATTCTGTTTAAAATGATTACATGTTTCGCGAATGGGCAGCGATAAAGGTATTCAAATGTAGAACAATGGCCAGTTAAGCTTGTAGTCTGTCCGTAGCTCTTAAATTGAATCTCGTTACTATTGAAAATACGAACATCGTCTTCGGTGTTTGAGTAAAAATGAAAAAAATTCCACGTTGGCCTATTGCGGCGAAGAACTACCGAACAGTTCGATACGAGTAATGTTGTTGTATCTGCGTGCAGTTATCCATTTGAACTAAATTGCCAGTCCATTACTCCGTAATGTTTCACATTTGCGGCAAATTTTTTGTATTGCGGGCGAGTTAGTTGAAGTGGATACGTTGTCTTTAACTTTACCGTGGGGCTTGATTCGAATCAACCGTCAACTAGTATATATATCTATATATCTATATATCTATATATATATATATATATATATATATACACACACACACACACACACACACACCCGTTTTCAAAGGTTAAATTTGAAATGTTTGCGCTGTCGCCGCCGCCATCGGGGAATCTTCGACCAGATACGTATGCTACAAAATTAGGCCGTGCCGTAACTACCATGTAATGCGCGTTCGTGCATCCAATGAATAAGAGTGTAAAAATGATGGTTATTTAAAACTCTCCGACTTTTATCCAGCTAGAAATAGACTCCTTTTGAAAGACTGTGCGTCGGTCTGTTGGTCTTCGTAGTCGATGCGAAGGATTTTTCTTATTTGGCGGAACGTTTTGTTATTTTACTAGAGACGTGACGTGATCGAATACCCGTGGCACGATACGCAGCCTGAGTTGAAGAAAATAACTCATCCAGACTGGCCCTCCGAAAGAGTTCCAATACGCGGTAATTAGCCTATCCGTTTTATCGTCGTAGCTATCACAACTATCGCAACTATCGCATCTATCGCAGCTGGCGACAGTGAATATGCGGCTGCATCTGCAGTGTTTTTGGTGGCGTTGCAGTGTGCAGCCCTGCAGTGTCGCCATTTTTCACGCTCCTTCTCTTCTGCCTGGTTTGACTCCTCATTCCATCTATTCTTATATTCTAGTCGTAATTATAATTAGCTTTGTTCAAATTGGAAAAAAGTGCGACGCTTTGAACTCTTTTCCTTAAACTGGCAACGTTCGATTTGCTGAAGTGAGGCGCCAGAACTTCGAAGTGTCTGTTCGATTCGCTTCACCTTCAGCAGAATTGAGATAAAACTTTTTTTCTCAAAAATTTCCAAGTGTCTTAACCCGATTTGGTGGAGTAGGTTCCGAAAAACGTTTTCTTTAGGTACATGGATATGATATGACACGTTTTTTATCACAAATTACTTTCGTATCAAAATAGTTTGTTTAATTGTTCTGTTTAAGGTACCTATCAGCCTCTTGAATTTTTACACCTGGTAAAAATCAAATCGTAAACTAGCACTGAGAACTGATTTTTCGCAGATCTGGTATCTGGTCCGGCACTAAACCTTTTAGTTTAATATTCTTTTTCAATGTCGAACGCAGTGTTTTTAAAATTTTTGAAATCGAACCTTAAAGGGCGATACTTAACTAATAACCGATACTTGGGAATTATTCGCCTATAAATATAAATACGATTTAACTCGAGTATCGTTTTCGCATTCGGCCCTAGCCGGCGATACTTTTAATTCTGAAGAGACTATTGGTATCAGTTATTGGAGCCGTTTCGTAAGAATCAAGAATGAAATTTCGGTCCACCAAAACAACTGTTCCCAAGTTTTACTTTAATCATCAACATTTATTGGTTATATTCTTAGTCGTTCACTTCACTTAAGAGAACTAGGTACTTAATGGGATGAAATGAGTGATTGAATAGTTTTGGTACTTTTAAAACGTCATTTTTTCCACTCGAGTATGAATATTAAGGGGAAAACGTAAGTCGGGTTATGAGGTACCTAACCTTAGTGGATTCACTTGGCTAAATGCACTTTCTATTGAGTGAATAAAAATGATGACTAAGAATATGGCCCTGCGTTATTGAAATCTTATCTGTGAAAATGTATTTTTCCTATTTCTAATGCTTCATCACCATCATTATCATCATCGTCATCATCGTTATTATTATGGTTTACTATTTATTATGTATTATGTAGGTATTATTATTATTATTATTATTATTATTATTATTATTATTATTATTATTATTATTATTATTATTATTATTATTATTTTTATTATTATTATTATTATTATTATTATTATCATTATCATTATCATTATCATTATCATTATCATCATTATTTTCTTGTTTAGGGTTACCATTTTTTGTGTCAGCTAGTGCCTGGTACTGTAAATTGTGTCAACAATGGATGGGAGATTTGCACTGCGCTTCCGCTCATCTTAAGTCGGATTTGCACGAACAAAAATTTCAGGTACGAACGCGTTTCTTTAATTGATATCGATTGTTTTGTCAAAATTTGAAACTCGATGTAAACACTGTGCTTCGTATTCATTCCGATCACACATCGAGTCAACAACGCTGCCATAACGTCATCGTCTGAAATGGTCGTCCATCGATGAAATCGTCAGAATTTGATTTTCTAATTAACGTTGCCCGGATACTATCGCTCTTTTCTCGCTGTATCTGCAAAATCAACCAATAGATACGGTCTTTCTTTTTTTGAAAATGGCATTTCACTCGTTCGCCTTTAAATTCAACAAATTCAACAAATTTGAGTGTTTTTCAAATAATTTGAAGAAAATAAATTTTTCAGACGGGTACCCGTGGTACATCTTGTCTTCTTAAGTGATAGTTTTATCGCTTTGACAAGGATAGGTACGAGGCAACCTTTTTCTGCTACACGCGGTGCAGTTTTGACGTAGGCACAACATTCGGTTGGCGGCCACACGCGCCGTTTTTTCCGTTGGAGAAGAAAAATTTGTTTGTTTCTTTTTTTTTTTTTTTTTATTAGATACTTATTTTATATATTATTGATACCTGTAAAATATTTTCGAGCTTGTGAAAATACTCGTCATTTTGGTTTCAAATTTAAAATCCGTGTGTATTGCTGATCCATGATGTAGTAATGCTACTCGATTCGAGATTGTATGAAATTTTGACAGGTTTCAACGATGGAATATCAGGTTTGGTTTTTCATTTTTCAAAAGTGAAGTTGTTTTTACGCTATGAATTTTCCGGACGATTCATCATTCGGTACCGACAACAACAGCGACAACGAATAGCCTGGACGAATTGTCGTTCGTTTGTGTTCGTAAGTCGGTCAGTGGCGGTGCGCCGAAAGTTGTAGGTACCTGATCCCGATTTATAAGAAATTGAGTTTGACGTCAAAAAAAAAAACAAATAAAAAGAAACATATCTTTATGGCTCCGGTAAGAGAATACGTGTGCTTTGCCTGCGTTCCGTTTTCTTTTACATCCTTTTCCTCGTTTATACCAAGCCGCGAATCAACAGTCCCTAGACTTACAACTTGCTGGAGAAATTTTAAAAGGATTATTTTTTTTTATTGCGAATTTTTTATTGTTTTTTTCATGTCGGGTTCTATTTTTTGAAAAAAATTATTAACTTCCCACAACACTTTTTCGTTTCATTTGAATTCCAGTACTAATTTTACCGAAGAAATTTTAAACTTTTTTTTTTTGAAGTTGGTTTTATTTTTTGAAGAAAATTACTAAATTACTTTAATGCATTTTTTGGTTTCATTTTATTCAGTGGGTACATAGAGCGGACATACTTATGTTTTTTGAGACATCGGTCAATATTTAGATTAGGCCGTTTTTTAGGGCCCGAGTGGTGCCTAAAAAGAGATTAAAAGCAACTATCCCACAAAATATTGAGTAAAATATCGTCGAATATGTTTTTTGAGGTGCCGAGCTCGATTTTCCTATCAAATTTTGGATCAGACTATTTTTCAGGACACAAATAACCCCCACGTAGGGTGTTCGGAGCAACTATTCATAATTTATTGAGTGATACATCATAGTGAATGTTTCTTCAAGTTCTCATCTCCAATTAACAGTCAATTTTTGGATTAAATTATTTGTTGGCCCTACAGTTGCCCAAAACAGGCTTTAAAATTAATTTTTTATCAGCTGTTGGGTAACACGAAGGACGTTCAAAAATTAACTGGCCCTTTTTTTTTCTCATGTATCAGGCAACACTGAAGTAGCTGCTTGAAGTTTTCATACATGGGAGGGTTATAAAAATTCATAATATATGTGGAATACCTTTTCGTGAGAGATATTCTCACCAGAAGGAAATTATGCAGAATTTAAGTGTGTTCAGCCACTTCGTACACAAGTACGGGTAAGCCAGAACCAGACCAAACACTGGTGATTTTAGAGCCAGTTCTGAGAGTTTATATACTGGTTTTGGCACACGCACACAGACACACTTATGTATATATTATACATATGTAGGTGTGTAGTAGAATTCACGTCATTTCTTATTCATTGCTGAAGCAACTGATAAGAAATAACATAATACGTTCGTGTACCAGTCTGAGACATTACCGAGATCTTTATCTATCGTTTTGTCATTGGCCAAACTTTGCATCTTACTTGCCTGTGTGTGCAAGTAAGAGCATACGAACAAACAATGTATTTTATATATTGTTGTATATAATACGCCGATAAGGAATGGCGTGTGTATGAGATCTATAGTCCCCACAATATATTTTTTTCGAGCAACATTATATGCTATGTTTCATCGGTTAAAATATAATACTCTCCTTTTTCACTCCACCAAATGTGGAGTGACCCTTTTGTTGCAGGACAGTGACCGCTCCCAGAGTTCTGGCATCACAACAGTGGCTCCTCAAATCCTTAAAATGAGGTGTTTTTCCCCTTCCACAAGCCTCTCACACCCTTGCCCCTTCTGATTTCTAACCCCATTAGCATGAAATGAGGCTGTCGACTTTTCTGAAAACTTTTCAGCTGCTGCGCAAACTTGAGTTTTGTTTTTGAACTTTCTGTGACTGTAATTTTTTACTGAAAAATATTGATAAACTCGAAACACTTTGATAAAATTACAGTACATTTTTAATAACTTGAAAGTAACATTTGTTTATCATAAATTACTATTTCTAGTTATCACATTGCAGACTCGGAAAATTGAGTCCCTTAATGTTTGCTGGTTACAATGAAAATGAAGTAGCACTAAATTTGCATTAATTAAGTTAACAACAAAATTTAGTAGCAGACGAATATGTATTGTGAAATCAGAGTTGTGTGAGATGACCATTGTGGGATGATGTCATAATTTTTCTAATGGCATGATTGATAATCCTACTCTAATAATTCGATTCGTATAAAATAATTGTTTTTGAATGATGATGGAAGTTTACCTGGAAGGTGATGGTACTTCAGCAAATCTGACGTGCTTTTTTGAAGATTATTGATGAGTATGGCATGTGTCTGGAATGTGGGTTTGAGTGAGATAGTGATAGAATAATGTGCAGGTATGTTCCTGTATGGTGTCTTGAGTTCTGTCCATACAATTCAATGGAACGTGTCGTACAAGGTGGGTGACAGTTTATTAGTGTGATGATGAATGAATATGAGAGTTGTCGAGTAAAAACATACAAGTGTGAGAAAATGGAAAAAGTGAAAATTGGTAAGGGCAAGAATGGGAGAGTCTTGTGAAGGAAGCGTCTCATTTCAAGGATTTGAGGAGCCATTGTCTGATGATAGAACTGTGGGGTCTGTTATTGTCCTGTAGAAGAGTCACTTGACATTTGGCAGGGTGAGAAAAGGAAGTGTCATATTCCAACCGATGAAACTCAGCCCACAAACAAAATATTCTGAATTTTTATAATTCTGTTATACATAAATGCCGCAAGTGACTACTCCAGTGGTGCCCGATAAAAAAAGAAAAAATTGTGGAAGTTACTTTTTAAATGCCGCTTGTACGTGGAACATTTATTTGTGAACTTTTAATCGTTCGATCATTTTTCTAGAATTTATACGTATGGCTTAACCGAGGAAATTGAGGTGTTTTTGAAAGTTGGTTTTTGAATGACTTGAAATTTTGATTTAGTCTTGAATTTGCAAATTGGGTCCTCTGTAGGAAAATTAAAAAATTCAGTTCTTGTGTTTTATACTTTTATTTAACTGTCTAGTTGTTCCTCGAACATTTAAAAATATATTAAGGCCCATGTGACGCGAGCAGTAAATGTTACGCAGTAAAACATTGGGCCCTATTGTTTTCTGTTGTATTATTTTGATTGCCCCCGAAACGAGCAGCAGAATTTTGTAAAGCAGCAATCAGAATAATACAATAGGGTTCGGGTCACCCGGTATTTTACTGCGCAACATTTACTGCTTGTGTTAAATAGGCTTAAGTGAAGATAGAATTTAGACTTTTCACGATAATGGAATAGCAGTTTGTGAAAATAAGTAGGTAAATGTAAGTAGGTATCACGGACAATGTCTTAGCCACTCAAACTTCTCGATCTCGGTCGCTTTTATTCCGTGGAGTTTCTTCGCTAATTTGATGTATCAAACAATAGTTTAGGTGACTTTTGAAAAGAATTACGACCAAAAATTCGAAGACTTCCCTACACTGGCCGTACACTGAATCTTACTGGCTAAACAAATAACACTATCCATATGAGTGAGCCACCTCTTGATCTTGATATCTGGCAGCTTCGCCTGCATCCGCAATTTACAATTGTGTCTTGTCACAGCGGGGTTGCCAGTATTTGTGTGCTAAGAATGCATACGCTAATTTTTTTTTTTTGTTTTTTTGCATCTTTTTCTCAATTTTTCTTCATTTTTAATGCCATCTAGCGTAAAAAAAGAAAAAAAAAAAAAGAGTTTTTTACTGGCACACGTGGTGGAAGTGAAACTTATTACGCTGAAATTTATATTTTGAAGAATGAATGTTTTGTTGGTCGTGATTTTTTATTTTTAGTTTTGTATAAACATTAAAATACGGAAAAAGTCGTATAAATTTAAAAAATTGTTTTCACCAATTCGTGAACACCTGGACGTCAAAATTAAATCACGCAACCTTCATTCCACTCATAAAACAACGAATGAAAATGTATAGAAAAAGCGAGAAGGAAATGAATCAGACAGAGTTGAAAGGGCCTAGCTTTTGTGAGGAGGGTCAGTGGTAACGTTTTTTTGTTTCACTTGCTTCGTTGCATTACCTTTTTGTTTAGGTATTTCATTTCACCGACTTTGACTTTGTTGAATGACCGTTTTTAGTTTACTACTCAGCGCAAAGAAATTTCACTTCAAAAAAAAAAACAAAAAAAAACAGGAAAATAGGGATTGTTAGTAATTTTTATCATCCTCACTCTTAAACCGTTTGTGAGGTTAATTTTATTAGCCCGTTTGCAACCAAAAATGTGTAAAATTGAGGTATAAAAAGAGATGTTCAGACTATAGGTATTCTAGTGGAGGAATGCGCTGCGTTCGAGTTTTTTTCCACTTTTTCCTCGAATTTCGTATTCGTAGGTACTTCTTGCCTCTGAAATACTTAATTTTTCGTACGCGGCGATTTTGTTTTTCGCGTAGGTAGCTGTACCTGTAGCGATGCTACGATTTTTATCGGTTTGGATTTCGTGTAACAGTGGTGCGTCGCTTGTTTACTTTATCGTCGCCGTCTTAGGGAAACTATTTTAACATTTCAACCAGCCTTACGCTGCCAAAATTAATTAAAATGAGCGAGCTGTGCGTGCTGTACGATCGTCGTTTCCAAAACGAAGCGGTGATTGATTCGGCGTCGGATTGCCGTTTTTCGATGGCTTGCTCGAGCGGTCGAACCGGCAAACCGTTAATTTCACGTTTTCGTGCGTACCGAGGTACCTATTGTCGTTGACTTCTGCCTGGCTGGTTGGCTGGCTGGCTGGCTGGCTGGCTGGCTGGATATCTGGCTGCTGCCAGGTTGGTGCGGCGCAGTCTTGCGAAAGCAGGCGTTGGCTAGTGAGGAGGGGCGGGGGTTGGAGGCTTTGTGATGTCGCGTCGTCGTTGCTCGTTACGTTTCGACCAAAGACGAAGAGGAGCCGATGACGTCGGTTGACGTGCGGCGCCCTCTGGCCACCCATCATCCGCCAACCGGTTGTCGCCCTATCCGTAGATTATTGTCGTTCGTCTTTCCGACGATAGGTACTGCTCGGTAGCGACGAAGTGAGATCCGCCGTTGATTTGTTGTTTGTCCTCTTCGTTGCGCGCGAAACCAGCGAGTTCGAACGTTTTAACATTTTCGTCGCCTACCTTTACCTATTTATTTATCGTTGTCGCGGTTAATGCGGCCACTTTATTCACGTTGCAGGAATACATCGCCGCCAACGCGGATTGGGAAGAAAAATGGTTACGAAGTCGCGCCGAAGCGCGGGAAGAATATGTTCGAAAAATGCGGTCGTTGGACGCGGATACGAGAGTAATGGCTGCGTGCACGGCGTTGTCTTTACCATCTTTTGACGCCTCTGCTAAATTGAAATTGCCCGCCAAGAAAAGAAAGGCGAGAACGTCGAGTGGCAGTAGCAGTAGCAGTCGCAACAATAGTAGTTGTAGTAGTAGTAGTAGTAGTAGTAGTAGTAGTGGTAGCAGCAGCAGCAGTAGCAGTGGTAGTAGTGGCGGTGATGGTAGTAGTAGCAGTAGTAGCAGTAGTGGTGGTGGTAATAGTAGTAGTAGGAGTGGTAGCAGCAACAACAGCAGCAGCAGCAGCATTAGCAGCAGTGATAGTGACGGTAGTACCAGCAGCGGCAACGGCAATAGCCGTACTAAAAAATACGACAGTAAGTTAAAATCGACGAAAAAGTTGAAAAAATCGAAGAAGAGAAAAGAAGGTAAAAGTATGGAAGAAGAGAAACAGGTGGCGAATGTTACGGCGGTGGTGGCAGAGGCGACGGCTGCTGCTTCGACATCGATGTCTGCGTCGACCGTGTGGTCGCCAATGCCGCCGTTGCCATCGAACGCGGTCGGCTCGCAACCGTCTGACCAGCCGAGATGCGAGGCAGCGACCGAACGCACGGGTCGCGATAAATCGGCCGAGCAGTGGGCAGACGTGGCGCGTGCGACGCGCGACGAGAAGGAGTCGATCGATCTGAGAAACAAGTCGAAGAAGAAAGAATGCGACGTGAGAACTGGCGGCAACAATTACGGCGCCAGTAGCTGCAAAAGGCATCGTTCGTCCGAATCAAAACGCTGCCAAGTCGCGTCGCCGTCGACGTCTACACGCCCCGTCGGTGTCGATGACGCGTCGTCGACATCGCGCGCCAGAGCCGCAACCTCTCGATTCGACGATCCAACGCCTAGAAAAATTCTGGATAAGCCGCTTGTCATCGCCAGGGGCAAGTTTCCATTTATCGGCAAAATGCCGTCCAAATCGACGAAGAAAGGTGGTGAGATGGAAGGCGTGAAAAAAGTCGATTCTACGAAGGAGGTGGTGGCGGCGGCGACGTCGGAGACGACGGAGACGACGGCGACGTCGGCGATGTCGGTGACGACGACTGTGCCGGCGGTGGTCGCATCAGCGGTACCGGCGCTAGCCGACACGACGGGGGCGCGACCAGTGTTGTCGATTGCGGAGGCCGCCGCTTCATCCGGCTGCCCGAGTAAAAGCTCGCCAGATAATCTTTCGTCGATGATTCGTAAACAGTTGGCTGAGATGGAGAGTGGCGTCGAGCAGGACTCGTGCAATACGGTCGTCGATATGGACATTAACGACGACGACGACGACGAGGACGACAATGACTCGGAGGACGGCGGCGGCGCCGGTAGGGACGACGTTCACGGCGATGGCGTGGCGGCGGTCGACGACAACGCGAGTCGCCGTAAAGATTTCGAGGAAACGTTGAAAATTTTGTATCCGGACGAAAGTAAAAAGGTCGAAGATATTCCGTTACCAGTTCCTGCGGCGCCGCTCGAAACGGCGGCGCATCCGATGACGCCAGTTGTCGTGCAGCAGATGGTGGTGGGCGGCGGCCAGCCCCCCCTCAACAACGTGGCCCGCGACCTGGTTGCGTCGTTCATCGAATCGACTTTAATCGAGAAACTGAAAACGAAATTGTCGGATTTCGAGGTGGCTGGCCCCGGCCGGCGGGCGCAAATCGCCGCTCAGCTGGCCAGTTCCGTACAGCGAGCTTTGCTGGCGAGGAGTGGTGGCGGTGCCGGTACCGCACTCGGCACCGGCATCGACCTTGACGGCTCCGCCGTCCTTCCCAATGCGGCCAACGTTGTTGCCGGTGTGGGCGGCGCCCTGACCGCCGCCAATGCCGTCGGCGCGTCCGATATCGGCGTTGGGCGCGCCTACGACGTGATCGCCGAACCACCTTCGGCGGCAGTCGCTGTCGCCGCGACACCGCTCGTCGGACGACCCCCTCTCGCGGTGCGCGGCCGCGGCGTCCACCCTTTCGATGGCGGCCTTTCGTCGCGTCGTTGCGAATACGTTTGCCTCGGTCCGGCGCCGAAAAAGAAGAAGAAGAATCCCATCTCGCAGAAGAAACGTCGACATCTGCGGAAAATGCGCGAAAAGTTGGAGGAGCAGCAAAGGCTGCTGTTGCGAGCGAAAATCGAGGCGACGCGAAACGATTCGGACGTCGGGACGCCGCAGCCGCCGACGGAGATCGCGACTAAAACGTCGGCAGTTCGGCCCGTGCCCCAAATCGATAGCGATTTGACCCTTTTAGGCATCGACGAGGCCGATTCGGCAGCTTTGTCCTTTTAAAACTCGTATTCTTTTCGTTACTTTTAAATATAATATTTTTTCTCCGCTCCTTTGTCCGTATATTTGTATATTTTTTTAACGCCTACTCGTCGTATCCAACGTATTCGCCGTTTTCGGATTCGTCCTATCGTTTTGTAGAATTTCGTATTTTTTCAGTTTTCGTTTTTCGTTTTTCGTTTTTCGTTTTTCGTTTTTCGTTTTTCTTTAGACGAAGATGTATCCTGTTCCCGCCTAACCGTCGAAAAATAAAATAAGCGAACGAAAAAAGCGAACTTTATTTTTCTCTCATTTTTAATCGTGTTGAAACGAGAATTTTTATCAGTAACCTACGATTAAGTGTGGTTGCAGCCTTTGCTTTATTTCTCTTTCTTGTCGTTCGATAATAAACATTAACGTTGGAATAAGGTAGAAACTTCATTGTAGGCAAATTCGCGTTCGAATCTGGTCGCGGTGGTGGTGTTCGGTCGCATCGACGCCGAATGCGCGTAATTTGTGTGGCTTGCTGCGTGATCGGCGCCTGCCGCCGCCATCGTGACGAGGAAGCTTCGTGCCTAGCCGCGGAATGCGGAATGCGTAATGCGGAATGCGGAATGCGGAATGGTGGTCATAGTCGCAGGTTGGTACGCATGGGCGTACCTCGTTGAGCGGAACCTATGTGCCGATATGACACTCGTATATTCGAAGGCTTGCATTTGCAGTTTGCCACCCACTCTTAAAATTCCTCGCCCCTTCCGTTGCTTCCTCGAAGAGAAACTGTCTGCCGTTTTTTTCCAGTTAAAGGGCGCCTCCGTCCCTCGTAAATTCGAAATCCGGTCTCGACGTCCGTTCTACATACGGCCGTCGCCTGGTGATCGTAATTAGGTATCGCAAATGAACGACCTAAGTTATCGATAACCATCGATACTTGAGTTAGTAGTTAGCTGCGCAATTTCCGTGCAATTTTTCTTATTCTTTGACGGAATTTTTCAATTTTCATATGAAACTTTTCAATTTCTATAAAAAATTTCTCATTTTTCACGAAACTTTTCATTTTTTCCTCCATATTTTTCGTATCGAAACTATCGATAATTTCGATACGAACACTTACGGATACCCAGTATGCCGTCGCTACAATCGTATAGCTACCTACTATCGCCGTTGTGCGGCGATGTTGGTACGGAGGCAACTCTCTGTCAGCACCGCACAGATGCGTGGAAAGTAATTGGCGGCATTCGACTGACCGAGAGTTCTTTTTCATCTCGATGTTAATAAAAATGCACGTAAATGCCACCCATAATTGCGACGCTTCCGAAGGAGCTTTTTCTTTCTTTTTTTTTTTTCGCTTTTTTGGTTCACATATACCTGCTCGTAACAACCAGTGTCCCTTCATATTACCTAATAATCGATAGCGAAATATGAGAACGTGATTTTCTAAACCTTTTCGGAATAGAATGAATGTCGACAAGTAGGCTACCTACAGCCGTAGGTGTTGGAAACGCGTGCAGTGTTTGTGAACAAATGTCGCTTCTGAACGCACTGACCCGGGTGTTTGTGTTTCAGTGAACTTATTACGTAACGTCCGTACGGCCCTCTGTCACAAGAGCCAACCTACTTGTAGTATTTGCCGATTCGCTGAGAAGAGAAGGCTGTGAGTTATATTTTGTCGCAGTTTCTGAACAAATGTATCGCCTACTTGGCACATCTCGTCCATCTTACGTCCCACTTGTCGGTTGCTTAACAATGTTCCTACCATCGTTATGAGAATCCAGCCGGACTAGGTACCTACCTACTAGATATTTTGCTACCTATTTGAATATGTTTCTGTCGTACGTTACCGGTAGTTAATTTTGCCGTAACTACCGACACCCTTGGGTTAGTAGGTAACGATTTTATTTATCGATTAGGTAATCACGAGCAGAATGAGCACAATTTTCATGCTGGTATTTCGTTCCTATACCGTCCATACATACCTACGTTTAAATTCCTACGAGGAAATTCTGTTTTGAAAAAAGAAATTTTCTACTTACGGTCTTGGTTCGGAACCTGCGAAATTCCGTTCCCTCGATTGGCATAATTCGGTCCACAACACGTTACCTACCTATACAGTCTTTCGAACATGATTTAAAATTTTAAATAAACCCGAATTGTTTCCCGGATGTTGGGTTTATAATGGCAATCGCCTCAGCTTTTTATTAATTTCGCATCGTTACACTTAAGGGTATCTTTAACTTGAGAAAAAGTGAATGGTCTTCCGAGGTACCGGTCTACCTGCATAATCCACGTAGGTATTTTCAGGGCCCATTCTTCCGCCTCTTCTTAATTTTGCGATACCTATAACGTAGCCAAGTACAGGTATGAATTCGTCTTATATCGAGCGTGACCATATTACTGTAGGTACATTTCGAAGCAGCCGTCACAATTATTTTGCATTTTTGAACGCTTTACCATAATTATAATTATAATTATACAGCTAAGGTAGAGGTACCCACGCATACCTGCGCGAAAATATGCCGCATAAGGCAAAAACGGGCGGTTACCATAATTCTTCATAAAACTAATAGGCCTTCTTACACGAGTGGTGTAGCGGCGTTAAATCCGATAGGAAGGTGCAACAGGCAATGGCTGATACCTAATTTTCTTCAACACCCGGTAGGTATAACGGGTGGAAACGATGCGGGGAAAATACGATGCTCCGTGAACTCGGCTCGTTTAATTGCTCGTCTGATTGCTCGTTAGATTGGTGTTAGTTGGGTAGGTAGGTAGGTAGGTACCTACGCAGTTAACATGTCCCACGAAGTTGCGACCGGCGCGTAAGCCGCATGCCTACATTCGTAGGCCGTCTAATGCTGACCGATCGTCCGTTTGTTGCGGTTCTGAGAAGAGGATACTACGCAGCTTAAGGATTTGGAACGAGTTTCTGCGTTTGATTAAAAGTAAAAAACAACGAGCGCGAGTAACGTTCTTTATTTTACAATAGGTTTATGTATAATGGCTGCGCTTAATTACAACGCTCAGCGTACCCACTGGAATCTACGTATGATAAAATTACGGTATACGTCTCTTTTGGTCGCCGATCGAAAACCGTGGAAACGGGTACCTGGGAAAAGAAAAGTGAAATTGGGCTGCCAGGCGTTTCTCCGAGACTCTGAAATTCGTGGATTTATTTTGTGTGCTGCGGGGCTATAGGTAGGTAGCCTAATCGTCATCGTCGCGTCGTCGACCGCCGTACTCGTCCTCCATCATTCGCGACCATTAAGAATTTTAGCCTAACGGTATTTGTTTATTACGTACCTACGAAGGTACAGCGAGTGCCTGTGCGTACCTACACCTACCCACCCACCCAAGAAATACGCGTACTTGTTTGCAAATTGGGTAAGTTTTGAGTTTTAATTTAAAAAAGTCGAAAAATAAGAGAAGGAGGCGGCACACCGAATGCGAGGCGTGCAAGCAGCTCGTAGGTCTGTGCGTAGGCATAGTACCCGTAGCTGTAATGATGAAAAGGACGAGGCGTGACGCGACGATGAGCATTCGTTTCGCAAGTGTTGCGTTAGGACGGAAGGGACGCGTGTGAGGGTGGTTCGACTGGGGCAGCAAACAGGTAGACCGCAGCCACAGGCCTCGACTCTCGGCGAGAGGAGGAGTGCTTACCGTTGGGTACAGCGCTGGATCGACGCGTATAGGCTGTGCGCGAGATGAAAGTTGTAGCCTATAGGTGTACAGGTATACCCTACAGGTGCTGACATACGCCTAACAGCTATATACCTAGTTCGCGATCGCTTTTTGACGCGCAGCAGCCTTTACCGATACTTGTAGCCTACATATATATATATATATACACACGCACACACGCATAGGTCTACCAGCGCAGGTGGCTGGCGTATTTGCCGATAATGGTGAAGAAGGCGTCGACGGCCAGCTGAAACGAGCGACGTACGTCCGCCCATCGGGTTTCCATCTCGTCTCGCACCTGAGCCGCCGGCGACAGGGTGGGCGGCGGCGGCGGCAGCGGCGCCTTCGCTAGGGTCGCATTGCAGTACGAGTACATATAGCAAGATGGCGTCGGCGAAACGGTGCGAATGCGGTGGAACGCTCCCCGACGTATCGGCATTTGATCGCCGACCTCCAGGACCGTGGTGATGGCGGCAGCAGAGGCGACACGTTCGTCGTTACCAGCACCCCCACCATCCTCCGTTGTCACCTCGATTCGGCCTTTCAGCAGCGACAGCGTCACGTTCGACAGATCTTCGTTTACATAGTTTTCCAAAACGAGTCCTGCATACGACAGCAACAATCGACAAGGTGAATCTTCTGTCACAGATTATTTTTCCCCAGTTTGCTTACAAACGGGCTATTAAAAGTGACCTCACAAAAGGGTTAGGAGTGGGGATGATGAAAATTACCCGTTTCGTAAGAAAAGAAAACGATTGCTACCATTTTTTCATTTTGACCTAATTTTTATGTATATATATGTATGTTTATATCGCCCAAAATTTTATGTCCGCGATTCTGAGAAAACTACCGAACGGATAAGATTGAAATTTTTAGGAACGATAGCTATTGTATGAGAGCAGGTCTGAAAGAAGTTTGGTGCTTACTCGTTCAGTAGTTTTCGAGAAAACCGGAAACAAAAAATCTTTGAAAAAACGATTTTTAGAGATAATACGTAGATAGATCGATATTTTTTTTTAAAGATATGGATGACTCTCGACAGTTTTTTGTAATTTCTTAACCCTAAACTAACAAGGAAATATCGATCACTATCGATGTGAATTTGTTACGGTTTTCATAATTTTTGAGCTAGATGGGTACATCGTTATGATAGAATTTTAATGGTTCGTCGCTTTCTGATCGTTAACCGCTTACCTATATGAAACGTCTTCCTCAACAAGCTTCAAAAGTAAGTTTACACGACTCACTCGAGAATGAATTTCTCACTCGCTGCAATCGTTTTGCAAACTTCCCTTTATAAGTAAATTGTAAACGCTCACCTTCGAACCTTGATGTTTAATATACCTACTATTGATTTTTCTCTCGCTCCGAGTTGTAATTTAAAATTTAAAATTAATTTTTTACTTTGGTCTGTTTTCGGTTTTTTTCTATCTTATGAAGTAAGCCGGGGTAATATGACACATTTTCAAAATCTCCATGAAGGCAACACTGGTTTGTTCTACCAACGAATTCATTCAAGACCTCACATTGTATTCACCTTGATATCAAGTTTTTGTAGTGGTCAACCTATAGAGTATGGTATACTGTGGTGTTCTGAAAAAAAAATAAAAAACTATCAGCTGATAACCCTCGAAAAATTTACGCACCTATCGAAGAATCAAAAAGAGTTGAACGGGCCTAGCTTTCGTGATAAGGGTCGGCAGTAACGTTTTTTCGTTTCACTGGCTCCGTTGTATGACCGTTTTTAGTTTACTACCTAGCGCAAGAAAGTTTCACTTCAATAAGATTGGTACAGTAGTTGCGATGAAAGAAGGAGTAGTTAGAAAAGAAAGCTGCTTGTCTATCGATTATATAGATAGATATATCAGTTCAGTTACGTCATTAATGTCACCAGATAATAATATTGACAACGTGACTTATGGTTGGTAGCTGAAATGGAAAATTTTTTCCGACTGATAACTAACCCAATAGAAGTTCTGTGAAAAACTACGATGTGGCTTTTTTTTTTTTGGTTCATCGATAGCCTTATGGCTTGTAATTTTACAAAAACAGATGTGGGGGTGAATTTCATAAACTTAGAAGTGGCGGTGTCGCATGTAGAGGGTGCCGAGGCTTTTGACAACTTATGTTTTTGATATGCAGTATGCTACAACAATTTTGAAAAACCCTGCGTAACGCGTTAATGTATCGTTTCATTCTGTTAGGTAGTTATTGGAAATTATTTTAATTTCGTTCCCAGAAAGCTCCCTCTCACCCAGCAAAAACGGGTAAAAGTAATGCCTACGCGAATATCAGACCAATACTACGAACGTTACTATTAATTTACTGCACGCGTAGGTTAGTGAAGGCTGAAATTTTTCTTTTTTTCAGACATCGTTGTATAGGTACCAAACATTGTAGGCTACTTGCGTGTCTCCAAACCTGATTGATTAAGTAAAATTAATTTAAACGCACTACCGACTCGTTAGGTGTATGAACTACACGCAACTCCGCCGAGGACTATATTCTGCTTATACCGTACTCACGCTCCGATCTTGAAACCTCAAACTCCAGGTGCCTACCTATCCGATACAGCGCACCTACCTGGCGCTGTAAAGATACCTATCCTCCTATTCGACTTGCCTGGCTACATGTAGCCTACCTACTGCATAATACCCCGACTCTTTTTTCGTGTACGGTGTACGGTAGACCGCATACGCGGGCTGTGCTCTTGGGTTCTTAGTCGTTTTGGACGCATCAACGATAGTCGACGGTAAGCAGATGTAGATTCTTGTTTTGTTTTGCCCCGTAGATAATAACCTTTAATTATAGGCGCGCGACTTACCAGGAAAGTCGGCAACGAAAATCACTTCGGTGTGGTTGGCCCGGCCGTAGGCGTCGTCTCGAATTTGTCCTAATTTCGTACGCCAGTCGGACAGCTCGGTCAGTAAGGGCATTACCCACGGCACCTTTTCGAACGGCGACCATTTTGCGGTGAGTAAGTCGACGCGCGGGTCGAACATGCGTTGGTGGAAGCGGCCGTTCAGCGAGAACCAAAAGTCGACCGTAATGGCAATGCGGTCCGACAGATTACGCGTTTTACGGCGCAAATTTCGGCGCGCGCACCTCGCGAACTGTATCAGCATGTCCGGATGTTTCATCCATTTCTTGTTCAGCGCCCAGTCCTGCAGAAAAGTCGAACGGAAGAGGTGGGCGTGAAAAGAAGGGCGACGTTGGCCAACTGGACGGCGCGGCGCCGCCCGTAGGCGCCGGCTACCTGTCGACCTATCATCTACTGGAGCCTCGTTCACACCTCGCCGTTTGTAGTTTTCACGCTACCAGCCAGCGACGTGGGGTGGGACGAGGTTAGTGGTCACTCTGTACGCCGTTTTGACACCTTTTAAAGTCGACTTCGGCTCGGCGCATCGCCACGCGACACTCCAATCAGATTCTCGCACGTCTGCGTTCGCCGAGTACCGACGAAGTCAACTTCAACAGCTGAAAGCGCGCAGGCAGTGACCTGTTCGGCGTCGGTCGAACTGCACCCCAAATCGCTTGGTATCGCCCGGCTGATGGCTGGAAGACTACAGCCAAGCGTCAACGAGGCCTCGCAGTAGCCACAGGCTACCGAGGTACCGTATGCAATGGTTATTGAGTATGCGCCTACATCAGCGTTCAAATAGAACTCGTGGCCGTTCTCGCCGTCCACTACCTTGATCACGTCCATCGAATTGTCCCACGAGTGCACCATCATGTCCCAGCTGTAGCCGTACAGCCCGTTCGTCCAGCCGTTGTTGTATCCCTGCAAACAGCGCACGGGTACAATCTTCGATGATAAATAAATTAAGTACCTATTTGTAGCCGAGGCAAGAGTGTACGTATGTATGTTATGTGTGTGTGTGTGTGTGTGTGTGTGTGTCTATATATATATATATATATATATATGCATATATGCGTATGCGGGTAGATAGCTGCCATCGGTAGTTCCCTCACCCGAGTACCTATCTGCAGATAATACGTGCGCATAGGCCAACCCACGTTGGTTAGCTAAACAAGCAGCAGCCAGTCGAGCGCAAGTAGCCATACCCACTTGGCGCAAAGCGTGCGTCGACATGGTCAACAGAGTATAGGCTATCTGGACGGCAGGGGCTGCCCGTAGGCACCCTCCCCTCGTTCTCCGGCACCTACGACTGCACGGATGCAGCGGCGAGCTGACTAATAGGGCAGAGATGAACGCAGCCACCGTACCATCTGCCTACGGCCTACCTGCGTTATGAAATGAGAAAACGGCAGAAAGAGTTGGAGGGCGGCGTACAAAACGATGAGCGCCGCTACCGCCAATCTTCGGCCACGGCCAGCAGCCGGCTGCTCCAACGACGATCCGCTCGTCGACCGTACATGCTCCGGCTCCGGCTCCGACTCCAGTCCCGCACCCGGCCCCATCTCCGACTTCTTTTCGGTGCGTAAACCGGTCGCCGTAATTTTGTTAAGCAACTTTTTGGGCCAATCGTAGTCGCAGAACACGAACATGGTCGCAATACCCACGTACGGGAACACACCTGCGAAACAAAAACCAGCCTTCCATAGGATCCAGCATTCAGCATCCAGCATCCAGCATCCAGCATCCAGCATCCAGCGCTAAGGGCCGAATGCTGTTGATTTGAACGACGCGTTATAAAGAGGCTACGGTACCTACGTCTAAGACAAGCATCTCTCTCCAGCTTTGCCAAAATGTCATCGGCTTATTTTTCGTGTTTTTATATCGTCTATGATCGGACAAGCTTTTTTTTTTCTTTTTTCTCATGCAATATCGAATGTTTACATCGTCTATCATCAACGGTACGCGTGAAAATACCAAAATTTAACAATTATACCCCCAAAAATTTCCATAAAAAAATGTAGCAGCTGCGGGGTGTTTGAACACGGCATATCCAGCCCCTAAGCCGTGTCTACAACTATTACGTCACGAGCAACTTTCCAAATTGTCAGTTTTCAACGCCCTATATAGTGGGTACGTAACTGTAAAAAACCTAATTTTAATCGAACGAGTATAGTGCGTAATGATATTTTGGCAGAACTGGCGCCAGACACTTGTTATCTGAGTAGATACGTATCTACCATCCACCCACCTACCTACACTCTATTCGTCTTTGACGGATCGAGTTTTAGCGAACGAATTTCTACTTTCAACCCCACCTTCCTTTTAAGAGCATATTCGATGCAGTTGCAGTCTGGAAATAAATCTTTACTCTCGACTCCTCGCCCAAATCACCCCTTCCAACACTGAAAATTTTCATTTCCGAAGGTGGACGAAAAATTCCAAAGCTCCGTTATTCTCGGTATTCGGTACACTGAACTATGGTGGTATTTTTTCGTTTATTTGTTCATCTATTTTACAACGGACCCCTTCACAGCCGCAAGAGCCAATTGAGGATGGACCTTTTAGCAACAGCCGACTTATTAAGTTTTATATGGCGGAAGCAGACCACTATGAATTTCAAGTTTGTATCCGGATTTTGTACTAAATGGAAAGAAGTTTTCGTCATTGTGGTCACACCGATGGTCTCAGAAAATACTATAAAATAGTTTAAATTCGTCCAGTTATGTAGTCGTCTGTTATCACAGAAATAGATGTTAAAAACGTCGTGGACGTATAAACCACCGCTTGACTCGCGTTTGTATAAAAATCTTATATTATCTATACCTACCATACTGTCTATTGTATGATTCAATCAAAAAACAAACAAGCGGAGATTATTAAAGAATCTGCTCATTTTCTGTTTTTTCCGATGAAAATTTATGCCCCCTGCGTGTGAATAAAAAGGGTTATTTTCACAGTTGCCTACCTGCGACACGATATCGTGTAAATGGTCCTTACTTTCTATATTTTTCAGTTTTTAAATTACAATTGTCGAATAATTATTATACGGAATTGCTTCAAATTTGGTATGGGACATCTGTGGCAGGTACCTATTCTGCCATTTTTACCGACTGCGCCAGAAAGAGGTATTGTGTTTGAGCCGTTTTCTGGCAATCTAATGAAATTTTGTGCCACTCTGCATCATTCAATATTCGTTGTAAAAATACCGAATGATGGTTCAAAAAAAAAACGTATTTTTACAGCGAGTAACACTGGTCGAAGAAATACGAAAAATTCCCCATAAGATGACCCAAAAACTAGATTCAAAGTTTGGGAATTTTTTCCATCAAAAAAGTAAGATGACCAATTACGAGTCGCAATTCTAAATAAAACGGAATAACGCATTCTGATTGGATCACCCAAAAGTGTCTACAATACGGTATTCCTTGGGGTTATACAAATATTTCAGATAACACAATTCTTTCAGTACCTATTATATTAGTCTTCTTCAGTTACATGCACGTATAAACATTCCACCAGAAAAATTTTGAGTTTTGACATTTTATTGTTTGATACATCACCAAGTATGTTTTTTGACGCTCTGAATCCAAATTTATCGTTCATTATTCCATTTGACCGATTCCTCAACCTCCCTGGGCCCCAAAAGAGGGTCAAATTTGAGTTACCACATTTTAATGAATGATACATCATCAAATATGTTTTTTGGGGTGCTGAGTCCAAATTTGGTATTTGTTTTTGCATTCAACCCATTTTTCAACTACCAGTGGTTCCTAAAAGAGGCTCAATTATGAGTTTCCACATTTTATTGTGTGATACATCGTAGCATACATTTTTTGATATGCCTTTTTGTTAAATCATTATTACTGGTACTATTAATATAGTCCAATATAGTAGATCCAGCAGTACTTAAAATCGATTTTAAACTTTGAATTTGTTTTTTTTTTTTTTGCGTTTGATTGGAATTTGGTTGTTAACTAATAAATAAATTTGAATTGCCATAATTGAGAAAAAAACAATAAGCTGAAAATCAAATTCAGTTTTGTTCAAATATTACAATATCAACAATTATCGGTCACTTCTAGAGTAAATTCTTCTTATTGTGAAAAACTGCTAGAGACTTTCATTTTGCACTTCGTAAAAAATTATTTAAATAATTAAATTTAAAAGAAAAAATGAAACCGACTGCATGTAGCGACATACAACATAATAGAAACAAAATGTTGAAAATAAGTTTTTAAAAATTTTGTAACAGTAATTATTTTACGAAGTGGAATTACAACTAACGCCGTCGCTGGCAGAAATACCTTTTAATAGTAATACAAAAATCAATAATGTTTGGTTCTCACTAATTAAATTGTGCAGTAAATGATGTTCAAATGAATGTTGATTTCATAAGTACCTATCTATCATTAAGACTTATATGAATTTGATTGAAATCAAACGGAAAGTGGAGAGTTTTCGACAGCACATCTAAGGAATTTAAACATTCTTAACAAATAAAACCCCATAATGTTTTGAGTAGATGCGATAATGTTATGTATTTAAAGGTTGTCAAATCCATGTTAAATTTACAAAAAATTGCATCAGGGAAATATTTAATGTGAAGGGATGCTTCATTCAAAAATCATGCATTATATTTTTATAACAAGTGACTTGGAAAACATTTCTGCCAGCGACTACGTTAGTTGTAATTCCACTTTGTAAAAATATTACTGTTATAAAACCTGGAAAACTTGTGTTCAACATTTCAGTTCGATTATGTTTTATGTCCGCACACGCAGTCGGTTTCCTTTTTTTTCAAAAATATAATTATTCATTATTTACTCTGACCAATCAACGTCACCCCAATTTAAGGTTGACTTCGATGGGCCTTTTGGAGCCAATTTGCTGCATGTACAGTGGGTAAAAATAAAATGGCGTCGCTTTGTGGGATCTGTATTGACTATAATAACCTTTCATCAAACGATTTTTTTCTCAATCGGTGATTTTTTAAAATGAAAAACCGTTGAAAAAATTCACAAATTATGGGACCGAACCTCGAAACAGATAAGTTTTATGCATTAAAAGCAAATTTAAAAGTTGACCGAGTTAATTAAAAGAAAATTCCCAAGTTATTAAAACTGCCTAATGTAGATACATTTTGTGTACAAATATTATTCTCGATTTGTCTCAAATTTCAGTACCACAGTATACAATTTTCATGTTTTTCTTTTTATTTTCCATTTTGGAAAATGATGCCGCTCCAAGCCTACGCCTAGCGAGCCTGTAGGTACAAACGACGCTGACTGCCTGTTTTAAAGTGAATTTCCAACCGTAGGCGGAGTAATTTATGAATTTCCGATCCTATATTTTCGTAGTATTCGGCTTAACGTAACTTCTCTCATCTTCGAGTACCTATTGTAACGAATTGTTTCGTTTTTTTGGTTTTTTTTTTTTTTTTTTTTTTTTTTTTTTTGTTTAAATAATAACGAGGGTGATCTCACGGTGGTCCTATTCTAGCTTACCGTTTCGTTAAGAATCGATGATATTTGAAAAATTGATAGTTTTAAAGCAAAATGACGCTGTAAATAAAACGTAGGTCACCAAATACGGTTAGACAATATTAGAAGAATTTCAAGTACGTAGTACCTACCTACCGACCGAATTTAAAGAAGAAAAACGAAGAAAAAAAAAAAGAGGGAAAGAGAGAGTATAAAAATGGTCGAAAAGTTGAAAACAACTGTTTTTAAATTTCTGTTGGCGTTGTAGGCAACGGGAATCACCGTTGAAGTCGGCGTTAATTGAAGAGTTGCGCCCAAGCCTATGTGTAGATAGGTACGGCACTTGTATAGATACGTACCCACGTAGCCATGTATCTACATCTACGTGTTAGGAGCCAACTTAGATACCAATTGTGCAAGTTGTTGGTGCAGAAATTTGAAGTAGCTTATTCGCTCCTTTTTTTCTTTTTTTTTTTTTTTTTTCGCGCTTTTCTGTTAGTTTGTTTTGGTTTGTGCGCAGCGTTGCCGCACGCAACCCGGACAGAGGGGCGCGACGCGCTCATCTTCGTGGCCGAAATGGAGCGGCGCACATCGTACCGTCAGCCCGCAGGTCGGTTTGCTACCGAAGCCTGACCGTCTGCCTACCTATTTGGAACATTCTGGAATTCATAAAATGAAAGGCGAATAAGAAGGCCAGCGTCAGGGGTCGCGTTTTCTCAAACTGCAATCCGAATCCGGCGAAGGAGTCGATCGCGAATCCGGTAACGTGTACGATCCACAAGTCGACCTGCTCGGCCGTAAACCAAAACCTGAAACGAGAGAATGCGAGCGAGTGACGAATAGGTCGTATAATTGTAGCAGCTACAGCTGATCTGCTCGACCAGTTTACCTGAAGGGAGAGAAAACCCAGTGTTGGGACAGATTGGTCATCGAATGCCCGCACAACCAGTCCAGGTCGACCTTTTTTAATCCGGCCATGAAATACAGAACGAAGGTCTGAAATCTTAAAATCGAGTAATTCCAAAGCGGTACTCGGTGCTGCGTCGCCGTCGCCTCTCTCCTTTGGTCAACCGACCTGCCAATACGAGTCGTACAAAACTTACCAAAGTACTATACGTCGGTGACGTACCGCAGCATATACGTGCGTGCGTGCGTGCGTGCGTGCGTGCGTGTGTGTGCGTGCGTGTGTGTATACATAGGTATATATGTATATGTATTTGTATACGTGTAGGTAGGTCTACGTTTTGTACGCGTAAGTAATAAAATGCATTTTCAACAAAGTTAGAATAGGTACAGGGGTGGGCCTGCGGATACCGCCGGGCAGCTCGCGTCGCTGCCGGCGCGACCTGCCGCCTGCGGGCAGAGAACGACGTAAGGCCGTAATGGGCTACCGGTGCACAGGCTTAGCCTAACACTGCGCGGGGCCACAGCCGCAGACACGCGCAGCTAAACAGATCTCCAACCGGTCCATCGAAAACCTGTCGAAGATGAACACTTTTTCATCGGCACATTTGTTGCTGGGTTACTGCGCACGCGTCGTGTGGCTCTAATGACGCGAAAATCGACGTCGGTCATCGAAAAATTGGACGATAAATTTCATGAAAATGTGCGCAGCTCTCTGCGATTGGTTTAGATGCGTAGACCGTACGGCTCTGATCGCTCCTTCTCCGTCTTCCACATGTTTGTTTAGACCACGGCGCGTATATGGCGTATATGGGGCGTCGCAGATCTCTTTTAGCTGTACCCATGTCTCTGGCTGCAGCCCATTAGGGCAGGTCGGCGTTGGCGAAAAGCGCGGCAACTCGACTTACCAGCAGGCGTTGGCTGAAGTGAAGCACAATAGGAAGCCGATCAAACCGTACAGGTAGGTGTGATTATTCCACGACGACTTGTCCAGCAGTACCACGTACCAATAGGTGAGACAAAACGACCAACAGCTGAGCCGGAAATGGTATCCGAGTGCGATTCCTAACGCGCCTGCCAAAAACGCGTACTCTCCGTTTTAGTAGGTATTTTGAACCGACTTCAGAAAAGAAGCAAGTGTCATCAATTCGATTCGTATGTACGTTTCTCTCATTTTTATTTTTTTTATTTTTTTGTTTTTTTTTTGTTTGTTTGTTTGTTCCAGCATAACTTGGCAGCCTGGACACCGATTTTGATGAACTTTTTCTTACATTATACAAGATGATCCTATGGTGGTTCCATTAAATTTTTTTTACAATCGATGACGTAGTTTTAGGGTTATTTTTAAACGAAAAACTGATAGTTTTAAAGTAATATTGCCAAAAACGAAAAATCGTTAAAAAATTTTCTATAGAAAAAAAAAAAAAATCTCAAAAGAAAAAAATAATTATTTTAAAATTTCTCCTGTAAAATCTACCGGAGTTAACCGACATTAAAAAAAAAAAAGCGACAAAATGAACTAAAAAGAAAACATAATTATTTTAAAATGTCTCCAGCAAGATATACGTCCAGGAACTGGAATTACTGGAGTCGGCGCTCTTTTTCTTTACCACGTAGGCTTTATACCTGCGTCAGTTGCTTTCAATTTTATTAAAAGACTTCTTAATAAGCGCCGAAGTGAGTAATTCCAGTCCTTAGACCTATATCTTGCTGGAGAAATTTTAAAATAATTATTTTTCAATATGTAATGCATTTGGTATGATTGTTTTTTTCTTATGTCGGTTCTATTTTTTGTTTTTCTTCATAAAAGTCGGCATGTTTTTGCGTGCACGCCGCCCGCCGCCCGCCGCCCTCCACCCTCCGCTCGCCGGCCCGCCAACCCACGCTACCTGCCCGGCATACCGCGCCCCACCATCAAAGTAAGTTGTGGTTCGAATTCAGTTACGTAGGCTACTGCCTGAACGTTCGAATGTCGTTGCATTTAGGCTAAATTTATTTTTCGTCCCTTTAGTGTATTTGGCCGCGTCTTCAATTTTTTTTTTTTTTTTTTTTTTTTTTTTTTTTTTTTTTTTGGGTTGCAGCACCGAGTCGTTCGAACAAATGGAGCAAATATAGACGTTACTGCACGCATGCGCATTCCAGCCTGCCGTTCGTTTTTCGCATAATTTTGGCGTGTCGCTCGTTTGGCGGAAGGTGGGAGGCTAGGCGAGTGGATGGAAGTCGGTGGCCGAGAACGAGTCACAAGTAGAGGAACGGCGGCGTCAGCAGCGGCGACGCGGTGCCGCGGGAGCGTAACATAAAAATGAGATTATTATTTTCTAGCTAATAGGCGCGGATAGGGCGGTGGCGCCGGGCAAGGCCCGCGTCCTTTTCTTACGTACCGATCCACATGACGGAGTAAACGACGCACATCCACTCGTAGGGCAGCGGCTGCATCGAATGTATCAACGGAAAGTGGCACATGTCTGCGTTACCCCACTTGAGGTCGGCCATCGAAAATCCTCTTTCGTGCGGAATGTCCAGCAACATGAGAAATCCTGCAACCGGATTAGTCGACCCGAATGATCATAGTTTTTCTCTCTCTCTCTCTGTCTCACCGCTTACTTCGTAATTTATTACGTATACTATAGGATCCGGATTAGGCCTACCCAAGTTTCTTGTATCGAGGTACCTATACCGACGGCGATCTACTTAAAGCAAGTCGCCCAACTAAGTTGCTGCGTGTCAATACCTACGCTATAACTACTTGGTTTACGGTTGCTTGACTCGGGGGGGGGGACGCGAATATGGCCTCAGCCACCCTTCCGTTCGTCTTTTCTCATTTGACCGTCGTAACTTACGGCCTAGCTTATAATTTATGGAAGTCGAACAGAATTAATAGGTAGCCTACTTCGCTGCCCCTACTTTAGCCACCAGCTGCCCAGTTACCCGGTGGGCTTTTTCGAAAACCTACTTTTTCTAGCGAGGCTCGCTGCGCTACAGTTTTTACTATTAGGTACGTTCCGTTTCGTTCGCCGAAAGGCAGTCGAATTGAGGATTGCAGTCGTGGCGCATGTTGTTTCTCATTGGTCATTAAATGTTTGTATTTCATATTGCCTACCTATCCTCTTCAGAGCTCAACTTATTTGGCGCCGAGTACAAAAGGCTGTTAAAATTAAAATTATGGCAGACGCGTAATTTTCTTGTTCTTGTTTTGTTATTTGAAGCAAACAAAGCCGGTAAAACCGCCTGTGTACCCGTCAGGGTGCAAGAGCAAAACTTCTCGACGTTATCACAATTGCGTCTACATATTATATTATCCGTCTATCTATCTATCTATCTATCCATTTGTCAATCTACTTATCTAGTATCTATCTATCGATCTACCTATTTATATTGATAAAATGATTTAGTAAGACAACATTACGCTACCCAATTAGTGTCAATAGAAAAGTAACGAGTGAATTTTGATGCCGTTCTTCAGACTTATTTTTGTCAGCTCCAGAAGGGTTTAAAGGTATTGTGGAAGTTTAGACCCTCCTAGGAGAAAATTTATGGATTTTGACCACTTCGACCCCTCAAAAAACATATTAATATTTTTTACACTCCAAAATATATTGCCATTAATAGTAACATGACCCTAAATTTTCAGATTTCGACTGCATCACCTTTTGAGGTACGGGGCGCAAAAATGTTATGAAATTGAAATATACTTTAGAAGGAAAAATTTTAAAAATTTGGTCGCTGTCGAATAAGGGATTTGAAGATTAAATAATTTGCAGCGAATGTTTGACATTCGGAATACGATGGGAGAAGTATTTTGATTTATTGACAAAATTACTCCACCCCCACCCTGTGCATCCTCTGAGGAGGCTCCTTCTGAAGAAAAATAATAGTACCTATATAGGTGTAGGTTTTTTCGGCTCGGGGAATCGAACCTGGGACCTACATACATATTCGCCAGCTAAAAGCGGTGAACTTAACCGCACGGTCATCTCACCGCCGACTATAATTGGCGAATGTATTTTATATTAGACAGGGTATGGTGGTTCCCACAATAGGTTTTTTTTGAAAATGGTCACTTTGTTTCGAACGGACATAGCTGACGGAAGATAATGGAAGGCAGTCATTTTTGGCATGCTGATGGTGGCCTTTTGAAACCCAGTTTAGCCAAGGGAGTGAAATTACTTTAGAATTTTGGTGCTATGTAAATCACGAATCATACGACAATTATTTTACTGGTTCATTTTATTACGCCCCGAAATGTTATATTTCTATGTTGTGTGATAACACAAATAACCACACGTGTATATATATATATATATATGTATATGTATAGATATACACGCGCACGTAAGTAGTTAGTATTTGCTGGTTGCAATCTAACCCCCTGAAACCAAAACTGAAGTGAACTGGGTTACCCTCAACGACCCCATTCCGAAAAACGTCTACTTGGACCGCATTACACGTGTCACAAGTGAAACCTTGCACTTCAGTGAACAAATCCGAGCATTAGCACCCGATGAAATGGTAAACATTTTTTTAATCAACTCCTTATTTGGTCAGAAGGGGCAAAATGAGAGGTTCGACAAAAAAATTAATTATAAATTTCAACTCGGTGCTTCACACAAACGTAACCGTCACAAAATCAGTTCTGCGAGTTTGTGGGTCAATAAGAATCTTGGCTCGGATACGCCCGGTCCACTTCAGTCTATATAGGGGAAAGGCCGATAAGAGTACGCAGTCTGTAAGAGTACGCATTGCTTTTTTTTCTGCAACTGAAAGATTGGCAACACTGCTCCATCTTTTATGTTGTTCTACTTCAAATACTCTTCCTTCATGCCAAAAAACATGAATTTATAATCATTATTTCCGCTTTTATTACAAATTTTTGTATTTTTTGGTTTCTGATATAATATTTTCATAGCACGGAATAAGGATTCAGTGACTATTATTGAAAATGACTGAGTAAATAATCATATTTATTCAAACTACATACTTTTTGCTACCTTTTCATATATCTTTAGTTACCAATGTATTTTGTTATCAGTTAGTAAAACTGATATTATTGGTAAAACTCACAAGTGCGTAAGAGTACGCATTTTGTTCCTACTACTAATTTATTTGTTTCTTATGAAAAAAGGTCCACAAAACAAAAACTATTCTTCACAAAAGAAAACTGGATTGAAATAAAAGCAAAACTAAAGACGACAAGTGCTAAAAAACTTACCTCCAAAAAAGAGGAAATTTCATGCCCAGCCTGTGAAGAACTTTTTTCTGATCCGCCTGCAGAAGATTGGATTATGTGTGACAAATGTAAACATTGGTGGCATGAATCCTGCACTAGTTATTTGGGAATCAATAAATTTGTTTGTGATTTGTGTTGACTTTCGTATGAAATAAATATATATTTCAGACTATTCAATATCTCATAATCAATGAAAAAAATTAGTTGCGTACTCTTACAAACTCAAATGTGTACTCTTAGATGCCATGTCATGTAAGAGTACGCATTTGGGTTTTTTTATACTTTTACCCCCCTAAACAATTTGAGAGGCTCTTGAAAATTTTGAAGGTAGGGAATAAGTAAATAAAGGTTCACAGCATAGCTACACCAAATTTGAACAAAATCCCTCAAGTTTTGACTCAGTTACATGAGGTCAAACCTTAAGTGCGTACTCTTACCGGCCTTTCCCCTATATACACTTTAAATGCATAAAGAGGAAAGTTTGGGAAAGTGTTATGTCTAAGGTAATCTCAGAATCTAACAGACCGAGGTCGATGAATTTTTGTACGTGCATCCGTTATGAACGTAGGAAGGTTCTGGGTTAGGTTTTGTTACTTTATCACTTGGGATAACTTATTTATAAAGGACAATCGATGAAGGTTAGACTGGATGAATAGCGCTGCGTGTATATGCAGTGGACAGAGAAAAAACATTATGCAAACTTATTAGTGCGGCATTTAGCGACCTTTTCCTGTTTCATAGATTCGAATCGTTTTAAAAGGTTGGACATGGGTTTAGTTAGTTTTTTGAGGCGCTGAATTTGAAATCGATGTTCATTTTATCATTACATCCGTTCTTTGACCCTCAATGGGCCCAAAAAAGAAAGAATTTTTTATTTTCAAATTTTATTATGTAATATACCACAGAACGTATTATGTTTGGGGGCGCTGAATTCGAATTTGATGTTAACTTCATAATCAAACCCATTCTTTAGCCCTCGTTGGGCCCAAAAAGTGAGAATTTCTTATTTTCAGATTTTATAATATAATATATCACGGGCATGTTTTTTTAAGGCGTTGAATTTGAATTTCACGTTTATATTATCATTGGACCCATTCTTCGATTCTCATTTAGCCCAAAAAGGGGAGAATTTTTTAATTTCAGATTTTATCGTGTAATATATTATCGGACATGTTTTGTGATTGACCTTTGCTCAATGTTGTCAAATAACATACATAAATTTACCGGCTATTACGAGTACCTACTATACTTATAGCTGGAATCATAGTTGATACTAACCCTGGGTCAAGTGTGTACATCGAGGGTCAGTTTCAAACACGCAGAAAATATTGGTTTCTCGGCTATATATTACTCAAATAAAATATATTTTTTAGTGGCTTCACTTTAGTTTAAGAATAAGTCCATAGGTTGTTAGTGAACACTTAGTTCGGGGTCAGGGTCAATAATCCTTAGCATCTGTGAAGCGAGGCTGACACCACGATCAGCTGGTTATACCTATATTATACAACATAATATAATTACGAATTATATCTATATAGGTATGGTACCTGCACAAAAAAAAAATAAAAAAGAGAGGAAAATGGTGTAATTAATTTTCTTTTGTCGTGAAACGGAAAATTTTCGTCACCCCACCGCTAACCCTTCCATAAGATTGATTTTAATTCCCCGTTTGCAAGAAAAGCGGGTAAAAATATCTCTTCTTCGCATCAACTGCGGCAAGTGTGTATTTTCCAAAAGTTTTAAATTTTGTAATAGCTGCCATTCGTAAAACAAGTTGACCAATTTCGTTCAAATTCAATACCAAATCAGTACTTAATAATCTCGAACAACCATAAAAATTGCAAGCCAAAATCTTTCAGTTTACAGGAGTTGTCGTGATGACAACACGATGGCTTTGCAACATTTTGAGAACCTATTTATTCCTCCAAAGGAGGCGAATAAATTTCAAAAATATTAACATCGATATGTAGCTCGTGAAAAATTCTAATCCTATTTCAAGTTTCATTGCCACGGATCAAACAGCGGAAGCTTCACAGATTCCCAAAAAGTGCCAAAATAAGCAAAAAATGGAAGTATTATAATGTAAAATTATATATTATAATTACGCATGTGCACAGAAGAATTTGAATATGACCAATAATTGTATTCGTGATCTACAATTGAGGATTGGTGCCCTTCGACAGGTGCCGCCCCCAGGTCCCTCCACCGCACTAAATGCGATAGTTTTATTTTGATTGAAAAATACACCAATATCGGAACTCGTCACCGATCGAAATTCCGAATTCGAACCCACGAAACTGATAACTGATGTTTCCGAATAAATGTACCCAAACATTCCTTTGCGAGTTGAAATGCCGGCGGAGGAAGAGAATTTTTTTTTTTTTTTAACGGACGGAATTCAAAAGACTGGAGTGTGACGTGTGAATTTTGATCACTTAATTCGGTTTGGGTGATCTGCGAGCGATGGCGTCGTCGTGACAACCATAGGGCGACAAAGTTGCTCTGTAAGCGGATGGCTGCCGAAGGGCGCCTAACGAAGGTTCGCCTCGCCTCGCCTCGCCTCGCCTCGCCCCGCGTCCGTAAAATTTAATCCGCGTGGTCCGGCACGCGGGGGTGGGGGGCGACGAATGAAATATAGGTCAACAGATGCGGCTAATCAGCGCCTGGTAAGTCAGGTAGGCCACATCCGTGCCCGCTGTTTAGGCGACCTGCTTATTACCTGCTTGAAATTAGTAGCCTAACCGTTGGGTACTTACCGAATGAGGCCCGGAAGACGGCTAACGAGGACGGATCGCCGCGTCGATATAAATTCGAATACCAGCGCCGCGTCATTCGAACCCAACTGCAAGCGACTGAACGCAAAGGCTGCCAGAGGCGCACCGCGTCACGGCACGGCGACGCTTTCGCCGTCGCTGTAGGCGCGTTTACTTCGTCAGCGCGCGTTTCCGTTGCGTCATCGGCGTCCGTATTCGGCTGCGTTCCACGTCGAGAAACAATTCGGGCCGTCATCGTCGTATCCGGCAGGTCGCGTCGCACCGACCGTCCAACGAGCCGTCCCAAAAAACCGTCGACGACTGACCGCGGCGATTCCGAGAGCGTGCGTCCGTTTAATACAAAAAAAAAAAAAAACAAAAAAACTTGACGCTTGTATGGCGAGACGCGGCGCGGCGCGGCGCGGCACGGCGCGGCGCGGTAGCCCTCGTGGATTTTAACGGCGAATTGTGCGGCGCGGCTCGGTTCGACGCGAAGATAAAAAGTTGGTTGCTGGGACGCGGCTGCTGCGACTGCCGCGAGGCGCGTATCGGCCGAGCGTCTCGTACGTCGACTATCAGCTGACTGCCGGCGGATTAGATTCGTACTTTTCCGCTTTTTTCCCCCTTTGTTTTTTTGTTTTTTTGTTTTTTTGTTTTTTTGTTTTTTGTTCGTCTTTTATTCTTCGATATGTAAATATAGGTATCTAAAAATAAAATAATAAAACGAATAAATAGGTACCTAGGTAGGCTATAATATGAAACTGTAGCTGTACCGATAGGTGGACAGACAAGTAGGTAGATAGATAGATAGATAGGTATAGATAGGCATAGATAGGCAGATAGATAAATAAATAAATAATTAATTAATTATGCGAAGAAACAAGGAAAAGCAATCGAACGAACGATCGGATACGCAGGCTAATTGAGTTCGTCGGCTTTTTATAACGCGAAGGCTGGGTGAAACGTCTAATCGGCCCATTAATGGCTACACTACTTACGGCTCGGTCGTGTGTGTGTGTATATATATATATATATATATATATAAATATTATACGTTTGATAAGAAGATAGAGGCTCTGCTCGAAAAAAGGTCGAACGAGTGGAGAGTGGAAACGGCGCAGCGCGTCGGCGGGAGGCGAAGAAATTGGCGCGCGAATTTGTCGCCTGGCCGACGGGCCGCAGCGCGCTGCCCTCAACTCGAGCCGATGTGCGGCGTCCAAGCGATACCGCAGCAGGCAATGCTTTAGTCGTTAATCACCCCGATTGAGAATCCGCTATTTCCAGCCGCCCGATAAATTTTTAGCAATTCGCTCTCCTTGGAACGAAGCTACGAGAAATTCTTTCGAGCAAACGGCGTACGCAGGAGGTAGGTAGGCATGGGGTATACCCGTGAAAGTAATTCTCAATAACGTGGTTGGGCACGCATTGCATACCTACCTGGGTGGGTACGGGGCAGGGCTACCTCTCTGAATCCGATTGAAAAATTAATCGATCGAACCGATCGAAGTAAGCCGAATACACCGATACCGCGTAATATTTCGCTACAAAATTAATTTGCTATCGCACGTAGGTACGTAAAATTAGGTGGGTACTGCACCTACCTACCAATGCGAGTAAATAATTTTAGAAATTTGATTTATTTAATTCGGTTGCGTTACATTTCATTGTGCAACCGCCGTTGCTGGCCCAATATTTAAATATTTTACAAAAATACCGTCTAGGCATTTATCTATTCGTAAATGCCACAGAGAGCTCGCAAAATTGCTGTAAAAATTTGCACCCACCACTACGAAAGGTGCTCTGTGGTGCTAGAGATGCGGCCAAGTCTCCTGCCTGCCTTACATAGGCCCGATCAATATACCCTCAGTGGCGTATCCAAAAGTGGGCCAGAGCGGGCCTGGCCTTGGAAAAAAAATTTTAGTTCGACCAATTGCTTCAGGCATTTGAAAAAATTTCGTGTTTCAATTATTAAAAAAAAGTAAAAAATTCTCATCGTAGTGAAAAAAAATTAATACCTATTTTCAAATTACCTACTGTTTACGCCTCAAACACTCGGGCATCAACTGTTGTTATTGCCACTTCTACTCTTCTGACCAATGTACGCCTTCAGCGTTGCGAGGCCTCAGGCAGTTTCCGAAGCTTGCAAGTCGTAAAACCGGCGCCACTACTAACCTCCAATAATACTGTAGCTGTTACCAAGCAACGAATGTGCGATCATCTTATTGTAGAGCATTAGCGGGAGAGTCGGCGATTTGAATTACCGGACCAGTTTGCGATGAAAGATGAGAATTGTAAAATTGTTTTATATCGATTTCGAATGAATTTTGTCTTTTTTTTTTTTTTCAATTTTTTTTTTTTCAATTTTTTTTTTTTTATTACCATTTCACGGGTAGTATTATTTGTTTGATAATTAACTACAAGGGCTTTACTCTAGTTTTTCATTCCCTTTCTCTTTGGCTTCAATTAGGTAGGTACGTACTAAAGGTTTTGCAGGCATCGACGTCTGACTCATACGGAGCGGGGGGGGGCAGTTGCTCCACATAGAACGTTCCACATGAAAAACATTCTACAAAACCAATCAAAGGGTGTAGCGAAAGTTTGAAGTAATGGGGTTCAAAAAAGAGTAGGATATCGACTGTAAAAAATTTTGTCTCTCTCCATACGGGATTTAGAAATATAGAGATCATTGTTTTCACGTAATTAGTTACTTGGCTTCTCCCTGGCCTGACTAAAAAAGAAGTCTGGCCACGCCACCGAATACCCCGTCAAGATGATAGTCCCACCGCAATATATACAACACCTACGAATATAAAAATATTTGCGCGCGCGTGCGTGTGCGTGTGCGTGTGCGTGTGCGTGTGTGTGTGTGTGTGTGTATTTATGTACGTGTATATAAGTTTATTTGTAACACCATAATTTCGGAACCATTCGACAGAATAAGCTGATATTCATTGCGCGTATTTGCGTTGTCTCAAAAAAGGTTTTAGGCTAACTCGACGCGGATGTTTTAGGCAGCTTCGACCCAAGTAATTTTAGTCAAAATATCACTGAAAACAAGAATGAGAAAAACTTGCGAATCATTTTTCTAAATCTATCTGAAAATTGTTGGCGCTAGCGACCTTCGAGTTGGGTTAAAGCCGTTTCTGAGGCAACTCGCGTAAATGCGCCGAGAAGAAGAAGAAGAAGACGACGAAGAAGAAGAAGAAGAAAAAGTCGATACAGCGAATCGGATATATGCGAGTTAGCGAATCAGGTCCTCCGCGATACAACTTCGATTCGATTTCTAAAAACTTTGAAGACTGATGCGAAGGCCCTGAAGTCGTGCGCGACCGAATGTTGTAAAGGCGTGTACGCAGGTATAATGGTAGATAAGGTAGGTACGTGTACGTACCTACACTACACGTTAGCTGGGTATGCGTCGATAACCCCACAAAAATGTTGGAAGAAAGCGACAAAAATGCGTCGTCGCATTCGTACCACTTTACGAATGGCCAGGTGGGCGGCCTATGCGTACCTGTCGTACACCTGCGGTACGTGCGCCGGTAATAAAGCTATTTACGTTGGAAGCGATTCGCAGTCGTCGGATGAAAAAGGACGGACGCGTAAAATAACGTTAAAAGGGGGTGGGAGGGGAGGGGAGGGGAGGGAAACGGCGAATCGGAAGGGCGAAGGTTGGAAAAATATACGAACGACGAAGGCTTCGGATAATTTCGCAGGCGGTTACCGGCGCGCACGTCGCGTCACTTGCTCCGGCGAGAAGAAATAAATACGATTTCGCGGGTGCATCTTTGGGCGTTTTCTTCTAACCGATAAGGCGACACTTTGATTTGTCGGACGCGTTTCGCAAATCGCTTAAAATGAAGAACACGCGACGAGGTGAGTAGAGTACTTACTCTCGAATACGACTGCGTTTGTCCGACGCAAAAACGTGTCGCAGCAATTTTAAATCGGCGATGCGACGTCGAGTGTGACAATTCGTTGCAAACGCTAATTCACTCGGGAGTGGGCGGGACGGCGTGTCAACGGTGAGGCGAAATTGGCGCACGACGGGCGACTAAGGTGCGAATGAAGGTAAACGCGACGCCGTCGTCCTTATTTATCCTTTTGCTCGGTTGGTTGGCGCGACGTCGTCGTAGAACTCGCCTAGCGGAGTGGAGAGGAGTTAAGGGGCGGCGAAGCGAGGTGAGGGGAGGCGAGGCGAGGCGATAAAGGATGATTTGTGATCGGGACGGGATGGCGCGGTGTGGACGGACCGGACGACGGTCATGGCCGCAAAGTGGCGGACCCCACGCGAGACGCTTCGGTGCAAACCTCCGCCCTTACAAAAAAAAAAAACAAAAAACAAAAAACAAAAAAGAAAAGCACAACCCAGAATCTCGTCGCCGAAAGGACGAGTTTGACGTCCGTCGATTTTCGTCATTGACGCGAACGTCGTCGACGGTGTGCTTTCGGCTGTAAGCAATTCGTTTTGTGCAAATCGTGGGCTGCCATTCCGTTCGAAATTAATTAATCGATCAATTAACTAACGAAACGGTGTGAAAACTTGGTCCTTGGGAAAAGGACGAAGAGATCGTCGTCGTCGTCGTCGTCGCTTCGGTGCGTTTGTCCGTCTCGGCGAGTGTGGCCGACCAACCCGGTAACCAGCGCTTTTACCAATTCCCTATTCTTCCTCCTCCCCCACCCCATCCAACCGCACCACACCACACCCCTCTGACGGTGCACTCTACCCGTAGCGATCGCTGTGACGAACCAAGGACCATGTTTTCAAAGTAAGTTCTGTTACGACCTACGGTTAGAGGTGGTGCGTTCGAGCTCGCCACCGAAAATATGCCAATAGAGGTACACACACACACACACACACACACACACATACGTGATTATAGTATCTTAGTTGGACCTTGACACCTAACTGCCTTAGTAAGACCCAAAAAAAATCTTTATTTTTGAGGTTAGAATGTTGCTTGACAGAAGAATGTCTTAGTTTTCAAAACATTGAAAAAACCGCCCAACCCACAAAGCTATACACACAATAATAAAAAAATACTGTAACAGTATGTTGGTTAGACTGCGTGTGTGTGTGTTTTTACACACAAAAATGAAATCATATCAGTCTATAGTCAGACCTTTGTGTTATTTGAAATTGACTCCTCATGAACATTGGTCAGACATCAAGAGTACACATCACCTGTTCTTTTATGTCCCTAGTAAGACATAAATGCAATGTTGCCACAGTTTTTCATGGAAATATGGGTAGAAAGAATAATTGTTGTAAAAAGAAATTAATTATTGTCAATAGATCAGCTTCTTTAGAAAACTAATTTTGTCTTTTCTAATTAGAATGGGACTATGGAGTTATCAAAAAGCACTAATAGTTTTTTTCATCCAAATAGAATATGACTACTTTCTGTTTGGTCACCTAAAATCAAACCTCCCCAATTTTTTTGGATAAATGCATGTCAAAGAACTATCTATTTGTAATTTTTAAAATTAGGAAATTATTATTCAAGGGAAACACTCTGAATTTGTCAATTTACAAGACTCTGACCAAGATTGCAGAACCTAGATCAATTTTGTTTCTGACTAAATGTGATACCTCCAAAAATAATCAAGGGATGAGTAGTCACCATATTATTTGTTCTCAACATCCTAAGCATCCTAATTGAACCAGACACTGAGGCCAAAAATGTCAACCACTATGATAAGTTAAACACCATATTGATGTACAATTTTTCCTATTCTCAAACTAATCAACCAAAAGCTTCATCTTTCAATTTATTTGAGAAAAACAAAAAAACAAAACAAATACCTATATATCCTTCACCAACAGTGTCAACTCAGTGTCCAGCAAAGTTTAAGTGTTTTATCCAATATGGTGGTTTGTTATTTTGACCCAGGTATTAATTTCTGTGAAGTTTGACACAATTTATTTGAGGAGGCTATTTGATTTCTCTATCCAGAACTGGAAATCTCCAAAAAAAAAACTTCTCAAATAATGTCCAGTTTCTTGAAATTTTAACCTAAATTAGTGAATAAGTTTTGATGAAACATTCTCCTCTAAAGATGTAGTCATATGTGTATTACATGATTTTTATATTTCAACTTTTCCTTTCTATCAAACAATTTCTCTCCCACTTCACAGAACTGACACTGAAATAAATCCATGGAGTAGAACTGAGAACTGAGTTTAAACAGAGTTGGTTTAGAGCTAAAACTTCAAGGGTAGATTTTTTGCTTAATCAATCGTAGTTCTTTCAAGTGTAGGAATTTATGTTCAGAGGTTTTATTGCATTATTTTACATTTTATATAAAGTTTGTGGTTCAGGGAAAGCTTGACCCCCAACCTTTATAACAGGTTTTCGACAAAGTTGAAAACTCCTATTAAATTTGGTCTGCCTTTCAAAATAGGGAATGGGACTTACATAGTTATTCGTATCATGATCTCCAGATTCCAAAAATACCCATCTCGCATTTTCATATTTCTTTATTTATTTTATTTTATTTTATTTTATTTTGGGTTATATTTTTTTGGGAAATGAAAACAGACGAATGGCTGAACCAATAAGACTGAAATTTGCACCAGAGGTCAGTTTCAGTGTGAGAAAGGTCTGATAGAAATTTGGAGCCGATTGGTTTAGCGGTTCCAAGGATATTGGCTAAATGAAAACATTATTTTTACAAAATCCCAAAGTACGAATTTGTAGCAGGTTTTTATGGTTCATTACACCACACCCCTGTGCCACAAATTGAAAACCTGCTTTTTTAGTGGAGCATGCTGCGCTAGAATTGTTTTTTTTCAATGAAAAGAAAATTTTAAAAATATTAGCGTAGCATGCCCCAATAGAAAAGCAGGTTTTCAATTTGTGGCACAGGGGTGTGGTATAATGAACCTTAAAAACCTGCTCATTTTAGCTATATTTTGGCCAATATCTCCGAAAACGCTAAACCAATTGACTCAAAATTTCTATCAGACCTTTCTTACACTGAAACTGACCTCTGGTGCAAACTTCAGCCTTATTGGTTCAGCCATTTGTCTGTTTTTGTTTCCCAAAAAAATATTAGGCCGGAATAAAAAAAAATTAAATAAAATAAATAAAGAAATATGAAAATGCGAGATAGGTATTTTTGGAATCTGGAGATCATGAAACAAATAACTATGTAAGTCCCATTCCCTATTGTGAAAGTCAGACCAAATTTGATAGGAGGTTTTTGACTGCTAAAAACTACAAACTTGAAAAAAATTATTAGTGTACAAAATTGTTGTTTAAAAACAATTTTGGGGGTTTAACCCCATACCCCCCCCATAACTACGCCACTGGCTATCAGTTTTGGTTTGACAATATTTCCGGTAGAGCTTCCTCAAGATCTGATTTTTTCAAATCAAGAAATAATTCTAAATTTCACAATGTCTAATATTTCGTCAATAGTTGACAAATTTCATTTAATCATAACATACCATTTACGCATTATAAGCTTTAAAACAATTATTTTAACTATCAAAATTCATAATTTTTTTTCTCGGAAACCTACTTTTTCCAGCGAGGCTTGCTGCTCTAGAGTTTTTTTCATTATTTCCTTAGTTCTTTTTGATAAGCAGTTTTCTTTCCTAGTCACTCCTTTCATTCAAGTTTGAGAAGGATTTTGATCATCATTTCATTAACTTTTAATCCTTTCAAACCTTCGCACCCCCCAATTTACCAACCTTAAAATTTTCCTGACACTCTCTACAACTTCTGTTACTTTTATACATATTCTAATTCGGGGGTTTTCTTAATAACTGATGCATAGGCGTACTACTTTTTTAAACAAACAGATGAAAAAAGTCCACATTTTCAATTTCTCAATCATTTCCATGTGGGCCTAACAAAGTGTCGTCTAAGTGCCTGATAGATATTTCTAGAACTTTACGTGAAGTTTTTATCTTGGTTTGGATCTTCAGAAAATAAAGATAGCTTGCTAGGTCAAGTAGCTCATTTTGTAAGACCATGTTTTTGAAATAAAATTCCCGGTATATTGACCATACCTTAGATCCACGTTTCTATAACATATGTACCTAGTAAAAAATGCTACACAGTTTATCCAGGATAGGTAGGTAGTTCAAAAAAATTCAATTATTTTAATCAAATGCCATTTACCATTCTCTGTCACTGCCTTTTTACATGTAATCATCTTATAATATAATACCACGTGTAATAAAAATTAAAAAAAATAGAACACTCACGGGAAGAAACAACAAAAGAATGAACAGAAAGAAAATAATTCAATAGAACATACATCAATATCAACGGGTGTGTATTTTTTTTTTTATTATTAAATTTTACACAAAATTGGTAAATTTCAAGGTTAACTCTCATCTTACTGTTGACTTGAAATGTTTTTTTTTTTTTAATATCATTTGCATCTATCGTAAGACAGACCACAAGTACTGACTAAAAAAAATCTCTTGTCAACGTCAACTGGAAAATGTTTTTTTTTTTTTTTTTCCCTTTATTATCCAGTATTATTATTATTTGCAGCTGTCACATCATAACCAAAACTGTGGCAACGTTGATTTTAAAAGGTCTGACTAACATACCAGCAGACTCAAGTCTAACCAACGTCACACACAGAAGTACGACCAACGTAGTACTATTGTCAATTCCAAAATAAAATTTCACACATTGGGTGTAACATTTGATGAGTGGGCCATAAGTATGCTAGTCGGACTTTTTACAAGACTAACATTTTCCAACTTTTTCAATGCAAATATAACCCCCTGAATCCAAAAAAACAGTTAAAACGTTGGTCGGACCTTGTGTGTGTCAGACCAACGTTTTTAGTCCGACTAAAGCTGGTGAGGAGTCAGGTGTGTGTCCGACCAAGATACTAAAATCAAACACACACACACACACACACACACACACACACACACACACACACACACACACACACACACACACACACACACACACACACACACACACACACACACACACACACACACACACTGTTGGTTAAACAGCCATCAAACTGATCGGGCTGCACGCGCGTCATCGTTTTTCGGGTCAGCGTGAGGCTAATAACAGATAGGTACGCGAATGTAGCGAGCGACCTAATTATCGTTATATACGAGCGGCTGGGCTACGTGCGTGCGTGCGTGCGTGCGTGCGTGCGTGCGTGCGTGCGTGCGTGCGTGTGAAAACGAATTCTATCCTCGGCGACTACCGGTACCTGCGACAGTGCCACCGACGGCAGCCTATATTTACGAGTCTGTAGGTACGCACGCAGCCGGCGAGTGACGTCGCCCATCCCACGATTTCGTAGCCCTCTCGAGCGCACTCACCGCGAAAATACGATACCGGATCCCGAAAATGAGCCGGCAATCGATTCGTACGATTAGGCGCGTAGCCTACGCGACGTTCGTTCGTTGGTTCGTTGGTTCGTTTGTTCGTTTGCGCTGCAGCGCGCTACGCCCTTGCGAGACGAAGCTGTCGCGTAATATTAGACGGCGAATAGCGGCCGAGTACGGCCACATCGACCTGGAATACGTACCTGCGGACCTATTGCCTTCCGGCAGTTTGCGCTCGTAGCCGACAGTCGCCCTGCACTTGGCCACACGTCGTCGGCTGGTTACCCATTTTTGACGCGTAGACTGCGGCTACCCGCTCACCTACGCGTACCACAGCTGCGCACTGCACGCGTCCGTCGCTGGCGGTATCGCGATCGACGACCGAAAGGCGCAGGCGCAGAACTCGCGCCCGCAATCGATACGCGCCTATCGTTCCAGCTGATCCGGCCGAATGGCGAACGGCGGCGCGTCCGTCCGTGGACGCGACCCGGCCTACGCCCAACGATCAGTCGGTCGCCGAGCCCGCCGACAGCCCGTACATAATTACAGGTGCGCCATACGAGTGCGCCACCCTGTGGGTAGCTAGCTGTAACACTCGTAGTACCGTACGAATATCGATACGGCAAATGGTTGGGAGACGTAAATATCAGAGACGAGTGGAATGCGAAACGTATATTTTGACGCGTTAAACGAGGCTACAGTCGAAAGCGCGGTGGTGCGCGTTTCGTTACGCGTCCGCTACTCGAAACGAACAACAAACACACGCGCAAAACGAACGCGTGAAATGAGGCTACGCGAAAAGAGACAATAAACGATTTGCGGTTTCGGTCGGGCGGGCGGGCGGTAGTAGGCTACCTTAATAATAATTAAGTGGGCCGGGTGCGGACAGTGCGGGTGCGGACTCGGCACTGCGTGTACATCCGCCAAGTAGGTACCACTACGTGCGTCGATATTCGGTCGAACGTGTTCTTCGAGTCTGTCTCGTTGTTTGCGTTTCGTTCGTCAGTCAGACCTTGCGGAACGAGTGCGCGCGTCGAAAGGGTGATGGCCGACCACCAACCAACCTTTCGAATGGGTTTCGTTTCGGACGGACGCATTTTGTAACGCAGTGCGTAAAGGCGGCGCCGGCAATTTGCTTTCGCCGGACGACGACGTGCGGCGGTTGCCTGACGAACCCGCGCCGAAATATCGGACTCGTACTCGTCGTCATATTGCAGGATTGCGGGCAACCTCCTTGCGCGCATGCTGCGTCGCTCGCTGCGTCTAAGCGTAGGCACGACTAAAGCAACTAATCGGTCGGTCGCTACCTCTCTACCTATTGCCGCCGGTCTCTGCTCGACGTCGCTCGGCTCGACTCGCTACCACCGCGGGCTCCTCGATCGGTGGGCGTGTGTGTGCGCGCGTGTGCGTGTGTACTGCCTCATTCCGCTGGTTCGATTTCGGTTGGCCAAATCGTGCGACTGACGACTGTTGTTTTTGTTTTTTGTTTTTTTCAATTTTTTTATCAATTTTTGGGAAGTTGTGGCAATTTTGTTGGAAGAAAGTTGGCTAAATTGGGAATGTCATTGGCGCCACCCTGTCCAAGCCACCGGGAAGAGTTACTGTGGAGGAGACGCGACGGGGCGACAGCAAATACGAACGATAGGGTGGTGGACTCGTCGTTTGTGGGGCTGCTGTGCTTCAAAGTACCCACACCCATAGCTATACACCTGCACACACATACGTAGGTATACGTATGTAAGCTCTTTAGAAAATAATGAAGAATCATGTAGACACATCTTTCATCTTTCCATACTTAAAATCCATCAATAGATGAATATAATACAAATCTAATATATATGTAAGAATATGTATTCACATTCTTAAAATAACCACAGTTTCTGTCTGTGTTTTGCACTCGCTGATATAATGAATTGCAGAGATCTCTCATATATATGTAAGCTATTTAGAAAATTATGAAGAATCATGTAGACACATCTTTCATCTTTCCATACTTAAAATCCATCAATAGATGAATATGATACAAATCTAATATATATATGAGAGATCTCTGCAACTCACTATATCAGCGAGTGCGAAACACAGACAGAAACTGTGGTTATTTTAAGAATGTGAATACATATTCTTACATCCTCATTCTTCGAGGGGGAGCCGCACTAGGGAAAGAACTGAGCTGATCGTTTACTAATTAGCATTCCGTCTTCCTCGAGATCATCCCACTAGCTTGGCATGTATTGATGGATTTGTAAGCTCTTTAGAAAATAATGAAGAATCATGTAGACACATCTTTCATCTTTCCATACTTAAAATCCATCAATAGATGAATATAATACAAATCTAATATATATATGAGAGATCTCTGCAACTCACTATATCAGCGAGTGCGAAACACAGACAGAAACTGTGGTTATTTTAAGAATGTGAATACATATTCTTACACGTACATACTATAGCCGTGTGGGTAGGCACCTATTTAAATGTTTCGTTTCGCCGGCATACTTTTATGGGCGGTTACCTGCCGAACCACTGCCTGCCCCTACGCCAAGTTGACCGATATCCGCCGCTTGCGCCGAGGCGCGGTACCTGCGTAGGCTGTGTTCGCGTCGGAGCGGCGCACTTGCGGCGCATCTACGCGCTTCGGACGTGGCACCGACCGCCGATCGGCTGCGGCAGCTGTCGCCGCCGAAAGCCTGTTTTCGGTTCGCATCCGGCTCCGATTTTAGGCGGTTCGTTAATTATTTTCGACGAAGGAATGACGCGGACGCGTCGTCGACTGCCCTCGTTCTCCACCTTCCACTCTCGCGTAATTAATGCGTCGGCTGTTCGACCTCTTCAGCCACCCATCGCCCTCCACCCCACCCCACCCCACCACCGCCACCCACTCATTTCGCCCTCGTTTTCCACGTTTCGCACGCCGCCACCGTATCGTGGCGTCGACCGCCGTAAACAAAATTAAGCAAATTTTACATTTTACATAATTATTTTATTTCCGTTTCGTTTTGTTCGGCCCGTATCGACGATTAAAATGGTTAATTAAACGAATGACGAGTATGTTTTCACGTAGACATCAGAATGGTCGGAGCAGCGGCTACCGCATGCGGAGGCTGTGGTGCGGAGAACCGGGAACGCATTCTAACGGGCGATGGTCGACGCGTCCGTAGTCCGCGTGAAACGGCCAACATGTCGACAGTAGGTGCGGTCGCGTGTGCCGTACGCGCGACTAACTTGGCGAATATCGCGTAAGCGTGGACCGCATCCGCGTGTTCTGTACGAGTGCGCGAATATCGTCGCCAGCGTCGCTTTCGAAGGACGCGAAGACGGCGTCGCAATTTCTCATCTGGCCGTGACGTTGGCGAGACGGTAAGCCGAGCGGACGACGAAAAAATTCAAAATACGTTAAAAACGAATTTCTCAAAAACGGGTAAGCTTTTATTTTATTTATTTTTCCGCTTTAGCTGCGTGCGAAATGAGTATTATTTTATTATTTCGTAGCGCCGGGTTGGCTGTGGCGTTGGCACATTTTAAAATCGCAGCGGCGAGTCGAATAAAGGCTTAGATAGTTAAACAAAAAGGAAAGAGATAGAGAAACGAAGAAATTTTCGTGCGCCATTCGATGCGAACGGTCGCAGCGGTCGACTTGGAGGGCGCGGCGTATAATTATTGGTCATTCTTGGGAGCGGACGGCGGTGCCGTTCGTACGCGTCGAGCGAATCGCCCTTCGAAATGCGGGCGCACGTAGGGGGCGGCGTTCGCTGGTTTCACTGTTTCGACGCTCGGTTGGCTACGGCGCTGCTGCGCCGCGTCCACATTTCCACATTTCACTCGCGCAAAGGTCGTCGGTCCGGCGAGATGGTGACGCGCCCGGTCGAAGGCGTCGCGTCGAGCGCCGCGACCTCCGTACGGGCGACTCTGTGCGGCGCCGTCGCGCCAACTCGATTCGTTTCGAGCGGATGTTGGGCCCGGCTGTTTATTCGCCGCCGTCGACACCTGCGCACACAACGCCTAATTACAGAGCGGCAAAACGAGCGTCGCGCAATGCGTAGCGAAACGATTTCATTTGCTGAAAAAGCGAAAAAGCGAAAAAGCGAAAAAACAAACGTAAGGTACGGGAGTGGGGGAGGCGGGTGGGGCGAGAAAAAATGATGGCGAGAAAAGTGGAGACGGCGATTCGAAAGGAGCGACGACGCGACCGCCGCCGCCCCCTCCACAACGAAGGAACCGTTTGGCGGCGAACGCGAAGGACGGGCTCGCGATGACGCGCGCAGCTCGCGTCCGACCTCGACGCGTGAAATTACCGTTGCCTAACGTACGGGGGCGGCGGCCGTCCTTTGGTCAGCGACCGACTGGAATTGCGGCCGTGTCGGAGGGCCGGGTCGACGCCGTAACGACGGTTGCGCGTAGGTAGGCGCTGGCGCTGCAGAGTCGGATGCGATCCGCGTTTATCGGCGCACTTTTCACCCATCGCCCTCTACGTTTCGGTTTCGAACAGCTAGTAATCCAACTTTAGGCTAACACCAACACCAACACTAACACTAACACTAACACTAACGCTACAGGTACACGTCTTATAATACTACGTAGCGTATCTAATGTTCGGTATAATTACTGCGGACGGCCGTATCAGCCGTACGGTAGAGCGCAGGTAGGCTGCGCTATTGTCTGTCGCGCCGATCGTTCGGTCCGTCACGGAACCGCGATTCGGTAGCCCCCTGTCACGACCTCGTATGCGTCTACTCGCTCGATAATTAGTTGACTCGGAGAGGTGGCAAATGTTGGAAGAGCGGCCACAATACGTAGGTATCTATTATTACCCATCTAACGAGCACCATATTAATACGCGCCTATAACTACCAACTATTACTAATTAAGTCGTACGGCGAAAAGAAGAGGCGAGCCGACGTTAGCGCCTACCTATCTAAATACGTAGAAATTCTAAGAGAGCTTTGCTCGAAGCGCCCGATCAGCCAACCGAATAAGGGGACGAAAAAAGAGAAAACGAAAAAATGAAAAACCGAAAACAATAAAAGTGAGGCTAAAAGAAGAAAAAGAAACAACCTCCTTCCTACGTCTGTGTCACACTTACAGGTTGAGTATGGTCGTAGGAGGCGCGGCGGCGCCTTAAAAAGAAACGTTCGATGGCGACGATGCGGCCGACAAGTACTTTCGCCGTCGAAATCGAACGACGGTATTCGAGGGAAACGATAAAATTGAAGGAGTGAACGGCGCAAACGGCGCGCCAAGACAACCGATGCTCGTTTTGGTGCTGGTGGCGGCGTTACTTCGGCACCGGGATACCTGCGCAGTCCTACCAAACGCGACCGCGAAGCCGATTGGCGCGTCGCCGTCCCAACACTCGCCTCTCATTCGCTCCTTTTCGGCCTTCGTTTCGTCCGCGTTGGGCCGCAGTCACCAGCTGGCCGCCACGGGTCCGTTTTCGGTTCAGTTTTGTGGCCGCGTTTTCCACAGCAGTAGCTACGAGGAAGGCGAAATAGGCGATAGGGAGGCCGTAGGGCGCGACCAGCCTCGACGTGGGACGCGGGACGGGGGACGCGGGTTGTGTTCGTTTCGATGACGGCCACGCGACCGGATGTCTGGTAGAGTGACTGGACGGTGTGTAGGCAGGCGCTTTCCACTTTGCAACACCCGTAGCTACGTCGTCCGTAGTCGCCTGTCGTCCGTCCAAGCGGCGGCGCCGTCCGCGTGCCACTTTCGCTTCCGATTTGGTTGAAGACGCGGACGATGCGGACGATGCGGACGATGCGGACGAAGCGGAGGGACGCGTAATTGTGTCCGCATACGTGTGCGTGTCCGTAGGTAGCAGCGGTCGTGCGGTACGACCAAATCGCATAATATTATTGTACGCGCGCCTTTACCGGTGGATAAGGTAGGCGGACAGAGGTACCGACTGCCGACACTTAGGGTATCTGCGCGAGTACCAAATAGCGGAAAATACGGACGAAAGGAAGTAAGTGCGCGTGCGAAACGAATGTGCGGCGTTGCCAAATAATGGAAAATGTTTGCCGCCGGGCGGCGCGCCTTTTGCCACGTCGTCCCAACCGACGAGTAAAACGATAAACGAAACGACGAAAAGGGCGCCTGCGCGATTTTCGTCGCAGCCTTCGGGTCATCGGGTGGCCAATTCGGCCGCGTCCATCGTCGCGCACGGCTTAGCCGGTTGAAATGCGTCGTCGATCGAAAATCTGCTCGCACCGTCGTACGTAGAATCAGCGTCGGGTACGCATTCGGCGAGTCGTAACCGTCGAGTGGGCGGATAGTTAGGTACGTAGGTGCCTACGCGATAAGGGTGGATAGGCGGACAGGCGTTGGCGTATGGGCGCAGAAACGACTGGCTACTGGGTGGGCTACCTGCGCGTACCCGTAACTGTGCTCGTAGAATACATTATATTACACGGGTATGGCGGGTTTTATCGTAGCTGCGGGGCAACGTTATTTTATTTTCCACCAATTGCATACAGGGGTACGCCTATAGGTGGGCTCGCTACAAGTGGGGGCCCTCGTCCTTGTATGCGGTGCCCGAAGTCGACGTGTAGCTCGGTGCCGGACGTACGGCCGTAGGTGGTTGCCGTAGGGTACGCACGGAGACTGCGACAGCCGCAGCCGTAGCCGACGCTGATTCGAAACTTGGGCGGACGTGGCGTGCGCCACCGCCGCCATTCTGTTGGAAAATTTCGCGTTTCGAGTTCGCCTTCTCGTATAACCGGCCTAAAAAGTGTCGAAAATAAAAAATAAAAATGTAGGCCCGCACGCGCGTACGCCGGTAGGTAAACACGCACAATTAAAAGTCGGTACCGTACACGCACTCAGACTGGCCGCACGTAGAAATAAATGGGACAAACGCCTACCTAAGAACGGGGACCGTAGCCAGAGCCAAAAAGAATTCGTCGATCGGCGATTGCATCCGCGCGTACCGAACGTGGACGCGCACGCACAACGGTCTACGAAGCCGACGACAAAGCTCTTTTCTCGACTCTCGACTCTTTTGTAAGGGAAGAACGTTCGAACGAATTTGGCCGCGGCGAAAGAATGTGGGTGCTTTATGGGGGAGCGCGAACAAGCCGTAGCCTATGGGTGATAGGAGGACCTTCCAGTGGCTGGCCACCTAAATACTAGTAGGTAGGTACCCAAGCGCAGACACGTACCTACAACTGCGTGCAATAATTGTTTTGCAACGCCTATTCTCTCTGCAGCGTTAATGGTTCGCGTCGCTATCGACGAATAATTTTCGATTTATTAAATACGTAGGTATATACCTAGATACGTATCTTATGTAAGTACATATAATACCTACGGTGCGAGTAGGCCTACGTACGTTATAACAAAAAAAAAAAAAAAAACAAACGACTACAAACGATAAATAAATAAATAAATAAATAAATAAATAAATAAATAAATAAATAAATAAATAAATAAATAAATAAAACGAGTAATGGAATAAATAAATAATAAAAATATATTTACGTATAAAATATCGGATACACAATTGGTACAGTCGTAATCGTTTTTGCGTTTTTCCTTTTTTTCTTTTTTTTTTCCTTTTTTCCTTTCAATTTGCGCGTTTCTAAACATAAGGTAGGTAAATAACGAACAAAGTAAAACAAAAGAAAAAAAGAAAAGAAAAAGAAAAGAAAAAGAAAAGAAAGAAATGAAAGAAGAAAAACAATCGACTCGATCGAATTCGACTAAAATAATAACTTGGGGAAAGAGAAGAGAAAAAAAAGAGAAAAAAAAAAAAAGAGAAAAAAAAGAGAAAAAAAAGAGAAAAAAAAAGAAGAAAAAAAGAAGAGAAAATAGCGAAAAAAACGAGAAACAATATGACTAGTAAAATAACGCGTGTATAAGTTGTATTTTAATTAGGGGCGCACTTTGTAATCGTATCACACGCGCGCGCACGCGCGCCCACACCGCACCATTATTCGTTAATAATTAATGATTGTGGGTGCGGGCGAGTGTATCGGTACGGCTAATATTGCGGTTATTCGGTTTTTCAACTTTTGAAGTGGTCGTCGTCGTCGTCGTCGTCGTCGTCGTCGTAGTGGAGGTGGTGGTGGTGGTGGTGGTGGTGGTGGTGGTCGTCGTCGTCGTCGTCGTCGTCGTCGATGAATTTTGCTGCCAAACATATATATTCGGTTCGCTCCGTTTCATAAGGAATAGTCTAAAGGCTTATGAACGGTGACACAGGGGTAGGAAGGCGTGACGCCGTCGTAACAAGTAATGGGCTCATACGTACTGTTGGAGTTCACCACGTCCTTATTTTCGCACCGTCCTCCGTTGAATCCGTCCGCGCACCTGCCGCACACCAATAAATTCGTTAGTCGCAGCGTAGCTGACAAGAATTCCAGTTCGAGAAGCGTACCGATCGACGCAACGGAAAGAAAAACCCTCGACAAATAGAGACGCCAGTGTCGCTTAAATTTAGTCGCGTGCGCTCGTCCAACGATTCGCGTGTAAACACGCGAATGTGTATTTGAACGACGCGAGATCGCAAAGTTTGCCTTAATTTAGGCGAACCGGGCTGTGAAACTGAGCTCGCATGCTCGCAAAAGGGCTGTAGGCTCGGCGATTATGAAAATTATCTGTTTCGTCGGAAGAGAAGGCCGTCGCTACCAGTTTCGCATTTTGAGCCGGTTTTTTTTGCCGACTACGTAATTTTAGTATAAATGTATGAATGCCTATACGCGTACGTATCGCCCAAACTTTTGTGTTTGCGTTTGTGGGAAAAAAGTACGTAGGTATCGGAATGGAACTGAAATTCTCACCAGGAATCGTTTTTATACGGAAATATAAGTCTGAAACAGGTTCGACGCCTATTCGTCGATTAGTTTCCGCGAGGAAACTGGTAAACAAAAAACTGCTGCAAAAGACGTTTTCCACGGGGTTGTGAAAAAATGAATCGAATGACATGGGAGAGGTGCGTTTGAAAACCCAAGTTTTGCGTTTGTGCGTCCGCACCTGACGTACGAAAGCACGTCGCCTATCCGGCCCTGCCAAAAGCGGAGATGTTGGTCGTTGGTGGCGGCAGCGACGAGGACGGCAGCCGCCCACTGTAGGCTGCAGCCTGCAGCCTGCAGCCTACACCAGCTGGCTGCAGCAAATGTAGGCCTACACGTACTCAGCCCGCAGCCGCACCAACGTGCCCAATAACGGCCTGCGGGCGTGTGTGTCAACGTGCCCAGAAAATCAGTGGCGTCGGTACGGAGAATCGAGTTGCCGCCCTAACCCGACTGGCGGTGGTGTCCGAGACCGTCGAATACCAGTCGCAGGATTATCGGCAATTGGCCGCGCGCCGCCTCCTCCCACTCTCGCAACTCGAATCCCCGTACCCAAACGAATCGCATCCATATTTGGACATTTTTGAAAATATGGGCGAAGAATTACGGGAAAAACGGACGGCGCGGTGCAGCGGGCGACAATCCGATTCGAGGGATGCGCGGCGGCCGCCTATCAAAAGTGAAACCACCTACGGACATTTACGGCCGTTGACCGTTGTTTCAGTTTTCGTATCTTTTTTTGAGGCGCGCCATTCAAATTATATTGGAATTTCGGTCCAACTACGCGCCGCCGAACCAATTATCGTTCGCTGGTTGCCTCTTCGCAACCCCCAAAAGAGGAAGGTACGAAAAATTTTGGTCAACTATCGAGCGACGTGTGAGTATCGTGGGATATGTTTTTTCAGCAGCGAATTCAAGTTTTAGAATCAATTTATGGCCGAACCAAATTGTTACGCTTTACGAAACTGCAAAAAAAAAGGGCTGGAGATGACTTTTTTTCTTTGATAAAATTATAGGCGGCCGGGCTCGTTGTGACGCCCAATTCGAATTTCCAATTCAATTTTGGACGGAACTAAACTGTTGGACGGACGAAGAGACGGGTGGGCAAAAATGTGGTCAGTTATACGGGAAAAAGGCGACACGTAAGTGTAAGACGACGCGGGCAACGGGACCGGTACGAGAGCTGGCTTTTTACGCATCGAAAGTCGGAGGCACTGCAGTCCGTAGGCGCGCGCGACATACGAAAGCCAGCGTAATACTAAAGCGCCGATAACCCTGCGAGCGGTGATATGCCCGCGTGCGCTTTTTTTCATCCGTAAAAGGAAACGAACGGGCGAACAAACGGAGAGCGACGGAGCGTAACGCAAAATTGGTTTCATTCGTTCCTCATTGGGCGGATTCGTGGTTACGGTCCGATCCTAATGCGATTTGCGAATCGATCGTTCGGATCAAAAACGGCGTATGCCTTTCGCACGTGCCCGGAGCGCCGGCTCGCTTACGCCAACGTACGGGCGTCCATAATTCAACCTTTTACCCGTAGCTACCCGGCTAATCGGAGGCGCGCCAGAAGGAGCGGGGCCTAATTTTGTGGTTAGCGGTACCCCCGATAAAAGTGAGGCTAGCGACAACCACACGATAACAAATATAAAAGGGAATAAAAATGATTAACTTAATTATAATTATTAGCGCGTAGCGCGCGATACTCACTGGCAAGTGAATTCTCCGATCGTTTCGTAGTAAGTGCAAGTGCCTCCGTTCAGGCAATAGGCGGCGTGCAGGGGGCAAGGTTTGCCAGCGAGGGGCCACAGAGCTGTAACTGAAACGAGAACAAAGATGAAACGAAATACGTAGCCGAGTTAGACCGGTGAATAAATTAATGGACGTAAACGAACGAACGGACTGACTGCGAAGCGGCGATTAGGTACGAAATTAGGGCCAGGCGAAGCGTTCGGTTTGTTTTGAACGACGCAGGTAGGCTGGCGGGCAGCTAGGCCACCAACTTATAAGCTTAGCACACGCCACGCCTCCAAACAGTCGTCAGTTGTACTGGCGGGCGAGCTTTTCCGCCACCAAAAATGGTTTAAGAGGCATTTTCGACCCGCGCCTAATAAATTTGGTACGCAGGTAGGGGGGAGGTACAACCGGGTAGGCTACTGACGACGAAAGAAAACATACGGAGGCGGTGCGAAACGTATAAAATTGTGTGGCGTCGCTCGAACGCCGTTGATTCGAGCATTTTGCTCGCTGAAAATGGCGCTGGCGAGCGACACGCGGCCGCAGCGTCGCATTAAGACTCGTCCGGGCGGCCACCTATTTTATTAGCGACTCCGGCCTTCGAACGCACAATGAGAGAAATACACGGAATACCGCACGCAGGTCGCGACATTTTATTCGCTTAAATTACGTTGGGAAACGAGGCGGCGGATATGCTGTTGATGAGCCGCGCGGCCACGCAGTCGCCCGTCAGCCGTGTGATGAGGCGCAGTTCCTACGAGTCGTATCTTCACTCGTAGCCGAGGCGCAGCTAGGGGTGGCGCACCCCGCAACACAGCGTTTACCGCGCCGACTGCGCCTTTTCGGTCTGTTTGCGGACATACGAAGCCACGCCTCGAATGCCACCCCCTTTCCACTACGATTTCAACGTACGTTCGTCGATACCGGAGTCAGTGTAGTAGCGGGTCCAGCCACGGTTACGCGGATGAGCACCATCCGTCTTTATCGACGGCATTTCCGTCGACGAAGAGCGCTGAAAATCCGTATGGTAAGCGTGTTGATGACCAAGCAAATCGTCGAACAAATTACAATGTAGGCTATTCGCCCCGCAACGCGTTGTCTTTCTGTGGGACCGCTGCCGCTGCCGCTGCCGCTGCCGCTGCCGCCAGTACAGCGATTCCTGTCGAATGAAATTTAGCCAGCAATTAGATTGTAACGCGTCGCCTATAGTGATTGTGCGACTAAGAATGTGTCGCCGTACGCCCACATTTTCGGTTTCAGTTTCAAGGTCACCGGCTGGCTATCCGACGTGACGGCTAAAGAGCTGCGATCGCAGCGCCGCCTGTTCGGTGACGTGCGTCTGCGCGAGTGCGCCACAGTGCGCCGTACGCCGCACTTCGCACGTTTCATTATGCAACGTAGCGACTATACGCTTCTGTTCATCCATTCGGCAAGAGTTGATGAGTTGACCCCCCACAAATGAAACGCAACCCGCAACTGCTGCGCATTGCGCAATTTTACACTCATTACGATCACGATTACGCATTATCGCGAGTCGCGTACAATACGCGGAAACACGAACTGTAGGTACGCTTACCGTACGTGAAAATGCGAATATTTAGCAACGTTGTTGCTGTACCTAAGGCGCAGGGATCGTCTTTCGTTGTACGGACTATACGATAAAATAATAATTACCTACTTGAAAATACGTATTTTTAGCCGGATGCTGCGTACGCGCAGGACGTTGGCTAACAAGAACTTTGTTCGTATATCCTACTCGAATAGGATATTCTTTTTAATTATGCCGAAAAGTGATAACTCGCTGACTGGTTAGTTTCGTACCTTTGGCGCGCTTCACCTTTACTTGTTTTCAGTAAACGTGGTCTGACCACAACAAACGGTAAATTTGTTTTTCCCCCCCCCCAAGTAGGTATCTTTTATTTCAAAATTCACTTTCAACGTAATTATTACCGTTTCGGTTACCTAACTCGAGTATAGATGTAAGTTTTAAGTTTCCTTATTTTTCGTCCGATTTCTCTACATTTCACTCCGATAGGCATGTTGCGTGGCTGAAGGTGAAAAAAGGACGCGAATAGGCTCTTCGGTTATTAACCGAGCCGAAACATTGCAAAAAAAAAAAAAAAAAAAAAAAAAAAAGTGAGCGTACCGTTACAGTACACGCGGCAGAAGTGAAACTTGTCTGTTTTCGAGTTTTCAATATCCGCCTTACCAGACGCGTCTGCTGCCTTCACTATTAAAAGGCGCGAGATTCGCGCGGCAACCATATTTTTTTTGTAAAAATGAAACCTATAGCCCAGTCAGGATTACTCTAGGCTATAGTGCACGTATAGAGTACTCGGTTGGCAAATTCGAAGTTGCAAATTCATTTAACAACCCATTTTCAAAAACTTGATCAGAAAATTTCCTCTGTTTAACCTCGCCTGTAAATAAATAGAAAAATATACAAACGTACGAGTAGTGGCCCAAAAAAGTGGGGCTGAACCAAGTGTTGGTAAATCATCGAGCGCTATATCGTCGGACATGTTTTTTTGAAGCGTCCAGTTTAAATTTCGAGTTGATTTTCGTATTTAACTCGTCACTGGGTCACAGCGCCGGGCCTCAGAAAGGGAGTGAAAGGGTACCAAAGGTATTGGGCCCAGGCTTTTTCAAAGGGACCGCAGGAGTCACAATTTTGAAGTAAATTGCCGTTTTCAAGTAAATGTTTAGAGAGGCCGTCAGAGCCGATTTGTGGGTCGTTTTCAGATGCTGAATCCCCTAAGGCTACAAAAAACACCAAACTACCGACAACATCTGAAAAAATTTCATCGATTTGTAACCCCCTCCCAAGGTTATCTATTGCAGCTGACATCGAGGGCGCATAAATTTATTTCCCTTCGGCTGGAAATTTCTCCCCGAGGCCCTATATCGTAGCGACCACAGCGACGTTACTGTCAGTTATAAAATTGACAGTAAAAAAAAAAACAAAAAAAAACCAAAAAAAACCGCTAAACGATGAAAAGGTTTAGCGTTCGCCGGCAAAAGCCGCCGTTGACGACTGCCCTCGCCTATTTTATGCTGACTTTAGGCGCCAAGTTTGGCGCGGTGCGCCATGTTGCCCTCGATCGACCCAATCATAGTCGCCACTAATTGAGTTGAGCTCTGCCGTTTAAGGCGCACCGTGCGACGTTATTTCTCATTGGCCATTCGACGCTTGTGCGCAAGTACGGCGTATTGCCTATCGTTTCTCAGGGGTCGACTTATTTGGCATCGAATGTGGAAGCGGTGGATGGGGTGGCGCGGCCGAACTCATCTCTGACCGTCTCGTCAACTTCACACGTTCGGGGTTCGCGACGCCTCCGTCGACAAATGGGACGCACGGTCGGCCCGGTGACCAATTTTAAAGTGCAAACAGAGAAAAAGAACGAAAGCGATATTTTGATTGATAGGCGAAACAAAGGCTGCGACGACGCGATAAATGCAGCCGTCGAACAAATCGAACGCGAATCCGCGGACGGGGACGGACCGAAAGGGGCGCTATACAAAAAGCCATCGTTCGAATCGGGTTTAAAAGCTGAAAACTGTCGATACTTGGGGCTGTCCAAAGAACGACGTCGCCATTTTTCTGTTTGTTCGGGCGTCCACAATTCGTTTCGGTGTATCTTTCGCGCTCGACCACCGCAAAGTGCGAAAAAATAGTCTGACGCGGCGCCGCGCCAGCTGAGGAGGCTGCGCGTTGTTTCTGGTTTTGCGACACGGGCAGCAACTTTATGTGGCGCAGGGCGCAATGTTTTTGCGAGTGACGCGACGCTCTCTTCGTTCGCATAATGGCAACCGGGCCGGCGTGCGTTGGCGGCTGCACCGCTGGTAACTGCGCAGTTTGTAGCCTTTATTTGTACTTCTGTACAAATGTGGCCAGCGAATCGAATCGCAGTAAAGTTCGCGTGCGTTTTGTGGGCGACACGGAGGCGCGCGCGTACGTATTTCAGGGCAACGCGTGCGATAAAATTATTTTCTTCTTCCAACTCGATAACGAACTGCGCGCCGCCCGTGCGGCGACCTCGTCGTTTTCGACCGTAATATTAATATTCCACCCTGCGTTCGCTCTCGCTGCCATTTGGTCGTGCGCAAAGAGGCGCTGTGGTTGCGCCTGCCACACGCTTTCGATGCCCAAATCGAGTCCCAAGAACCGACCAAGAACTGACCAAGAACTGGCCAAGAACTGGCCAAGAACCCCTGGCCAGTCTAAGTATACCTATGTTCTGCTCTCCGAGATTGCTGGCGTCACATTTCGCGACCGCTGTTGTTAGACTGCGATCGCAATAGGCGTATCTACACGTTGACAAGTAGGTACGACAAGTTGTACTTCACGATGCAGGTTATAGGCGGCCTGGGTCGCGACCGCGACCAACTTTCAGCGGCTATAACAACTTCGGGTCAATTGTGGCGCCGCTTCCACTGACCGCTGATCCGTTTCAGTTATACGACATATTGGGCGGAGAGCTCGCTATGGGGTGGAGGGCAGGTACGTTGATAATTTCGGAAAGACCGATGGAAAAGGGCGACAGTCGTCTTGTGGCTGCCAGGCCGCCTCAACTACCTGCACCAGCTACCTGTAGTGCGCACCACGTGGCCCCCTAATTGTGCACTAATACGTACAGTTGATGCGGCAAGTGCGCCGCTGTCGCATCCGGCGGCGACTAAGCGCCGTGCCGAGCCGCGTAACGTACGGTACATTGGCCAACCGCGTGTCCGCGGTCCAAAAATTCGTTCAGCGAATCGAGCCAATGATGGAGCGAGGGAGGGAAGGAGGGAGAGAGGGAGGGAGGGAGAGAGAGAGAGAGAGAGAGGTGTGTATGTTATTGCGTTATGTACTTACTGTTGTCGAGTTTGGCGGTTACGGTGACGACGGACCACGAGCTGACGGAGCCGGCGCTCTGGACGGCGACGCCTCTGCATTCGTATCTGCCCGAATCGCTATTTCTGACCTCCGGTATCACCAGCAAGGATCGCTTCCTGCACAACAAGTCAAACCATTACATCGGTATACTTTGTACTCGACTCGTCGTCGGTACAGCTGCCCAACTACCTACGCACCCTACCCACGTCCCGTATACGACGAGTGAAACCCTAGCAGTTGTTACTAACGCCCTGTAATTATTTTACGATTAGGTGTATTATAATATGTGTACTTTGGAGACGGGTGCGGCGCGCAGTACCGCGAATCTCGTATGGCGATCCGCGAGCGCCAACGTACACCCCCACTCGCTACGGTATACCGTATACGTATACATACGTAACTACAATATAAGGTGGTACAGTGGCGGGGCTACAATGGGCCTCTCGCCATACGCTCTGCAAGTGCGCTGCTCTCGTCTTCCTTTCAACCGTACTGCGCATAATCTGAGTTTCATAATTACGCCGAATGGGTCCTCCCCACCGCAAGAAATTGCTCGTTGAATGTAGCCAATTCTCGACCCAATGCGTAGACTATAATAATTTACGCGCAAAGGCTTCGCCTCGACAATACGTACTTTAATTTCCGGTCGTTTCGGTAATATTCGAGCGCGCGCGCCGCCTTTCCCGACGACACACACAACCTGTTGACAAATTGACCCAACTGACACCCCTCCATATCGCCGCCTAACAATCGTCGTAATTATTATTATTATTATTATTATTAATTATTATTATTATTATTATTATTATTACTTAGTATGCCGGCCCTGCTGACTGCTGCAGACATTCCTCGCACCCCCTCAAGTTGACCCTCGTTTCCGAATGAAATACCGAAGGCATTCGTTGGCAAAACGTCGACATTATTGTGTCGGTTGTTATTCGACGCAATCGTCGCGTTATGCGCGCACCCAAAAACCCTTCTCGCCGAACCTGTGGCGCTTTTTATTCGCCTCTGCGTCCTTTTTCGTGGAACCATCCCAGTTTTTCGTCGACTGCCCTGCTCCGCTCTTCTCGTCCTTTGACCCGTCAATATCAAATCCTATTTGGTATAACGTATCTACTTGCCAACACCGACTTCAGTGATTACGAACGAACCAATTTCTTCCCCATTTCCATCGAGTATCGGCAGGTAGGCAGGTAGGCAGGTAGGCGGTTAGGCAAGGCACATACATACGCTAATTAATCGTTCTCACGTAGGCCAGTAAGTATCAACGGTGGCGTAACTGATCCTAATTACGCACCTATAATTCGTAATTTGTTTGTACGAATCTTTGCCGCAGGCCTGGAGCCATAATACTCGCGTAGGTACGTCCTAAGGTATCCGACAGGGAGCAAAAGGTTATAAAAGCTTGTCGATCGAAACGGCCGGCGCTCCGCCCGCCCGCCCGCCCGCCCGCACCCGCCTTTGGACAGCCAAATAAAAGATGGGACCCGGCCGTCGTACAGTTTATCAGCCGGGTAGGCAGGCTACACGACTCGACGGTCCCGCGCAGTGAATAAAAAAAAGCGAAAAACGCGTTCGTCGCGCGTGCAGACGCGCGCGCCCCAATTTATCGTACCGGCTGCTCATCGTCTTCGAGTTAAAACGACGCTTTTTTTGTCGACTTTAAAATACATTTTTGGCCCCTCGATCGACGACGGTCGCCTCGTGTTGCGTCGCATCGCGTCGCGTCGCCGCTGCGAGTCGCACCCCAATATCGACGGATAAGGGCTGCCAGCCGTGGCTTACGTTAGGCGCTGATTGCGTGAGGCTGTCGTCTGTGGGTGGGGGCAAGTGGCCCGTCGCGTCTTCCTTTTAAGAGGGTAGACAGACAGCGGACGGCCGAGACGAGTTTGGGACGGCAGGACGCGACCCGACGCGACGCGTTTGGCCGCGAGGAAAAGTGCCCTATCAACAAAATAGGCGATAATTTAACTGAGAAAAATATCCAACACTCGTTACGCGAGCACCATTCGCCACCGTTTGACAGCAGGTGGCCGCAACGAACGACAGCGCGCGCACGTGGGTACTCACTTTTTATATTGGATCCTTAATCTGGAAGTAACGATAATTGGCGCGCCATCCTTGAACCACTGTAAGGCCGGCAGTGGCGTACCTTTTGCGCGGCACACCAGCCTCAGTCGCTCGCCGATGAACACCGTCTCGTTTTTCAGTCCCCAAACGCCAATTTGTTTCACTGAAACACACGAAAAACGATTGAAAACATTGGCAAAGCTATAGGCGTAGGAGGTGTAGGTGTAGGCTACGTGTCTACGGGTCTACGTGTATAAGGTCATTACACCTCGTACATATAGGCAGCTAGTTGGCGTGTCCAGCTACGAGTACCCCCACCCGAAAGGAAAACGCCACTAAAACGAGAGTACGTACGGTATTTCGTCCAACTTTTGCACGCGCGTTGGCCTATAACCTTTACGGGTACGTAAACGAGTAGCTCGGTGCGGTATATTCGTCTTTTTTGAACCTATTTTTCGCACGCAGATGACGTGAATGGGGCGAGAAGCTTATAAACGAGAACTATACGGAGAAGTAGCCAGCGATAGTAATGCGGTAGGTACCTACGTAGGCGTGCCTGCAGTAGGTTTGTTCGTTTGTTGAGAGTTTTGTTTTGTTTAGTTGCCATTTGGCGGAAGCGTAGGTAATAACAACGATTTATTAGTAATTATTATTTTGGGTGTTCAGGCGGCACGGGGATTTGAACCCGTACCGGCTGAACACCCAAAACCTCCCTCGTCCACCGTCACAAAAGGCAGCACCGTACTCACTCGGCCACGGTGCCGGGTGACGGTGTTCGAGGAAGTAAGTGCTATTATGTGCCAACGTAGTGTGGCGGCTGCCACACCACTCCCCCCCAGTATAGCGGAGCGTAAATACGGCTTCCTATACGGAGGCGCCTAGGTAGGGACATACACTGGAACGTGGTGATGCCCTTCCCTCCATCACCGTTCCGTGGCATACGCCCACCAGCGCCATCACGCATAAAAACGGCGGTGTGACGCACCATAGTTACAGACGGTAGTTTGACTAGTGTCCGAGAGATGGCGTGAATATTCCATGGGTCACCACTTTGGGTGTTCAGGCGGCACGGGGATTTGAACCTGTACCGGCTGAACACCTAAAACCCTTCTCGTTCACCGTCACAAAAGACAGCACCGTACTCACTCGGCCACGGTGCCGAGTGACAGTGTTCGAGGAAGTAAGTGCTATTATGTGCCGACGTAGTGTGGCGGCTGCCACAATTATTATTATTATTATTATTATTATTATTATTATTATTATTATTATTATTATTATCAACGACTAGCGAGTGCGAACGTTGGGTAGAAAGGTAGGTAGTCTACTCGATCGACTTTTAGGCTGGTCGTAGACTCGTAGGCAGGCCGGAAAGGGGCCGACAGGGACGTCGTACGGTCGCCGTTTAGTGAATGGGCGCTGGTTGCGGATGGCTGACGCAGACGAGCTGTCCGCTGTCCGCTGTTCGGTTGGCGACAACGTGCGCGCAGATTAAGTACCGGGTAGGCAGCCGGTGCACCACCCCCAACCCACCTACTCAGCTCGGAGAAGTGGCTGCGCCAAAGTACTGGATGACGGCGGGTGGGCACGTGCCTAGCCACGCTTCCAGTTTCAGTTTACGGCTGCAGTGCTTGGTCGCATTCTTGGCGCCAACTCGCCGTCCAACCAACGTACGATAAAACAGGAATTATGGGAACGGCGAAAGAGGGCGAAGGAAGGGGCACATTTAGCCGCCCAACCATTCAACCAACGCCCACACCATGCGAACACATTTTTTGTCCTCTAGTCGTTTGAGCGTCCCAACAACGTTTTATCTTTTTAATTTTTTGTTTAATTTTCGTCAAAAGTGCGCTCGCCTCGTGCTCGTGCTCGTGTTGGTCCGCTCGATAAAATTACTATGAATCGAGTGCAGAGTATGGAGAAGTGCACCGACCCTCGAATGTGCATCACCAATAGGTTTCCGTATTGCTTTTCGTCTGTTCACTCTATGTATTACACGCAACGCTATTAATCCTGCCTTCATCGCTTGTCCTTTATAAATAAGTTTTCCCAACTGACAAAATAATGAAACCAAGTCCAGAACCTTCCCAGGTTCGTGAAGAATGCATGCACAAGAATTCATCGACATCGATTTGGTAGCTTCTGACGTTACCCTTAAGTACAGTTTTCCAAATTTTCCTCTTAGTACGTATATTAGTGTCTAGATTAGTACCTATAGGTATAGATATAGATATAGATATAGATATAGATATAGATATAGATGTAGATATAGATATAGATATAGGCGGTACCCAGGTACGTGTCACTGTCGTTAAAGTTCTTTCGGGTACACGAGATAGGCTGTATGTATATAGTTACCTATCTTACGGATTTGTCCGGGATGTCTGTTGGGTGCTTCGCGAGCGGTTAGCTATGCCTGAAACATGCGTAGACAAACTGTACGACTAGAAAAAATCTTGCTCTTTACAAATTAATGGCCTGTCTTCGTAATTTGTTTTCGAAACGTCGGTAACCGGAGTGGAAGTAAATTAGAAAAATTTGGTATTTTCCGATGGCTAAATTTTGGAAATGTACTGTGAGAAAGGAGAAAATGGTTTGGCTCATCGTGGGCGCCGTGTGTCCCGAGTAACGAGTTGACGCGAAACAATTTTCCAACACTCGAGTATGAAAAGTTGCCGACGTGTGAAATGAAGGCATTACCAAGAAACGCCCCTATACGGCCGGCTACTCCGAATTATTTTGCAGATTGGTCATACTGCGTCGAGAGCAAGTTTTTTCTCAGCCGTACTTTGGGCTTTGGCGCGTCCACATTTCGAGTCGAGCACCCGCGTACGTGTTTCCACTTTCTGCACCTTTTTGGCTATTTTTGCGAGTCTCCGCAGTCCCCTAAACTAGCAAAAACGTGCGCAAAGTCGAAATCTGCAGTCATCCCCCTTCTACGACATTTTTTAAAGAAACTTACGAAACTGGAAATTTGCGACAGCAGCGTTCGCTGCTTGTTCGCGATAAGGCATTGCGGGACGGAAATTATTGAAAATCATTTCGTAGTTTCATTTCAACGCGTAATTCGGAATTTGACAGTTTTTCGCAAATCGTGCGCCTGTCGTAACGTTAACTCTGGTCAGGCGGGTATCTCGTAAATTTAAATATTTTACGGTTACGGCCTCGCCAGGTAAAGATAACGCCTCCATTATGCGGGTTTTCCAAGAAATTCCGAGTATTAAAATTTATCTGGTGTCAAGATACGGCGTCTAGAGTAGGTTCGTGTTTCGTCTCGTGATCCCAGGAAACTTTTGGTACTATTAGTTAAAATTCATGCTGTATAATTCGCTACCTAGTAATATATAAATTATTAGGAATATACCTTGTGGAGACAATACTCGTATGAGGTAATAGGGGCTTGCACCCCTCAACGACAGTCGCCGCCCAAAGGCTGGCAATAATCGTCTTCATGACGTTAAACAAATTTACACTGGTGCGTTTGTATGTTCGTACCTGTATGTACGTACAGGTAAGATACATTATACGGACCGAGATCAATTACCTGATAACGATCTCGGTAATGTCACGGCCTGGTACCAAACGCGCTGCGTCGTTTCTTATCACCTCCACAGAGGCAAGAAACGACGTAACGCATGACATAATTACGTACATGTACGTATGCATGTGTGTCTGTGTGCGTGTACCAAATCCTGTATATAAACTCTCAGAACTGGCTCAAAAATCGCCAGTGTTTGCCGAGGATTTGGCTCTCCCATACTTAACCGTATGAAGTGGCAGAACACGCAAATACTGTTGAAGACCTTCTAGTGTGAATATCTCTCACGACAAGGTATTCCACATACCTATTTATAAAGATACGCACATTTTCTATGTAACGCGGTGTAGGTCGCAATTTTCATCCGATAGTCGTGAAATTCGGTACACTTATTCGGATCTTGACAAGGATGAGATCTATTGTTTTTGGTTCAAATGGATCGATACATCCTACTAGATTGCATTTTTCCAGTTTTAGTGGTTCTAAAACGCGTTGGTACAGGCATCGAATCCATTATATTCTAATTTGCTGAATAATTGGTTTAATTGGCCAAACGGTTCGAGCGTAAAAGTGATTTGAAAAATTCTTCAACTATTGCTAAGAAAAGTAGATAATTATTACAGACGAACAGACTTAGCTGGTCGGAAAGTAGGCTTACGGTTATTTTATTTGATAAGCAATCAGTTTAATTAATTTGCCTTCGTTTTTTATAACTTAACAATAATACAGTATTCGTTACGAATTTCTTTGGAACTTTAACTACAACGTATTTGCCTAATTTTTGATTTTTTGATTTTTTTTTTTGTATTTATTTATTTATTTATTTATTCGTTTATTTACATATTTATTTAGTTTTTTTTCTTTTATTTTCTTTTCTGTTTTGTTCTTTTCCTTATTTCAAGGTGAGGGTGGTGCGTGAGGGTGTGGAGTAGGATAGGCGTAAGATTTCACCTCGTTCTCTGCACCAAAACAAATATGCCACTTGTATGGGCAGAAATTTTCATTAACTTCTTACGACCAGTCAGCGCATGCGGCAATAATTCGCTGGAAAAAAACGTTTGCCAATTTTCAACTACAATTAAAAAAAAAACAACTATAACCTAAATTAATACGGTGCAGTAAAGAAGCTCGTAACTTGGTGCGCCGTAAATACGAAAAAGATACTTCAAGTAACACAGTCGACTTTTTTTTATCCGTCAATTTTTTCGGTACCATATTTTTCTCAAAAGCGACCGAATGAATAGACACCGAACTCCTTTCAGACCTCAGATCTGGGGAGCTATTCCGCTAAAACTTTACGACATTTCGGCCTTTTACGCCGTTGAAGCGAACTTTGTAACTTGGCGAATGGTTTGGTGAGATTCTAACGGGACTTGAGGTCGCGTAAAAGGAGACGTGAACGTCGTGAGTGACTGAAACGACGTAAAGTGTTAGAGTGGAATAGCTGCCCTGGTCTCGTATGTGGGTACACGAACTACCTTCGGTGAAAATTTCAGCCTTATCACTTTTGCACTTTTCTCAAAATCCATAAAAACCATTTTCAATCCTTTTTGCGAAGTCAACAATTTTAATGCCCCGTTTGCAAGCAAATTGGGTCGTCAACATTGAAAATTTAAGTCGACGTACATCGGGTGTTTGGGTTTTCTTTGTCAGTTTCGGGTTGGTCGAGAATTTCTTCGGTTAGGCCCGACAGCTGGCCATATTTTGTCGTTTGGAAATATCGAATAGCTATGCGAGTAGCTACGAATTATAATTCAGGTGTTTACTATTTTTCTCCTCCTCGTAGGATAATCGGGCTAACGGCCACTAACGATTTAGCGGGCCGTTGGGTGGTGAATGGTGGTGCGGAGAGGGCGAACGAGAACGACGAAAAAAGCCAAGAGTGGCGAGGTGTGGCGAGGTGTGGCGAGGTGCGGCGAGGTGGGGTGAGGTGAGGCGGCGTCGCGTCGACTGCGAGCCCGAAATCGACGTTGGGCGACGCGACGTCACGTTTTAGCGGCGCGATTGTGGCGGAAATATGTCGGACCAGTTGTTGTCCGACACGCGCCCTCCTGCTTACGGGTCGACACTATTTCCGAAGTCGGATCGGCACTGTCGACTTTTTCGACCTTTTCGACCTTTTCGACCTTTTCGACCTTTTCGACCTTTTCGACTGTTTCGACACCACTGGTCGGCGTTTTCGGCGACTGATACCGATTGAGTCGTCGCACTCGGATGCCGAACGCGCCCAAATGCGACAGAATGTGGCGTTCGAGTGGAGGCGCGAAAAGGCCGAATACCTTTGTGCGGGCTTATGGGCGGGTGGCGGGTGTAAGTACAGGCGGCGATCGTCGTCGACTACGCAGTGTGTGGGTAACCGACATAATCGACACGTATTTCGGCGCAGCCGCGGAAAGGGTCGACATTTTTTAAGCGACTGTCGTCTCGTCGCCCTCAGTCCGTATTCGTCGTAGACCTGCAGCCTATACGGGAAAGGCTGTTGGTGGCCGTAGGTTGCGTACCGTCGTCGTACCGACTCGCAGCTGGCAGGAGTACCAGACAAAAAAATTGGACAATGCGAATCGAGGACCACGTAGCTGCGCACAGGCCTAGCATACCAATTACCTGTCGCCCTCTTCGGCCGAAGACGCGACACGGCTAACCTTTCTCTCTACCACCCGCTCCCCCCACCTTTATGCCACACCGCCTCCATTCCAACCCTTTCCACAATGCAGACTCGAAGCGTAAATAACGTTGAAATTCCTCGAGAACAGCTTCGAACTCGTACGATAACGTTATTAAAAGGCGAACGGTTTGGGGCGGAGGAGGGGGGGGAGGCGGCAAAAAAAAGAAGGAAAAATTAAAGAAAGAAACAAAACAAAAATGAAAAAATAAATAAGGCCAATTTTTTTGTCGTTTTTTCGATCCGTTTATTTTTTTCTTTCTATTTTTGTATTTGTTTCCGTTGCTGCTGGCTGTGCTGGCTGCTGGCTGCTGGCTGCTGGCTGCTGGCTGCTGGCTGCTGGCTGCTGGCTGCTGGCTGCTGGCAGCCCTATTGTCGCCGAGTTTTGAATTTACATTAGCGCCAGTGGGTTGGCAAAGCTGCGCTGACAGGTACGGAATATTTATCAAACGCCGATCTACCGCATAATAAAGAGCGCGAGAGCCGGACGACTGAAAAAACGGCAAAGAGTATTTGAAAAAAAAGCCGGAATACATTCCGAGAAAAATATAAGACAGAAGGTACGTACTTGCGTATAAAAAAAATACAAATGAAAGAAGTATAAAAAAATAAAAATCGAAAATTCATGGCCTACGATAGGCTGCGAGTAGAGCGAGCGCAGAATTACATGTAATTATAACGTAATAAATGAACAGAAATACAAAATGAAAACAGATTTGGTACGAGTGTGGAATAAAATGTTCTCGTTTTTCTCTCCTCCTTGCTGTAGGTATACCCTTCTGTTTCTCTTTCCCACGCACATTCTCTCCCACTCTGCTCCCGCTCGATCCGTTTTCTCTCTTTCTTTTTAGTTTTTTCTTTTTCGCATTCATTTATTTATTTACTTATTTATTTATTTATTTATTTAATTTTTTTATTTTTTTTTTATTTTTTTTTTATTTTTTTTTTTTCGTTGTTGGTGTCCCATAGTCGAACCGAAACAATAACACATAAAATAACTAAAATTCCAAGTAGGCTACTGCAAAAACGTACAGAGAAAAACTAAACGTGGGTATACGTACGAGGGGTGAAGAGGTGCAAAGAAAAAATGAGAAAGGAAAAGAGAGTGAGAGAGAGAGAGAGAGAGAGAGAGAAAGTGAGAAAGAGTGTGTGTGTGTGTGCGCGCGCGCGCGCTCGCGCGAGTGAGAGTGAAAGAGCGAGAAAGAAAAGGTAAAAAACTGAAAGCGACTGTAAGCCGAGTAAAAACAGACATTTTGACAACGCGTTTGTCTATAATCGTGTGTAAATGCGATTTGCGGTATGCATTCTTTAGCTAAATGAGGAATCTTGTCGTACATTGTGTCAGGTCGTCTGCGAATTCCAGCGCAGCCGCCGTAGTCGCCGTAGTCGTCGTCGTCGTCGTCGTCGTCGCCGCGATAAGGCCACTCTCCAGCCGCGCTGCGGGAACGTGAACGCGCGGCCCGTCCGCTGCCCCTCTCAGTTCTGCCCATCTTCTCGCCTGCGGTTCCCATTCGCCATTTTCGTTTATTCGGCACTTTTTTCGTTCAGCCGTTTCCGAGAAACGTGCTCATCAATTCGGAGGTCTCTTCAGTACCATAATAACTGCAGCGAAATACCGCGAAAAGTAGGTAGGCGCCCTACAGATGGATATCGACCAATTTTTGGGGCTTTTTTCTTTTTTCTCTCTTTTTTATTCTTTTTTTCCCTTTTTTTTCTCTTTTTTTGTCTCTTTTTTTCTTTTGCCGGTCCCGTGAAGCCCAATTTTTATTACAAGCTTTTATTCTACTCGCTACTACGATTTTAAAATATACCAATACCGCAGCCAACCTACCGCAGTGAAATAATATTCATTTCAGCTAAAACCAAACGAAAAAAAAATAAAAGCTCATCTTTTAAAAATTCGTTTTTAACGTAAACTTATTTCTTCCACGAAGGAGGCGGAGGCGGAGGCGGATGCAACATGAACAGATCAGTGACGCCTCGACGTCATCACTTCGCTATAAACACATTTTTTGTTATGCCGATAGCTCGTGATACTCCGAATGGTACGGATTAACTTTCTGCCTCGTTGTCCTTTTTAAGAATTTCCAGTTTCTTTCCATTTTTTCGTAATCATATGGGAATTCACGTAGGTTTGTGATAACGATGTAAATTTGTTCGGACCCAAAATCGTTGACCTGCAACCATCCGTTCATATCAGACAGTTGTGGCGTGACACGTGACTGATCTACTGGCTACACGATACGTCACCGCATTGTGTCGAAGGCGACAGCACCCCCTCCCCCCACCTGTTCCGCTTCCCGCTCGCCGCCTGCGGCGTCTACGGCCTGCGCGAGGCGTTCGACGCGACGTACGAGAAACGAGGCGCAAATGCCAACAGCGCCTCCGTTCTCAACAGACTTGCGACACTTTCACCCAACAGCGAATGGCCACATCGTTTCTGCCAATTGGCACGCAGAAATTGACAAATATAAAGTGGGCTTTTGAAAGATGCAGCTGGAGGTTGTTTCGAGTGGTGCGAGCAAAATACTTATTTCGTACGGATTATTTCCGGTGGGACGGGTACAGAAAAACTTTTCTTTTTTTTCATCGGAACGATCGGCTGGGGGCTGTTGGAGAGGATTAAAAATTTTGGCGGTCGTATCATTTTGCTATTAGGATGGCCGGGTTTGCTTGCAAACGAGCTATTGAAATTTACTTTACTTCGTAAAAGGATTAGGGGCGGGGGTGTGAGTAATTTTACGTTTCAACGCAAAAATAAAACTATCGATACCATTTTTCCATTTTCAACTTTTTTGTGCAGTGTATGTACACACCCAGGTACCTACCTACCTATACACTACATGTGTTCATATAGTCGTACTATCGAGTGACATCTGGAGGATAAATGCCATTGTGACCTCCGCGGCTAATCCAACACATGGATATGAACTGTCATAGCGGCGTTGCGGATACCTATATGATGTTTTTTCGTTATCGGTGTATCGCTTTGTCATCCTATATTAGACTATAATAAGAGCAATAATTGCTCGTATGTGCGTGTGCTGTGCGTACGCGTGTATCTGTGCGGATATGTATGGAGGAATGTATGTAAATTCGTTCCGAGGGACTAGACCGAAAATTTTGCTGAAAATCACAGCCGATAGGTTTTTGAGCATCAAAAAACGATCTAGATATTTTTTAAGGTTGAGAAAATTCGTTGAACGGATACACGAGCGTTTCAATCTATCCATCAGCAGCAAGTGATAACGTGACTAAGGAACGATGAAAAGTTGCGTTTGATCGGACAGGGAAGGTTTTATTAGCGAATTTTGCTGCTAGGTCTAAAGGCGCGTATGATTATTAGTTATTACTAATATTACGGTTTATGACCGATGAAGTAACGAGTGAAATATTGCCATCCTAATTCTTCGCAGGTACGATAATAACGAAGGGTAGGGTATACCCGACAAATGATTATACCGATGAAATTCTCCAGCTTGATTTAAGTCAACAAAATCTTTTCTATTTTCCATATGCTAGCAATGCTCAGTGGACCAGGTATTGTATTTAGATACGCGTTTATAAGTTGTATAGGACACTGGGGCAGCCTCTGGTGAAAGATGGGTTTAACTAACTCGTTTATCCGCGAATATAGTGTTGTAAGTGTCGTATATTCGGATACATAGGGTTCGATTTTCGCATCCGGTATAGTTTTCACTTTTAAACCTTCCACGAATTCCTTGGCCTAATGCACTAAGACTCCCATTTAAAAATATTCGGGCGCCCGAAATCGGGTGTCGGAATGTATACTATACGGGTGCCACATTGCTATGTCGACGTTCAATCTGAGTGTTAAAACGACGTGAAATATACGGAAATATATAAATACGTATATAGTTACGGGTAATATGGCGGACAAAACAGTCGGCCACATTACCACGCCCTGTTTCTTCGAACAAATTGAAGATAATTTTTTGCTCTTTGGTGGTTTACCTATCACTTGTTGTAATTAAAGGGCAAACTATGCAAAATCGAATACTCGCCACCTCTTCAAGTTGATACTTCACCTTGAGGCCACTAAGATGTTTTAAACCATACTTCACGGTGTTTTTGGTGGTTTTCTCGTTGAAAGGTCAATTCTATTGAAAATTTTATGGTTAGTAAAATGTTCTTTCATAAAATTTTCTACAAATTAAGAGATATATACATTTTTCATAGGCGCAAAGGTTTGGAGTTGAAAGCCATCAAACTTTTTATTGTACCAAGTTTTGTTTTAGGGGGCTGTCAGAGGGAATAAAATCAACTTAGGGGTGGAAATGTTTATGCTCCATAATGTCCATTACCCAACACATAAATTCTACATAATAATTTTCTAAAATTTTCTGAAAAACGAATTTTTTTTTTTTTTTCAAATTAACGTAATATGGCCACCTAAAAGTGAAAAAATTCTAGCGCAGCAAGCCTCGCTAGAAAAAGTAAATTTTCAAGAGAAACAATTATGAATTTTGATTTGTCACAGTAATTGTCTGTAAATTTATACGCGTTAATGGTACGTTATGATTGTATGAAATATGTTAGCTGCTGACAAAATATTAGACAATGCGAAATGTGAAAGCATTTTTTCTTGAAAAAATGAAAAATAAATTGAAATGATAAAGTACGGTACATCGTCTTGTAATTTAAAATAAAACCAACGAAATATTATAAAGTTCTGAAATAAAAAAAAGAAAACACGAGCATGTGGTTAATTTTTGTAAAAATAAAAGTTTATGCAAATAAAAAACAAAGTAGGAAAAAAAGCCTTTACCGGAAGTACCGTCCGGTCAATCTATACCAAAATTAGTACGTATGCTACAATAAATTTTAATGAATATTTGTTTCAAATTTCGTACATATGGTTCTAAAATTCCGCATTTTATGAAAAATATAAGAACAAAAATGGCGGTACCGAAAGTACCATCCGACCGATTCACACCAAAATTTGCAGCGTAATACAACAAAATATTATGATGAACAATTTTTCCGAATTTCGTGGCTATTGATGCAAAATTGAGCATTTTATAACCAAAATAAACACGAAATTGGTAGTACCGGTAGTACCATCCGGCCGATCTGCACCAAAATCAACAGGTCTGATCCTCGGCTCGGTAAAAACGTTCGCACCAAATTTCGTGATTATCGGACAAAAATTGCGACCTGTACCGTGGGAACAAGAAATGGACTTATCTATCTATCTACCTATCTATATGCGTATAGGTATATATATATATATATATATATATATATATATATATATATGAATTTGAGTTATTGGTGTCAAAATTTTCCTGAAATCATGAAACGAAAAACGTACCCATCGCCAACCTCGGGGGGGCTAATACCGCACCGAGTGTAATAAGTAGATTTTCTAAAGAAAACCACTTATGAATTAAACTACTCTCAATGAAAACATATCAACTGTAGGAAAAAAAAGAGCAAAATATACTGCCATTCTGACATAGCTGAACGAGTATGACGAATAAAAAAGAAAGTTGGCAAGGGTTACTGTTAATTTCCGTGTATATGTACGAATTCACATGGGGGAAGAATGACACATGCGAAGCCCATAATTCAACCGATACTCGGAGACCAACTGAAAAGAGTAAATATCAATACACTTTACCAGTTTGGGGAGCTCTTTTAGAACGCATATATTCTCTATTCTCTGAAACGGAAAAGTTTTCTATTAGTTTTCACGTATTTTATTAAAAACCAGCCTTAACCCTGCGCCTTCACTCGCAGTTATGCAACAAATAGGAACGAAAGTTACATTTAACCAGAAGTACTTATAATTCACGATACATTGGAGGTTATAAGGAGAGGAGTAGTGGACTTTGCCTATTTTATTGCGATTTTAATGGTACCTAGTGAGAATGATTATGGACATAGTTTTTGATCACTCTCATTTGTGGGTCAAAATTTTCAAAGTGCTGTACCGTAGTTAAAATTTACAAAATGGTGTAATCGCCTCGCCATAAATATTTCTCACTTTTCAACTTGACACGTTTTTTTGTTTTACACGAATAGCAAAAGAAAACGGAAAAAAAAACTTCTAATTGTTTAAGGAGCTGTGGGAAAATAAACTGACGCCCTTACAGGACTGTTCATCTAACAGCGCACTTTCTTATCTATTAGAATATCAGTTTCGATATAATTATCCACAATTTTCGCAACACTCTCAACAATTTAATTTTGAAAAAAACCTTCACTCTTTCACCTCAAGATTGCTCAAAGGCTAATGAAGATAGAAAGCTGAAACTGATACTGTTCTAAAGAGGAGAAAATCTTAAATTTAGAATTAAATTCATTTTCTTATCGTCGTCAATTTTTCAAAAATAAAAGATAAAAGAATTTTAAAATAATGAAAAAGTAGTGTTTTTTTCTTGTATTTTCTTTCTCCATTATCAGTTATTACGCCGTTACTAGCTGTATTAAGTGAAAACTGATGATGAAAATGATTTGCCCGTTGAAAAATAAGGGGGTTACCAGTGAAAATTGACATCGTGAATACGGAAGAAAACAGTTTATAGAAAAGTAATAGCGATATCATCAGACAAGTCAAGATTTGAAAGGCAAGTTCGAACTCAACTGAAATGATGCGAATAGAGGGAAGAATAAACGAATGAAAATGTAGCGAATAATATAAATAATAAGAATTCGGAGTAGATGTATTATTTTGAAGTAAATGATACAAAAATATCATTCGTTACAATAATATATGGGAAAATTTATCGGTAATATGGTGGAATGTTTTCTTAACAAGAGGTAATGATGCCGTGGACTTTTTGGTCTGCCACATGACCACCACCCTTTTCTCAGGAAAAAATGAAGATAATATTTTTCCACTTGGAAGCTTATTGTATTAGGAGGCAAACTACCTATATAAAATAGAGAGTACTTATCACCTTTCAAGTTTATACTTCCCCTCAGCCCCACCAAATTGCTTCCAAGCCATAATTCACCGTTGTTTTCCTTATTTTCTCACCTTAGGGTCAATCCTACAGAAAATTTTATTCCTGGTGAAAACTGTTTTTGTAAAAATTTCTACAAATATTTGTTCACGCACATATTTTCCATAGGTGCGATAGTTTTGGAGTTGAAAGATATTAAACATTTTATTGCACAAACTTTTCTATTTAGGAGACTGTAAAAAGGGGGTAGGATTAAGTTGAGGGGTGGAAATGTTTCTGTTTCGTGATTTCCATTACTTCGCACACAAACTTAGCTTGATACTTAATCAAAATGATGTGAAAAAGCATTTTTTGTTAGTTACAGGCATCGACTATAATTTTTATACGGTACTATAGCAACCAGACTGACAAGCCAATGTTAAATTTTTCCCACAAAAATTGGATCCGAGCAATGGATCCCACCTACACGGGTTTTGCTGCTGTTGTGGGATCCGAGTTTGAAAAAGAACAAAAACGTACATAATCTTTCACATTTTCTTTTGGGTGCAGTAACCAACCCTTTTTTAAAGGATTTTGATTTTTATTGCCTGCAGCAGCCAACTCTGCAGTGTATAATGAAGAGACGAATCACTAGTTGAAGTATAATTTGGGAAATATTTGTGAAGGAGAGAAGATCTTTACGGCTAAGAGCACACTGTGTTTTGAAAACAAAACCTCGATTTTGAGGGAAAACTTCTCCATTAGGTTTGTCAGTTTTATATTTATATATTCGGTCGGTGGTTACACGTTTATGGTGACCCGATCGACGGTGGGTGCGTATCCACACAGCGAGAACGGCCACGAAGAAATGCCGAGCGAACGGTGGAAGCCGGGAGAATTTGCTAAGTGAATACCCTGTTCGTAAATATCCGCAAACGCCTCAAATGCGCACCCCGTTTTCCATCAGAAATCGGTAACTGATGGGATTACAAAGAAAATTCGTAGCCCGTACCTACCAGCCGTAGGCGCTGAGAATTTGTAATTTTTTCGTACATTTTGTTAGCCACCGTTGGCAACGTTCGCCTGGTGAATACGCGCCTTTAGGAAAAAAAGGAGCAAGATGTACTTTCATTCCGACATAGCCGACATAGATAAAAAAAAATAAAAATGTGCTTTGAGCCACAAAGTAGAGGTGAAACGTCTTCGCATTTTAAAAAATGTATTAAACGAAAATTTTCTTTCAATTTGCGTTTTTTCATTCGTTTATTTTCAGGTAGCTAAGGACGAATAGAAACTTAGATGGAATACAGATTTAAGTAAATTTTCTCTTCTTTCCAGCAATACCAACTGCAGCTTGCTAACTTAAATAGAGGCTGAGGAATTATCGTTTGAATGAATAGAGCGTTTCTACATTCCAAAAAGGGCAAATTTTCCCTTAATTTTCATTTTGTTTTCACGCAGCTAAAGATGACTAAAAAATTACATGAAAATAAATTTCGAAAAAATGTTTTCTTTTTTCCAGAAATGTCAAACCCAGTTTTCTATCTTAAATAGTGGCTGAGGAATCATTCGGAGAATAAGTAGAGATATTTAGATTTGAAAAACTGGCCTATTTTCTGTTAATTATCTTTTTTTTTTTTATTTTTTCATTTTCAAACAGCTAAAGATAATTAAAGTGTTATGTGGAAATTTTGTAAATTTTATCTTGTCAAGCAACATCGCAACCTTAGCTCTGTGGCTCGAATAGAGGCTTAGGAATCATCGAGTGAAATAACAAAGATTAGTTTCAATGCTAAAATATGGCGTTCAATTAAAATGGGATCAAACAGATGCTAACATTAACACGCACGCACGCACGCACGCGCGCACGCGCGCACACACAGACAATCGCGTATACTTGTATCTTGCACCCCTCGCCGCGCAGGACATATCGGCGATATAATATGGACGGTAGTATACGGGTGGGGTGGTGGAGGTGTGAAACAAATTTCGTCACTTCGTCGCCTAAACATTCGTTTCACCCTCGTAATTTTTATTCTTTTTTTTCGCAGACGCGCCTAAAGAAGTGAAGTTCCACTCGAAAAAGTCCGCCACTTTGCGTTCGCGTTACTTGAGTAGCGTTGCGTGTTCGGTATCCGATTTCAGAAGAGGACGGATGCGGTCGAAATTTACTAAAATTAGCGGCGCGCCGGGACGAGCCGCGTCCGCCGTTTTTTCTTCCACCGATTTCAGCCCCGAAGTAAGTTGCGGGCTAATTTCGAATTTCGCGCCCTCTTTTTGTTGACACGTCGACGTGGTCGACTCGGCGCGGAGGCGCCGCATTTTCGGCCGGAGAAGGGGGGACGACCTGGTGGCACATTCCCCTCCTTCCCCTTCCCCCCAAACGATCGAATCGAATCGAATCGAATCGAACCGAACCGAACCGAACCGAACCGAACCGAACCGAACGACCAACGGCGCGTTTCTTGTCGTCTCGGCCAATTAATCGATAATAAGAACGAGCGGTTGGTTCCACCGTTCCACGAAATTTGGAAAAACCAGTTTTCGCAAAGTACTGATCGACTCAAAAAAAAGGGGGGTAAAACAATAAAACTAAGCCGAAATTCGCGACTCTTTTTTCTTTATTTTTTTTCCTTCTTACCTATTTTAGTTCTTTTTTTTTTAGCATTTTCTTTATTTCGCCTTCAGTTGGCCAGTGTAGGGTCCAGTTCTATAATAATATTCGGTGCTGGGTAAAAGGCATGTTAAAAAATTCCCTCCCACACGTAAGTTCGGTTCGGTTCGTTTGTCGTTTATTTTTTCGTTCATTAGTTTCGTCTTTCACTCTCGATTTCGTTTCGCGACAGACGCTGTTTTACCTTTTTTTTTTATTTTCATTTTCATTTTTTTTCTCACAATTCTTGGTGGTGCCTCTCGCTCGCTCACTCGCTCCCTCGCTCCCTCGCTCCCTCCCACGCTCCCTCCCTCGCTCCCTCCTGCCGGCCCTGTCGGGGTCGGTTTTTTCGTCTACGCGGTTTCTCTTCTTTTTAAATAAATTAATTCCCCAAGAAGCGTTTTATTATATAGATTTTCATCGAGCGGTTTTTTTATTTTTTATTTTTATTTTTGTTTGTTTTGTTCGTTTTTTGCGGCTGCCGCAGCAGCCGCAAAAACAATAGGTGCGGTAAGGTACTCGTATTTCATTTGGTGAATCGCGCTGCCATTTGCCAAGTTTTTTTACTAGCGCACGAGTCCACATTTCGGACCTACTGCCTCGACGCTTTTTTCTCTCCACCCCTCCCTCCCTATTCGCCCCCATCTTTGTTGCGTTAGCCGCGTCGCTAATTTCAGTCCGCAGTCCGCACCCCAGTCGTTAATGAGAAATATTTTCGCTGTTGGACAGTCCAATAAAAAACATTTACTGCATCTCCGACTGTGTACTTGGAACTGAAAAGTTGGATAGGGAGAGCCAGAGCCAGAGAGAGATATCCAGAGAGAGAGAGAGAGAGAGAGAGAGAGAGAGAGAGAGAAAATAGCGGAGAGGCGCCGCAGCAACTATTGGCGCCGCGCAGCGCAATTTATTTGAAAACAGGAGCGCGCGGTATTCGCGGTATTCGCGGTATTCGCGGTATTCGCGACTGAAAGTGGAAAATGCCTGAAATGGCCAAAGCATTGCGCGGAATAGCGAAAAGGCGTGGACGCGCACATTGAACCGAGCAGAATCGAACAGAACCGAACCGATACTTGCAACTTTTGCACTCGATGATTTTGATTTTGGCGGATTTTCAATACGTTCGAAAGGGCACTTAAGATTATAGCGCATTTCGAAGAAAAATCTGTTGCCTGATTTTATCGAGTAAAAACATCGAATTTGACTGGAGTGATGGTTCCAGTCTACTACAGTTTGAAAATCATCTCGGTAGACTATCGAATAAAATCATACCATTTTTTAGGGAAATATATCAATTTTATATCGCAGACGCGGGTAATTATGGCGCAAGTATTTTAAATTATTAATAAATTAGCAAATTGGGTCTCCTATCCAAAGTTATGCTCCGCTAGAGTTTTTTTTTCCTCGTTCGTTTCTCCATCTTCCGTGCAATTTGGCAGTTTTGTCTTAAAAAGTTTGCCGACTTGGGAATTTCACCCTCTTTCGACCGAAGCGCTTCCAAGAGCGACTGGTAACGAATTCACCATTGTAGGTAATAATAGCTATAAAAGAGAAGAGGCGATCGAGCCATATCGCGTGTGCGCGCGCATATCGACGTCGATAACCATTGTAGCCACTGATCAGGGCCCGCTGCCTGAACATTTCGACTGAAAAATCACGACCAGCGGGCCAGCCTTTGGCACAGGTCGGTCGATGGTCCGGCCCTACTACGTTCGAGACGGACTACCGCGATGACCGCCAAAAAATTCACCACCCATACTCCCGGCTGCCTCCTCTCCAAAAAAAGACAGCCCGCAGCCCTCCGCGGCTGCGAATTCGAAATACTGCCGTCAATGAGCAACGGTCCAAACGATTAATCGCCATACGTCACGTCCGCCGTCACGTCCGCCGTCACGTCCGTCGTCACGTCCGTCGTCACGTCCGTCGTCACGTCCGTCTTCCGTCTCGCCATTATAGAAAAGCGCACGTTATTCTTATTTTTTTAAGGAAAACGTGAAAAGTAATTGAAAAGAAGAAGAAGTTAGCTTAGGTAGGTAGCCTATCATTCGGAACAATAGAAGCTACCTGCGCAGTCTTCGCACTTCTGGTCAATTTACCAGGTGTGTACTCGCAGAGAAGACGCGTTTAAATAAAATATCGGCTATGCTTAGGGCTTAGGCCCAGTATAGTAGACTAAGAAAATTTCAAAAGAAAATGGCCGACTAATATTGCCGTTTTAAATTTTTATTTTCTTCGTTTTTAGGCTCACTTAGAAATTTTTAAACGAGTCCCCTCTCGCATTTAGGCGTGCGCATATCTGACAGAAATAAAGAAAAATGCAAATTGAAATAGCTATTTGGTGCGCTTCCTTGACATCTTCGAGGCTCGAAGGCTCGAAGGCTCGAAGGCTCGAAGGCTCGAAGGCTCGAAGGCTCGAAGGCTCGAAGGCTCGAAGACTCCAAGGATCCACGGTTCCAAATGGTGAAATTATTCGTGTTCGTGCCCTTTTCTCGTATGGCCGTGTTGGTTTTTCGAGTTTTTCAACATTTTCGGTTGCAGCGGCCGCAGCGGCCGCAGCGTCAGCGTCTGGCGCTATTAACTGTGGGTTGGGCAGCGCGCGGCACTGCGTAACATCTCGTCGAATGTGGAAAAGCCGTAGCTACAGGTTTTGGTTGGCTCGGAACTGCTACAACAGAGGCGAAACTCTGTCGTAATTTCTTCGCCAACTTATCCACCGTTTAGGTACAGACTACTACAGCTACCTTCTGCCTACCTTTCTCACTTTGCGCCGCTAATTCGCAGAACGCGCAGATTGTAGAATAATGCCGAGAGTTAACGAATCGGAAAATGAATAAAAAAATACTTAGGTTACCTACTTAGTTAAAAAAACGAAAAGTAATAAGTGGCAGAGGAAGAAGGAGAAAAAACACGAATGAAATAATATGGAAAAAAAAAAAAAGAAAAAAAAAAAAAAAAAAAAAGGGAAAAAACTACGCGTTATTATTTGATGGGTTGGTCGTTAAAATGAGATTGACTGTCGGCTTAACGATGCTTTAAAATATACTTCGCATCGGTAATTCGAATTGGGCGTAATTTATCGAACGTCCCGTATTAATAAGAACGTAACGACGAGAGGACGAGGAGCGAGCGACAATGAGAGAGAGCGAGAGAGAGAGCGCGAGCGGGCGAGTAGTGGAAAGGAGTGGAGGGGAGCGGCGACGAGGGAACGTCGAGGCGCGGTGAGGCGAGGGCCGAGGGCAGAGGGGGCGGGGGAGGGGAAAGGAATGGTAATCAGTCGTCGGATCGACGTTGATTAGTAATCTCCGTCGTGGAAACAGGGTTCGTGTGCTCCGGGGTCCATCTGTTGCCCCTGGCAGCCAAGGGACCAAATATCCCGCGTGTGTGGTCGTTTTTTTTTCCTTTCCCACCCAAACGTAGTTAAATAAACCTGTTTTTTTAGTTTCTGTCTTCTCTTTTTTTCTTTTTTCTTTTTTTTTTTTTTTGTTTTGTCGCTGCCAACCGTATAGTAATAAAGATGTTACCTAAACTTACGAACAGGCAACTACCAAACTATTATACAAATAAACGATCACTTTACTCGGAAAGAAAAAAGAAATAGCTAAGGAAGGGGGAAAAAAAGAATAGAAAAAGCCACGCCACCTCGTCGGCTAAAAAATGTAAATGCCGATGAAATATCGCAACACCATCTCTTTAGGAATGAATTTATTATAATCGTTTATTTATTTATTTATTTATTTATTTATTTATACGTGCCTACAGTCAGCTTCTTTACTTCTAGTCGTTGAATGCGGAAAAGGAGAAAAAAGACGAGGAAAATGGTGAAGTAGTGGATTCGGCGAGTTGGGGTGGCCAGGTAAATGAAAATCGACGTCTCGAATAATAAATTACCCCCTTTAACGATCCATATCGGCGCCTCGCTTCGGTTAAGAAACAAATTTCGAAAAACAAAAAACGAAAAACGGTGACGCTGAAACCGAAAGGAGTGCGAGGCGACAAAAAACCAAATGTGTCCGATATTTTCGATATTTTGAGCGCCATCGCCACATCGCGTCATTCTGGAGAGTCGTGTCCATCCAACTTTCGATTTGTTAAAAAATAAAAACGAAAATAGGCAGCCGGTGGAAATGGGAAATAGGAATAAAAACCTAATTAATCTTTTTACTCTACGCAGCAAGGTGCAGGGACTGGAATAATTAAAGTCGGCGCTTCTCTCCTTTATCATCGCAGGCGTAGGTATACCAGCGCCAATTCCGTCGAATCTCACGACAAAACTTTCCAATCAGCGCCAACTTGAATAATAATTCCAGTCCTTAGATGTTGCCAGACTAAAAAGATTATATTAGGTTTTCCTTTTTGTGACTTTTTTTTTTTTTTTTTTTTTTTTTTTTTAATACAATTTGATTCGATTATTTGATAAAAATTGTTTTTCACTTTTCTTCTGGTTCACTAATTCTTCATTAAAACAAACTGTTCTTTAAACATAGCTGAAAAACGATCTCATCGATTCCAGAATAAACTGAATGGAAACAAGGTGGGATCATTCTCTATCATTTGAAAGAAAGTTGATCGAAGTAAAAGGTTGTTGAAATATTTAAAAAAAAAAAAAAAAAAAAAAAAAAAAAAAAGAGGTGGGACCACATGTTTCAGAAGTAAAACTTGGATGCATGCGTATATTAAGCGCAGTGAGAGTGTCGGTGTGCAGGTTTGTAAATGTACACACACACTACTCTCTTTTCCGAATCTCTGATTTCTTTTTATTCATTTTCGTTTACATTCTTTCGCCAATTTATGGCTAAGTTTTACTTAAAAATAAAAAAACCATAAAGCCGATAACCTCGTGCTTTCTTTCAAGTTGAGTAAAAAGGGAAAAACACAACAGCCTCACCACCGAAATTGGTTTCATCCTTTATCTACTCTCAAGAATGCTGCATTTTCTCAAAATAATTGTCTGCTCAAAAAAAGCGAATAATATTGCGAATTTTAAATTTTAAAGAAGGCTAAATTTTTTTATAGCTTCAATAAGAACGAAGAAATTGTCGAATTACGAGCATAAGAGGCCTTTTTTGTCGTATTTGTCGCCCATACAGGGTTCACCGAATTCTTTTGACTCTACGCGCACGCGGCAGTCTACTTTTTTGAGAAAAAACAAAAAACGGGTGTCGCTATTATGACCAAAACCGGAGTGACCAATCATTTTTTGGGTGACTAAATAACAAAATTTTCCAGCTAACTACGAAAATTTGCAACTCGGTCGTAGAAAACAAAAATTGTATGGGTACAACATATTTTGGTTCTTCGGTAGCTTATTTCCATTTTATTCAGTGTGGGGACATTTCCCTCATTTCCTCCCTTCAGGGCTTGACCCTGCGTCGACAGACAGACGGGTCGCAGACCAAAGTCCGCGACCCATACTAATAGTGCATTGCATATTAAACAAATTACATCGTCTGTATGCACTCATACAGCCGATGCGTTTCTACGTTTACTGTTAAACGGTAAACTGAGGTAAGTGAGTATGTAATTAATACATACTCACTGATAGTATACGTGCTGCGGTCTGTATAAGGTACCGCCTCGCCTTTGGACGATTTCCCCAGTTAGTAGATACGCTTTGTGTATGGTAAGGCATATTTAAACCAGCTGGCTATCGGTACTGAGAAATAATTCGGTCACCCTGCACGTAAACCTCTGTCTCCCTCAAGGTTCCATGAGCCCCGTGTAGGTAGCATCCACCTACATTCGTTTTTTTGTTTTTTTGTTTTTTTTCTCGTCACGAAATCGTAAACTTTCCAATTAGCTTTAAACTTTCCGACATTTCGGTCAATTAAAAATTATTTGGGAGGCGAGGTGCCACCTATGTCCCCTATTCCCCCCCTCTTGGCTATGGCCACCGCTGTAACTATAAATGCGAAGAAAGATTAGAGGTGGGTAATCGAAAATTCCAAACCCCAAAATGCATCTGGCACCTCGCAAATTATGTGATAGTGTGCGTGAGCTACATGCGCACACCTACAATCACATATGCGCCCGCAGAAACGCATCGATGACGATATTAGTACGTAATTGACAGTCTGACGCTTGTATAGTTGTGGCGTAGCCCTCACCAACAGCTAGAATGTAGTTCACACATAGAATAAGTAGCCTAAAATCAGCGAGTATTAAATATTACGCAGGACGCACCCTCGTCCAAACGCTATTGCGAAAAATCGCGCCACTTTTGAAGGCATTGTCGCCAATTCGAATTTACTTGTTTGCCATTCGGCTCCGTTGGCAACAAACTGTAATTGAGAAAACAAAATTCGATTAAACGAACGAACGAACGAACGAACGAACGAACGAACAAACGAACGAACGAACGAACGAACGAACGAATAGGCGTAGTGAATCGTTGATTTAGAAATCACGACAATCGCGCGAATTTCGCGGACAAAAATGAGATTGAAAATTTTCGGTACCTCCGGAGGACGGAATTTTTTCGTCATTCTCCGCTGCACGTACGTCCGCCATTATAATATTCGATACTCTGTACCTGCGAATGTGACGCGACGCCTATGCCTATGCCTATGCCTATGCCTATGCCTATGCCTATGCCCAACAACTGCGGCTGCTCGCACTTGAACGATGTTTTCAGCAGCAGCTCACTCAGCAGTCAGCACCTACCTACTCATTCCTTCCAAAGGGTAACGAGCTTTTATCTTTTATCGGCTGCACCGCACCTTAAGGACGATACTATATTCTCGTATCCACGTGGGTACGTAGGTAAGGTACCCACTCGAAAGAGACTGTAGGTAAAGAGGTACCTGTAACGGCCAAAAGAGGTTGTATTGTACCTGGTAACGACCTCTTTTGGGGAGTACACCATACACGAAATATCACGTACTTTAAAAGCAGTAATACTTCTAAAATAATTGTAAGTTTATTATCCACATACTATTGTGGACCTTAACATCACTATGAGACTCAATAATATTTCAAACACATGAGTGAGTTTATACATTTAATAAAATAATATTCTGTACAACACAGTACATATTTCTACGTTAATATTAATATATATTAGATCACAATTCAACAAGCAAGACTATCTGTTCACTAGAGACTTCTACACGAGAGGTTCTAGGTACTTAGAAGTAGCTGTTGAAGAACGGAGCTGGACTGAACAATTATACAACTGAATCGAGGGATTATATACTCGTTCAGGGTATGAAAACGTACGTGTCGGATAGGTAAAGTGAGGTAGGGTGTTGTTATTATAGGGTTGTGCTGACTCGTCGAGTACTCGAGGGACAGGTACAACTAGGTCAGAAATATACAGAAGGTATATCTGTTTATGTAAAATTAAATACGAATAGTTTTGTGGTTGTTTATGAAGAGTTATAGGAAGGTAATTTGTTGATAAATATCTACATTTTTGGTATTCGAAAATGAGTGAACGAATATGTTCGTCATTTCTCAAAATAGACGAAAATATACGTTACACAATTCTCCGGGGGGAATAAAAAAAATAAGGAAAAAAAAATTTCCAAAGTCTATCCAACACATACATATGTCCAGATAATTCTGCATACTTAAAATTACGTCATATAATGCGAGTTTGAGTATATATACTTAGAATAACATTTTTACGAATATTAATTATGAGTAACAAATTTTTCTTACGTATATATATAAATAGTTACTATATCGTATTATTTTGCGTAATTTTTTACAATGCTGTGCTTTTTGTTAGGTTCACACAGTTTTGGTGGCAGGTTAATTTTAAATATACAATAATAATTATTAAAATAAGTGAGATTGCACTTAACCATATTAGGAACATTTCATTAATGAAAGTTATATAATCATTGAAATTTTGGTCGGGTATTTGAAGTTTAATGGATTTAATTTTGTTCTCCAGATTGTTCATGGGGACAGTGTGAGGAACAAAGTTTTTCCAATTTGGATTGTAGACCTTTGTCGTTGCCAGATCAATGGCAAGATCAAAAGGTTCTATCGAATCAGAAAAATATGTCCACAGGAGTGGTAAATGATTTTCGATTTTAATAGTCTCTTCTAATGATTCAGAGAGACAAGGGATTTCTATGGGGATGATTACAGTATTTTTGTTATTTTTATCAATATCTTCAATTTGGATGTGACAAGGTACGTCCAGAATGAAGGTTCCAGGGGAATCATTGTTTATTTTTAATTTTTCGGATTTTTTCGTAACAGAATTAGTTGCTACGAGGGAATTAAAATTTACAATAGCAAACTTGGTGTGACCAATAGGGTGCACCAATGTTTGATTATTATTAGGATTGCATTTAAATGAACAAGATTGTAGTAGGTTTTGGTTTAGGTCTTGGAAGAATAAATTCTTTGCACAAGACGATAATTTATCACTTCCTCTATTAGAAGGAAGGAAGCATAATGGTTTATCTGAGTTACAGTAATGGAGGTTGGTTCCACTAATATAACGTACAGAATTTGTTCTGATTTCATGAATTATCAAAGATGGTTCTTGATCCCAGCTACACAATTCATTAGAATGACTTTTGAATGTGAGCGGAATAAAGTCGTAAATTTCATATTTTGAATCTAACTGTTTTAGGGGAATTTTAATTTCTAATTCTAACGTATTTTTAAAGAAATTGCAGTTTACAAGTTCAGCGTGATAATAATTTTGAATGTCCTTAGTGGGGATTGCTAGGTCGAGTCCTAGATTTTTCGTAATTTTCGAAAGTTTTACTAAATCTTTTTCTAATATTTCTTTTGAGATAATTGAAGATGGGATCATATGAGATTTACACGACGTTAGGATATTTGATAGTCTTAACGTGTTTATTAAGTAATTATCATAGAATCCTTGTATATAGTTTAGCGAGATTAGAAGTTTGTGTTCTTCTAGCGAATTTTCCATAAAAGAATTTGTATGCGAGATAAATCTTGTCATAAAATTGTTTGTATGGTCAATGAAGCTATGCAGATTAGTAGATGTATTTACTAAGGCTGCATGCTCGATTAGTAGCTGATTTTTAATAATATCGTATTCTTCTTTCAACGAGATTTCATTCGCCAAGAAGTTTCGTCCATCTCTAAAGTTTAATACTCGACAGCAAAATCGTAGCGCATCTCCGAAGAAAGATCTGATCGGGGTGAATACGCTTCGTTTGCTTCGAATAGACGATGGTGTCGAATAGAAATCTTGTATCATCGCAATGTTTTGTTCTTTCAGATTTTTTATGGTATTTTTTAATCGTTTCGCCATTTCTGCATATTTGCAATTTTTCCAGGTTGTTTCATTACACAACCGGTGTTTGAAATTCGTTTCTAGTAATTTATCTGCTGATTCATGTAAGTCTAGTTTAATGGAGTAAATTATTGGGGCAGATTTCGAGTATACAAAAATATTGCTTATTTCTTGAAAATAAGCGCCAGTTGACGCCGTCGTAATCCTATATGGGTCAGACGATGTTCTTTGCGCAATACTAGTCGAAGAAATAATTATTGCGAAATAGAAAAGTAGATTCGTATACATTTTCTGAAACAGAAAGAATGCAACGTCTAAGTTATTTACGAGAAAATGGCTTATGCATATTTACTGATTTGTTTTGATTTTCGTAGGTTGGGGTGAAGGGGGAGACAAATTTTTCCGATATCCGAATTATGAATCTCGGTCAAATTGCTAATATAAAATTACTAATTTTATTTTTTTCGCCAGTTTTCCGTCTTTGCTTTCACCACTTATACCGTATTACTTGTTATCTGATTTTTCATTTTTTCGTGAATTTTATCTTTTTCTAATTTTTCCGAAGTTTAGTGAAGTGCCAGTGACCCGTGTAGTTCGGTACCGTGAGAAGAACACAACACCAATTTTTCTTTTTCGCGAGTTATCTTTCCGTAAATCTGACAATGTCGATCGTGTATCTCAACGACCGAATGTTTAGCTCGCAAGGTAAGGTGGACGCTAATGAGACCTGGTTCATTGGGAATCAGGTACTCAACAAAATCCACCCTTTCCAGGATTGTCCTTGCGAGCCCCGTTTATATTATACGCTTCACCGGTTGTTTTCTTTATTTTATCGTGTATCCGGCGAATCAAACAGCGAGAAGTTCCTGAGCGAGTTCGAGCCGCACCGAGTGCCAGATGAGACCATTACGGAGGAGGTAAGCTATTGGAGTCACTCAGTGAGATTTGTGAGCTGTCCCAAGTGCGAGGTTTTTGCCAGACACCTTCTCTTCTCCTTACGAGTATTCTTTCCTCATGCCATGATGGTTGAGGTAGGGTACTCGCGGATTAAGTTGGAGTTTTGCGGCAACCTAGACACTTCAGGGACAGTTGGTCTGGGAATACTCTCCGGGCTGCTGGTTGGTCTGCTCTGCGTTTCGCAGGAGACGAACACAGAGGTTACCGTTGAGTATGTACACTTGGACCGAATTTATCTCACTGATTTCCTAATAGGGCCAGGCGGGGTCAGTACTGCTCGGTTCCTAAACCAGCATTACAAGCCTCGTCTGGACGTCTCCATATCCGTATCCGGTTTCCATCTGATTTGGCATTACGATGCCGTCGAAGGGAACCGCGCGATGTCTCTCCGTGGGGGATGGCTGCTCAGTGGTCCCACAGTATATTCATTCCATTGGGACACACCTTCCATTGAGGAAAGTGCCTCCACTGAAGATTCCGAAGAAAATCACCGTGAAGGACCTTCTTCCTCATCAAGTAGCAGTACCACAAGTGGAGAGCATCTGGCAGAGTTCCTCGAGGGTTATGCCGACACCTGGGCTATTGGTAAGTTTTTTTAACATTTTATATTATAAATTAAGTTTTTCAAAAAAAACATTTCGAAGTTATCTTTGTGCGCGGCTGAGAAAAGAAGTAGTTTTTTATGACTAAAAGTGGGGGGAAAAGGAGGTATCGTGGTTGAAAAGACCAGTCTAACTACGGGTAATACACTTTACACATAGTTATTTTGGTTTTTTCCGACGGCGACCCCTTGGTTTAGGTATGATTTGGGTTGGGATGGGATTTTCGATGTTTTCGTCTATTTCTTCTATTTTTATTTCATTACTTAATTCGTCTGTATTACGAGATTTATACGGAATTAATCGTCGTACGTGAACTGTTTCGTCGTACGCAGTTTTATCGTCTGTTTTAATACAAATTGCGTAATTTAAATCCGTGACCTTTCTAACAATTTTATATGGTCCGGTGTATTTCATTTTATTTTTCGCGACGTTTTTTGATTGACGCAGCAAAACAAGGTCATTAGGTTTGAAGTCAATGATCTTGTGGTGTGCGTTATAATGTTTCGCGTTTTTTTCCGATGCTTTCTTTGCTAAGCTCGGCGTTTTTTCTCTCGTCTGAAGGAGATTTTCAATTTCTTCTTCACGAGTTGTTTTAATATTATTATTTTCTGGTATTTCTGGTATATGTACTTCTGGATTAAATCCATGAAGTAAGTAGAATGGGGATTTATTATTTAAGTGTTCGATTGGGCTAATATTGTATGCGAAAATAATTTTATTAATTGTTTCGATCCATTCTTTTTCGTTTGAATGGTCGTATTTTGATAATGATTTTTTTATTACTCCGTTGATTTTTTCAACGAGTCCTTGCGATTGGGGGGAATAAAACGAAGAATAAATAATTTTAATATTATTCTCTTCGCAAAAATTACGGACGGTTTCATTTGCAAAATGACCTCCGTTATCGCGAGAAATTTTTCCTGGGGTGCCATACGTATAACAAATAAATTTCAAATACTCAATTACGCACTGAGCATTTGGATTTTTTGTTGGACGTATGGTGCAGAAATTTGTGCTTTTGTCTACACCGACAAGCACGTACGAGTGTTCATACTCGGTATTAAATTTTCCGATGAAATCGATCTCTAAATGTGAAAACGGTTTAGGGTTTTCGATTTCAATATGTTTGAGGTAGCCAGCCTCTTTCGGGGAATTTTGTGCCATTTGACACTCATGACACGATAATACGTATTCCGTAATTTTTTGTACCATGTTTTTAAAGAAAAACTGATTTTTTATCTTATTTTTTGTTTTCTTTATTCCAAAATGACCTCCATACAACGGATCGTCATGTAGTTTTTTTAGAACTACCGGAAATAATTTTTCAGGAATTACTGTAACCGCTTCATCATACGATGAGGTTGGGTTAGGTAATTTCTTTAATACATTATTTTCGTCGAGAAAATATAATTGTATAGTACGATTTAATTTTCGTATTTTATTTTTATCTTTTTTTATTTCGTTATAATTTAATAATGAAATTACATTTTTCCAATGCGGGTCGTTTTCCTGCATTGTTTTTAAATTTTCGGGCAATTCAATTTTTTGGGGGGATTCAGAAGTTTGATCTTCTGATTGGGGGGGTAATGTGATGTCGGGAATTGACATTTGTGTGACAACTGGGGTCACAGGAGGGGTTGGGATGATCTGATTATCGAGGTTTGCCTCTTTAAGAGCAGATCTTGTAACTACGTTAGTAGTTTTGTTGGGACAATTTTCAGAATGGCTAAATTCATTCTGAGGGGTTGTGGTTTGTACCACAGGGTAATATGGGAAGGTTGAAGCAAGGGAAGGGGGAAAATAATATGTTTGGGGCGTTGTACTTGGGTAGTACCACGCATTTTGATTCTGAAAGAATACAGGGTTTAATGGGACAAAATTGTCATTGTGAATTCTACACACAGTATTCACATTTTTCTCTTCGTCCTGAAGGGCATATTTTTTATCTACGAGAAATTCACCTTTTTCAAATGTGATTTCGTCCGGTTCATCATGCGGACGAGATAACATATCAGCCATACAATTATTTTTTCCGGCGATATGTTTAATTTGGAAACTATATTCGTTTAATTTAGATATTAATCGGATTAATCTTGGGCTTGGAGTATTAAATTTCTGATGATAAATCAGAGGTTTATGGTCCGTGTATACTACGAAGCGTAATGCCAGTAAGTATCCACGGAAATGAGCTAATGCATTCGTAACAGCTAACATTTCCAAGTCAAATGAACACAATTTTGACTGGGCAGGTTGGACTCTCTCAGAGAAATATCCAACTGGATGTTTATGCTTCGTAACGGGATTAGTTTGCAGCAGCACTGCACCTAATGCGATTTTCGAAGCATCAACTTCTACACAGGTTTCTAATTTTGGATCATATATTGCTAATACAGGTTTGGAAATCATAATTTCTTTTAATTTTTCAAATATTTCAAGATGTTCTTGATTTAATTTTATTTTTGCATTTGATTTGCTATCTGTACCTCTTAGTAAATCAGTAAGAGGAGCAGTAATTTTAGCTAAGTTAGGAATTAATTTCCTATGATAATTTATTGATCCTAAGAATGATCGTAATTGTTTTAACGTATTAGGGGGATTTAAATTTTTTATTGCCTCTATATTTTTATTTAATGGACGTAATTCGTTATATCGGACCGTATGTCCTAATATTTCGATTTCGTTCATTGCGAATTGGCATTTTTTTGTTTTTATTTTTAAATTTACTTTATTTAATCTTTTTAATACTTCCCTTGTATTTTCAAGACACTCTTCGAAAGTTTTCTCCGAAAATACAAATGTCGTCCAAATAACATACCATTTTTTTCCAGAATATATCATGGAATATGTCATCCATGATAGTTTGGAAGATGGACGGGGATATACTTAAACCTATTGGAGTGGAATTAAATACATATCCAATTCCATCCACATTTATTCCAGTGTATTGTTTAGATTCTTCTGTGAGAGGAATCTGTAAATATCCACTGTTTAAATCAATTGTCGTAAACCATTTTTTATTTCTTAAATAAGGCCAAATAATATCAATTGTTGGCACACGATTATTATCCATAATTATTCTTTGATTCATTCTTCGGTAGTCTACTAATACTCGATAGACTCCGTCTGGTTTCTTTTTTACAAATATTGGCGATTCAAATTTCGATTTTTGTTTTTTTAGGACACCTACTTTTACTAAGTCATCGACTAGTTTGTGTAGGGCCTCATGTTCTGCGTGTGAGAATTTAAAATTTCTACACCGCAGTGGGGTTTCGTCGTCTACTCGGACAACTTGTTCGGGAACTTTACAAATAGAAACTTCGTCTGTTTTTCCCGTAAAAATATTATTATATTCATTAATATTTCGTACATTTTTATTTTTTGTTCAAGCGACAATTTTGGATTAATCGGGATGGGATTTCCTCGATTATCCTTAAAAATAGTATTTTCTTTTATTTTTTCAATTTGGCAGGTATTAATTTCTACTGCACTACTTAATTCAAATTTTCCTAAGTATTCGCCTTTATAGATCACGTGGGGTCTGTTATTATTATTAACAGCCGCTATCGTGTCTTCTGATACGATTACAAAGAAATTATTTTTTTCTTCCATGGATGTTTCGCACAGAAACTCCAGGTGTTCAGGCAGTGTTGCTAAAATTAGCACCGAATTTGCCTCTATTTTAAAAGATTCTGGAGCATAATATTTAAAGGGCTTAATATAACCTAACTTATTTTCCTTTTCAATAGGGAAATTGTGACATTCAGGCATGTCAAAACATCGCTCTTCGTCACCACACGGTAGAGTGAATTTGTTTTTCGAAAAGTCCATTTTGGCTTTATGGGTTGATAGAAGTCGTAACCCAGTATGACCGGTTCTACTAAATTTCGAACAACGTAGGTGGGATGTGGGTAAATACAATGATCAATGGAAAAAATCACATTGGTTACTCCTATGACCTCAAGAGGTTGACTATCCGCACCACGAAATCTTACTTTTGTTGGTAGAATTGGTTCCGTAAAATTGACTTTCTTTAAAACTTTTTCATCAATAAGTGTCTGTTCTGAACCTGGATCGACTAAGCTAAGTATTTGTTTACCATAAATGGCAAATGGAAGGTGAAATTTACATTGGGTTCTGCAGTACCCTTTGCTTTGAAACTTCTCCTTACTCACATTGTTAACTAGTTTCGTTCCTTGTTCGCGACATCCCTTACAGCTGACAGATCACCTGTAAGGGGGACACTTAGTTTTTTGAGCAATTATTCTGGCAAGCCTGGGGGTTTGATGTTGGGAGGTAATTTTGTTGTGGAGCTGCCATTAATGGTGCCGGAGGGGCAATCATTTGAGTATTGGCAGCCACGTAGGGGAGATTTTGGGGAGTATTAAATGATATTCCAGACCATGCTGGAGCATTGTTCCAATTTGGGAGGGCCATTTGGTTCCAATTTGGAGTCCTATTGGGATAATATCCGTTATTATTTCTCGGAAAATTATTTCTCCGGAAATTTGGATTAAAATTTCTTCCTTTATAATTAGGATTGAAATTTTGATTATTATTCCAATTTCTGTTATTTTGGTTATTTTGGTTCCAGTTTTGGTTCTGGTTCCAATTTCCATTACCATTATTATTATTATTATTATTATTATAATTATTATTATTATTATTTCTATTTTGATTCTGGTTTTGGTTTTGGTTTTGGTTTTGATTATTATTATTATTTATGTTATTATTATTATTAAAGTTATTATTATTATTATTATTACCATTTTGGTTATTATTATTTTGCTCGTTACTATTGTTTTTATTTTGGGGATTTTTATTATTCTTTCTGGATTCCTGAAATTTCGAAATGTTCGCTATTGCAGCGCTCATTTTCTCCATTTCGGCTTTCCAGATTGGGTCGGACGATATTGTATTTACGTTTTTTTCGGTTTTCTTTTCTGTTTTCCCGGATTTTAATTCTTCTATCATTTTTTCTAATTGGTCAATGTTTTTACGTAACAGGGGATCTATATGTCCGAATGCTTTATCTTTAAATTCGAGATATTTAGAGAAAGCTTTATCAAGTTCCTGAATAGTTTTAGGTTCTTTTTTTATTAAGAATACTCTTTCTTTTTCGGGGAGATTAGGCATAATTTTTTCGATAATTTTTTCTTCCGTAATATCGGGTTCAATTTGTTTTAGAATTCTTTTTACGAACATAATATACGCCGAGAAATCAGCTTCACCGTTGTAATTTCTTTCGTATAATATTTCGCGTAATTGGGGTTTAGTCCTCGTAAAGACTTCAAAAATTTTTTGTTTAGTATTTTGCCAGTTATTACATTCGGGATTAGTTTGAATTCTATCCTCAAATATTTGTTTGGCGAGACCAGAAAATGCGATTTTAATTTTTTTAAATTTCATATTTGCATCCCAATTGAAAGATTCCGCCTCATTTTCAAATCCATTTAAAAATGATACGATGTCTTCTGTTGGGGTGTGTCCATATAAGGAAGGTCTGATATTCACTGCAGCCTTTCCTGACATTTTATTTTCTAAAGGGGGAATTAAGTTTTCTAAAAGTCTAGTTTCAATTTCTGGGCTGAGAAAGTCTTCGTCAGATTTTTCTAAACACTCAGTAATATCTACTAGATTAATAGCAGTTTTAACTCTTGGGAACGGTGTTGGATTATCCAAATTTTCCAAGAATGGGGTTGAAGTAGAAGGAGGATTAAAATATTTTCTTATTATAGGGTTTTCTAATTCGGGAATTTGTTCACGAGTTTTTCGTGTTGTTTGTAAAATTATTTTTATATTTTCAGGGGTTAATAATTTTTGTATTTCCTTACTGGATTTAATTTTTTCTAGGATATCCTCTTGGGTTTTTATTCGAGAAAAATATTTTTTATCGACTTCGATGTTTAAGTTTTGACATACGTTAATTAATTCAAAATTTTTAGCATCGATTAGCCAATTTAATTTAGTTTTAGTAGTATTGGGTTCGGATAAGTTTTCCCAAGTTTCACTCATAAAAATAAATTTTTTCGCGACTTATAATTATTTAACTCTTCTTATATTTAAGGGAGGGACGCGAATTATAATTACTATTAATTGTTACTTTGTTTTCTTCTTTTTGTTTGCACAGGAGCTTGAAGGATCCGTCACCGCTGTCCACCAAACCTCGTTCGCCAACTTTTCTGTATATATGTTTTTTCCACTTTTGTATAATAAATATCCTTTGTTGACTTTGAAGTTCGGGTTTCTTTTTCACAACTAGTTCTTTTCCACTCGCAGCTAACCTCTACTTCCTTTCCTCAAGAGCGCGCCTTACGCGTTTCTCTTTGAGTACTTGACTAGAGTTTTCAAGGTTAGAGCAAAGTACTTCGAGCCAGAGGAGTTGAAACAGCAGCTTGAATTCAGCAATTCCGTTGAGCAGGTACTAGAGCGAGAGTTCGATTCGCAATAGCAGACCAGTTGGGCGCCAATAATGTAACGGCCAAAAGAGGTTGTATTGTACCTGGTAACGACCTCTTTTTGGGAGTACACCATACACGAAATATCACGTACTTTAAAAGCAGTAATACTTCTAAAATAATTGTAAGTTTATTATCCACATACTATTGTGGACCTTAACATCACTATGAGACTCAATAATATTTCAAACACATGAGTGAGTTTATACATTTAATAAAATAATATTCTGTACAACACAGTACATATTTCTACGTTAATATTAATATATATTAGATCACAATTCAACAAGCAAGACTATCTGTTCACTAGAGACTTCTACACGAGAGGTTCTAGGTACTTAGAAGTAGCTGTTGAAGAACGGAGCTGGACTGAACAATTATACAACTGAATCGAGGGATTATATACTCGTTCAGGGTATGAAAACGTATGTGTCGGATAGGTAAAGTGAGGTAGGGTGTTGTTATTATAGGGTTGTGCTGACTCGTCGAGTACTCGAGGGACAGGTACAACTAGGTCAGAAATATACAGAAGGTATATCTGTTTATGTAAAATTAAATACGAATAGTTTTGTGGTTGTTTATGAAGAGTTATAGGAAGGTAATTTGTTGATAAATATCTACATTTTTGGTATTCGAAAATGAGTGAACGACTATGTTCGTCATTTCTCAAAATAGACGAAAATATACGTTACAGTACCATCCTAAACGCACGATTACTTTCCCTCCCCCTAAGCAGTGCGATCCGACCTACCGGTACCGGTAAAGAACCCCAAAAGCGAGTAGACGCACGTACGCCATTTTCTACCCCAATAAAATTGTCGATTTCTGCCGGACGTCCGAATATTTTTTATCTCGGTCGACGGTGGCCGAACGCAAAATCATTTTTAGCGATTACGCGTTATTTTGATGAAGCACAGGTATACCTTTACCTATGTGAAATAAACTATTTGAATAATTCAAAAGAATTTGTGGCTGGAATATGGAATTTCGAATTTAAATAAAACTGAAGGCGAGGATTGGTGAAAGGAATTGCCACGTCACTGTGGCAGCGTGTTGTAAATTTGACGGACGATGATTTTGGCGTCAACCGACAAGCGGCATCGCTTTCGAAACAAAATATGCGCCGTCCTACGACACTTGGCAATTTTCAGTCTCACGTTTACCAACGTAGTAACAATTCGCGTTTGTTGTAATTTAATTATTATATTTATTTATTCGTTAAATTCGATTATTAGCAAAAAACAATTTCATTTATGCCGATAGGGTGAAGGTGAAATACGGGGCAAACGAATTTGAATTTGGTGCCGGAGGAGCGGAGACGGTAGCTGAAAATGTGGTGCCGTTACTCGTAACAGCATTCGGAGGAGCGCGCGTCCCCCTATTCGGATGTCCAGTGGTGGTGCAGCTTAAGCGCTCATCAAGTGCTGTCACTCCGCGAAAGGGTGTCCGTGTGGCGATGGCTTACCTACATCTTTTTACGCGCTACTTCCTCCTCCTCCTCCTCCTTTTATACAGTTATTTTCGACGCAACCGTCAATTTGATAACAATTAAGGTTAAGTATAATCTATTGCGGTAGCAACGAGAAAACGAGAAGAAAACGAGAAAACGAGAAAACGAGAAAACTAAATCGTGTTTTAGTCAGCGAAAATTTCGCTATACGCAAATTAAATATTTCGTTTCGAAAATGCTCGTCTCGTATACTCGAAACAGTTTTAACTATCAAACAAACATTCGCGATCTCGTCGATCACCCTTTCAGAAATTTTAATTTCTGCCATCGAAAAAACACGTCGTTTTGTACCGCACTTGCCGATGATATTTACGGACGGGTTGAAAAACACCTACACGACGTACGGATGACTAAAGCGACAATCTGTCGAAACGATAAGAGCTTTCGACGAGCTGACGCTACGCGTACCTATAATATAGGCAAAATGCCGTTAACGAACTGGCTAATTAATCGCTGCGGCCGCTGCCCCAGCCGCTCGCATCCGTGTATCGACTCGATTGTTTTCGTCGCTCGTGGCCTCGCCCAAGTAACAAAAGTGAATTTCTGACCAGCTATTTCAAAATCAAAATCGAAGGCTATTCGAGCACGCGACTGTAGAGATGGAAAATATCGAAAAGTTTCGTTATCGATACCTATCTACAAATTATCGATGCTATCGATAATTTCTCATCTTCTTTATTTTTGCTCAAACAAACCCGTAGGCGTGTGTAGCTAGGATTTTATTCGCTGGGGAAAAGGAGTTTCGTGGGCGCCCCTTATGCCAGCTTTTGAAAGTTTAAATTTCCGTACGAACGTCATCGTGGGTTTAAAATTACTCTAACGCAATAACGGCTCAGCTGCGTCAAAAAAAGTAAATTTTCCAAAAGTAGAAAATTAGGTGCTAAAAATTTCGTAATAGATTATAATTTAGGATGGTATTAAGTTTCGTTAACCGTTGACCTAAAATTACGCGATATCAAACCAATTACCCCCCTCTTTCGAAAATCGAAACAAAAATTGACTTTATGGAGATACTAACGTCTGACCATTCAGCACCGAAATTTGTAGCGCATTACAAGAAGTTATATCGAATATTTGTTTCCAAATTTAGTTAAATTACGAATTTTATACCCGAAAAAAAAAAAAAAAAAAAAAAAACGAAAATACCATTGCCGCCCGTTAACCGCGATAAGTGTGTACCTATTTTCCGAAATCGTTAAATTTTGTAAAGGCTGCCATCCGAAAACCAGTCGACCAATTTCGCTCAAATTCAATACCAAACCGGTCTATAATAGTCTCCAACTGCCATAAAAATTTAAAGCTAAAATCTTCGCGATGATAACATACGGTGGGTTTGCAACACTTCGAGAACCCCTTCCTCCGAAACTGAGGAACGAATTTCAAAAATTTTAACATAAAGTGTTTCATTGCCGTAGGTCGAACAGCGGAGTCTCCATAGACTCCCCAAAAATTGCCAAAATGAGTAAAAAGTTAAAATAGTAAGTATATATAAATAATCGAGTACAAAAGAATTTGAGTAACGCGTACTATTCGTGATCCACGACACAGAATCGGCTCTTTTCCACAGGTCCCGCCATGGAATACCTAGTCGTAAAATACGCCAAAAAGTCGACCGTTGTCGGCAAACTTGATTAAATTATCGAGTAAACTGTAGGGAGAAAAGTATCGGAAAAAATGTCGCTATGTCGATAGTAGGTACCCGATGGTTTTCGATATTGAGCCTGCACCATTATAGGCGACGCACGTTTTGACAAACGATGTCATTTCTTCAACTCGTAGCGTTTTAATAACCCACCCGCGATCCGCGATGAAAAGCGACCACCGGAGGTATCGCAAAGCTACGTTGTTAAGGCGTATGTTACACGAGCAATAAATTTTTCACAGAAAAATACTGCGCGACACGAACTCTTGTATTCCGTAGCATCGATTCGAACTGCCGCCGTATGAAATTCTAGTGCTCGTTTCTCGCACTGCGGCAGCGAAGATAACGCAATAGAATAGAATAGGGTTCGAGTGGCGCAGTATTTTACTGCAAATACTGCGCAACACTTACCGCTCGCGTGACATAGGCCTAAGCTGGGTGTAAAGGGTATAACCGGTCAATTTTCGCAGTCCAAAATAATGGCAATTTTCGCATAAAAATCAATAAAAAAATATCATTAATTTGGTAATAATTCGAAGAGCTGCCCAAAAAAAAGAAAAAAAAAAGAAAAAAAAAAGAAAAAAGAAACAAAGAAACAAAATGTTATCGCTTGTTTCAATTTTTACAACAGCTGGTCTACTTTTACTACACCCTGGGCTCCTCTTCGGGCGGCCCCAGAAAACGACGCTGCTCTCTCTCGACGCTACGCACCGACAATTTGCCAAATTTCGATCGACCAATTGTCGTCTTCCGAGTTGCAACAGTCAGGTCCCAGCGAAGCAATTGAAAATTACATCGAAATAGACTGTACGGTATATCTGCCGGTAGGTAGGTAGGTAGGTACCTACCTACACATAATTATAGTCGTGCAACAAGTCGGCTGTCTACCCACTGCGCTGACGCCGCTGCTCATTTTCACTGCACAGAGCGTATTGTTCCGCCGATGGGACAATATTTTGCAGGAGTTCGAAATTATTAAATAAAAATTTCTCTCGGTGCAAAGCTTCGCACCGACTTTTATCGCCGCAAACACATATTTTTCGTTTGGTAGTTATGGCGCCGAATTCCAGTGCCAACGTACATACCGTAGGTACGCGCAGCCTGCGGGTGCAGTCAGCCTGCGGATATACTCGACGCTTTTGCTTACCCCAAGAAGGTCGCCTTTTCCCGACGACGGCTGCAAATCTGTCGCACAGCGTCGCGACTGCTCCTCAAATTCAAAATTCAGCCCCTCCACTTCTCTCGTACGTTCTCCCTCCCCTTTTTGTCGGGTGGCGAAAAAATTAGCGCAAACGATTCGCGAGAGTTGGCAGCGTGTAGCCGCGCCTCCCTCTCTCCCACCCTTCCTTCTTCTTTCCATCATTCCCGCAAGCCCCGCTAAAAATTCCGTCAATTTTCTCAAAGCAACTACGAGTTAGCGAACGGATACGAATTCGTTTAACGTTATTTTTCATGAAATTAGGTACCTCATTCCGTCGACTCTTCTTCTTCTTCTTCTTCTTCTTCTTCTTCTTCTTCTTCTTCTTCTTCTTCTTCTTCTTCATCATCATCATCATCATCATCAACCGCAAATTATCAACGTATACCCGAGTATTTACGGCGAATATTAGGCACGTATCCGCGCACAACCACACCCCAACATTCGTAACCGTCTTTGACCGCTAATTAAAACGTACGAAGACCTTCCCTTAACCAACGGCCCCGCTCCGATGTATTTTCCATAATTGTGGTAAACGGAGACGATTAATTTTGCTCCTTCCCAAAACGATGGTAGGTAAATCACAAAAGACTTAATGCTGCTACGAATCTGGGTACGACACCCGCAATTAAGGGTACTTAAGCGGGCACCTATACGAACTCACGTCGGTACCCGTAGGTAGTAACAGCGTTTGTTCCCCCCAGTTGGCCCCCGTGTTAACTAATCATTCGACCACACAGAAGTAAGTTATGGCGCGGTTGTTGCGGGCTGAGCTCGATTTGTTTGTTGTTTGTTATATCGCACGTTTAACAATTTGTTACGTCAAACGAAGAATTAAGGTCCAGCCCGCGAGTCTGGCCGGCGAGCAGCTTCGAATTAATTTATCGGCCGTTATTTCCATATTAATTAACGAGTAATTCATTTGCCGATTTATCGTAACGTCGTTATTACGTAAATTGGTGGAGGAAGCGTGCGCGTCGAAAAAAAGGTACCTACGACTCGAGTAATCTACGACGTCTTCATTTTGACGTTACAACGCTAAACGTTTTAGGCGAGCCGACTGCACCGATGGGGTACCTACGCGATGCTTACCCCGCAGGAGTACGGTTTCGAAGGGAGGGTTGTTGGGGCGCACTCCAATCAAAGTACAGCCCGAATCGACGCAGCCGACGGCTCACCGCCAGTGCAGTTGTCCAGCAGCGTCGTCTGCGAGACGACAATTTTTTTCGAAAACTTGCAGATTTCATCGGACCCGTGGGAGCCGAATTTAGGCCACCGTCGTCGTCGGTCGTCGGTCGTCGGTCGTGTCGTGTCGTGTCGTGTCGCAGCCACACGACAACAAAAAACGAAACCAGAATTAGCCTAAATCGACGCTACAGCGTCGCAACGAGAAAAACATCGAGATTACCTACCACATCTGTCTCCATTTGTTTCCCATTCTGCCACCTCCTTCCCAATCTTTGGCTATATTATCCGAATTTTTGCGATAAAAAATGCAAAACTTGCCCAACCGCCGCCGCGCCACTCGCCGTCGCCCCTTCCACAATCCAAAATAATTTTAATTCGGTTTTTCGTTCGGAAGTTGGAAAATTTGAAAACTTTTTCCGACGTTTTCTTTTCCTTTCGCATCTCGTCGACAATTTTTCATTCTTTGCCGATCGCCTTCGCTTCTTTCAGAATATCGTAAATTTTCGCGTTCGTAAATTTGGCAACAAACAAAAAACAAAAACAAAAAACAAAAAACAAAAAAAACAAAAAAAAAAACAAAAAAAAACAAAAAAAAAACAAAAAAAAACAAAGAGCGACGACGAAGAGAAATGAAAAGAAAGAAAAAGAAGGAGGAGAAGAAGAAGAAGAAGAAGAAGAAAAGTGCACGTAAATTTGGGGGAGAGGTACGCGCCGCAGACCGTATTCGATATTCGATAAAATTCGCAGAAAGCGGCGAGAAAATAAATACGTTGGGCCGACGCGACGCCAGAAAATCGTTAAATTCGACAATTCGACCATTTGTTTGGAAAAAAAGTGCGATAACTTGTTTTTTATTTTGTAAACAAGGCGACGCGTACGAACGTCGAGAGAAATGAATTGCAAAAATTTGCAACGTTTCGAGCGAGAACACGAGTCGTTCGAGCAGAATTAATACCTACCTACACACGTACGAAACAGTATACTTTTCAAGTAGGTAAGTGCGTACCTAAAAGCATATTTTATTCGAATTCGAATGGCCGAACTCGATTCGCTTCGAAGGCGCACAAAAGTAGCCTAAAGTTCCCACACTCGGGCATAAACTCGAGTAAAATGTGGAAAACAAAAAAAAAACTTGTGGTCGCGATCCCCGATTCCTCGGCTCTTCACACCCCATCCCCGTCACTCGCGCCCCCTCCGCCGACCGCAATTCTTGCGACTGCCAACTGTTGGTCCGCTCGTCCGCTCGTCCGCTCGTCCGCTCGTCCGCTCTTTTACCGTGCGCGCCAGTACGCGGCATTTGAAAATAACGACGCCGCCAAAATGTTTACTACTACGGCATTGTGAGCCGTAAGACGTGAGTAGCCGACGTACCTAACCAAAAAAAGGCGCGAGTTCGATCGAACGGGGACTCGCGAACGATTGACGTGTAAACATAAATAGGGTGGTTGTGAGCGTGCGCAAGGTGCACGCACACGACCACACACGACCACACACGACCACACACGTACCTACAGGCGGCAAGCTGCGGGACGGCCGGAAAGGAGCGGTCATCCAAACCGATTCTAAATTATTACAGTGGCGTCCTTTGTGGATTAGATTTCGTAAAATACCAACCCAGGTACCTAAGTACGAGTGGCAACCCGAGTACGCGCAATTATCAGTGGTATTTTGTATTCGACTTCGGCGTCAGTCGGTCGCATCGAACGTTTGTGGATACGGATCGGCGCGTTTGGGCGACGACATTTGCGAGTCGCACGCACGGACCGCGTCGTAGCGTCGAAATGGGAACGACGACGACGACGACGACGACGACGACGACGAACGTAGAATACGTCCTTTTGGTAGGTAGTTATTTCTATTCGTTGGCAGAGGCTGGTCAGTGGTCGCGTACGACCAAAGTTTTAGACTGGATTCGCGACGAATCGGATATCTGCGTGGGTAAGCCATTGGGCCTGGAAATCGGGCCCAATTGGCCCGCGGAGGTGCCTACCTAAAGCGTGGATCGCGTTTACTTTAGCCGCAGCCGTTGTCCGGTTTTAATCGGCGCGGCGGTCGTAGGTACGCCGGTACTTTCACCCATAGGCAGGTGCGAGTAGGCTACCTATGCCAGTAAATATCGTAGGTAAGCGTCGAATCGCAACGACGCGTACGTACGCTCGTAGCTCGGCGCGTATCGTAGCTGTTGGATGAAGTCGCCGACTGGACGTGGTTAGGCTGGGCGGGCTACACGCGCGCCGCGTACGTCGCCCGCAAAAACTTTACGCCCAATAATATAATAAGGGCGACGAGAATTTCGTCGAATTAGGCCTATGGTTCTTCGCTTCCGCCTACCTACCTACCCGCCTAGGTATACCCACCTATCGCGTGTTAATCCACTCGTACTGCAGGCACTGCGCTACACTACGGGTGCCTACTACCTGCGGTACTTCCGCACCGCTTGCGTCGTATTCGTCATCGTCATCATCGTCATCATCGTCATCATCGTCATAATTACGGACATGTACCCAATATTCGTCCATACGACGTTAATGGGCCCACAATTAGTGACCGGGCGTTTCATGTGGTACATCGACGAGCGTAGAAAAGTTGAAAAAAAAAAAAAAAACAAAAAAACAAAAAAAAACTTTCTCGATAAAACAGTTCTTTTTTTTGTTTTGTTTGTCTAATTTTCACATACAGAAATGCTCTTTTCGTTCCAAAGGGTAAATAATAAAACTTCTTCTTCTATTCCCACCACCCATCATACTGTGTACGTATGTCACGTTTTGGCAATCTCTTTTTGAATGGAGTATAGTCGCAAAAGACGCAAAGGTGAACCCAAACCAGGCACGTGCTCGGCTTTTTGGGGGACCTAGGCGAAAGCAAAATTTGGGCTCCTCGTAGTATCGTACCAAAAAGATGCCGTGTGATGGAGCCTATCTTAGAAAAAATATGCCAAATTACCATTTTTATGACCTCAACAGGGAAGAACTAGCTTAATAAAAATTATACGTAGCCTAAACTTTTTCAGCTCCCCTCGACACTCTTTCTGCGTACATCGTTGACCTTTTCAAAGGCAGACAGATTGCATAGTGAACAAAAAACTAATAAACGAAAAAAAACCTGTAGGAACTCGGAAACAAAAATTGTGAAAAATTGAAATGCGGTAAAGAAAAACAAAAACCTTTTTAGATCGCTTCAAAACCATGGGCGTAGAGAGAAAATTTGGCTTTGGAAAAAAAAATTACACGACCCCTCTGAAAAATTGAAAACTGCATTTATGTCGAGTGCCGTATCCGAAATATATTTGTGAGAGTGGATTAACGATGTCTGAGGAGGCAATTTCGCGAGAGTAGTACGTGAAAAATATTTTTGTTGTTTTCCGTAGATTTTTAAGCAAAATCTATTCATTTTTCTCTTCTTTTTTCTTTTTAAATGCCCGGCCTCCTAAAAAATCCGAGTCAGTCGTAATCTCCCTTTCCCCCTCGAGGACAATGACAGTCAGTACTCATCGAATCCGAATCCTAGGATTAAAAAATGATTTGAATTCAAAATTTTTCGAATCTTTTTTCGAATCCATATATTTTACTTACAATTTAAGAGGCAGATTGCAGATTTATTTCTGTAGTTCGCAACATAACACTCGACATAAGTATACAGCACCAGCACAAGGTTTCTGACTCCTTCGATCATTTAGTACTGGATACCTAGCATCCTTAATTCACCTATGTTAACGAAATGTGTAATCATTCTAGTTGTAAAATATGGACATATTTTTTCTGAGCATGAGCAGTAGGTCTTTTTTTTTTGTCTGTTTTCAGTCGGTATTTTCTGTGAATTTAAAGCTATATATAAGTATGTTGTTGCGACTCTAAGTGTTTATTGGTGGCACGGATTTGTGGGTTTACCTGGGTATCCGGTACTGAATCGTCCAAGTCTGGCTCTTTGTTTTCACTTGTCTCACTTTTCTGTGTATTTTTGTTAAAATTTAAAAAAATTTACACTTAGTCAAACTTGGTTAAATGATAAAAATAATAACACAAAGAAAAAAAGTATTCGTGATTCGTAGCAATCATTTTTGTAAATTCGAGCCGCGAATCTTTGTTTTTTAGAAATTTAAAAAAGGAATCGAATTACGAATGCGATGAAAATTTTCGAATCGAATCAATTTACAAGCGAGATGTTGTGAAATATGTTTTTGTGGTACTCAATTGAAATGTTGGTTCTATATGAGGATTGGATCAATTGTTACACCCCTCGGGAGCAGTAAAAGGAGGTTAAGAAAATTATGTCATTTATTATCGAGTGATACATTGGTACGTAGTGGAATATATATATATATATATATTTTTTTTTGGGGGGGGGGAGGAAGGGCGATGAATTAAAATTTTGGGATCAATTTTTGATTGAACCAAATTTTTGGAATTATTTAGACCACATAAAAAGGGGTCAAGATAACTTATCCCTGAATTTACTAGGGAGTGAGGCTTTCTGTGGCACTGAATTAAAATTTTCAGTTCAAATTTTGATAGAAACAATTCATCGATAGACATCGCTGGTAGGAAGCTGCGATTTTAACTTGTAATTGATAATTCTGAAAACAACCTTGGAAGAGAAGCGAGCAGAAGATTTTCATGTGCATAAATTAGACCGTCCTTCGATGAATTCTGGAATCATTGCACATCACTAACACTGTCATAAATTGTTTATTTTGGACCATACATTACCGGAGGAGAAATTATTTATTATGAAAATACCTCATCATTTTGTACAATTGGTACACTCGAATACCAAAACTTATTAAAAAATTAGTATTTTAATTTCAAAATTATAGTTAATGCCATGCCCTATATTAAACTCAAAATCACTAAGGAAAGAATTTATGAACCTTCCAGAAAACCAAAAATTGCCTCTGTCTGTTTAAAAATTTTTGTTTTATTCGAAATCATGCCAGGGCCCTACAAAATCCAGACTCGGGGGAACTCTCTTTCTCCCTCCTCTTACCAGGACTTTTCAAACAAATTATTGGTAGAGAAATGAGTGGTTTGCAAAACTGTACGATCATTTTATATAGTAGTGTACATAACATTAGTCAAAAAATGAAAAGAATGAGAAATTCAGAAGTTCTGTTAGCCTATGGCCTAAGACGTACGAACTTTTATTTTATTTTATTTATTCTTTAACAACAAATCGTCTAAGCATAGATGTTTGCTTCGAACAAAAAGTTAATTCTCTCCCCTCAAAGAAACATCTGCTGGGAAGTATAACCTCATCACAACTTAGAAGCTTAATTAGAGATTGAGAAACGAACTTTCCAAAGTTTAATTTCTTCTCAAACTATCTACACTCAACAGCAAAGAATGTGGGAGCAGATAAGATGACCGATTGTTTAAAGCATGATGTCGAGTCCAAAAAATGTGCTTTCAATTTATGATAATACGTATAAAGCCAGATGAAGATTAAATCAGGTAAATTTTAAGTACGAATATTTTCATTATTCCTAAGGGCACCTGCTACAATTTCACAGACACATATGGAAATATTACGTGTATATGAGGGAGATCTTGATCATAGAGAAAAATTTCCTATCAGTTTTTCTGCTCAAGTAAAAAAAAGGAGGACGCTTATTACTTTTTTTTAATTTGATTTTTTTTTTTTTTTTTTTGGGGTATTATTAGCTTATTAATTCTTTTTTTGAAATGGAAAGTTTAAATTTTGGATTAATTTTTGAATTGCAATTTTTCAGTCTTTCTCCTGGCACCAGGACTGCAGATTTTGTTTTCCACACTTTTATTAGTGTAATTATTACGTTGAAAAACATATTTTTGAGGGAATTCACAAGCTAATTTTGAAATTTACAATATTTTTTCGATTGGATTATTCTCCAGTTCTACCTCACATTATCTTCTGGGTGAATTAAGAATATTTTCTTTCCATACTACCTACATTAATCTGCACCGTTTGAATTCTAATGTTTTTCCAAGCAAGAATTTTTGATTTGACTTTAGTTTTTTATTATATCTTTTCTAGGCCTCCCCGTGAAAAAAGGATCGTTTCTAATGTTATTCGTCAAAGAAATTAGGTATAAATTTTTCAAGACTTTTTTAATTGGACCATTCCCGAGCATTTTCCTTATTCCGCTCAACCTAAAATATGGGAATTTATTTTTCTCATTTTATTTCGATAAAAAATGTATTTCAATTCTCATAATCGTGTAAAAATTGTTAAGAAAAATGTCAAAACATTTGTCACATGATTTTGTCAGAAAATGGTCCGAATTTAGTATCTCGTGTTTTGCAGTAGGATTTGGGATGAAGATTTCCAGTTACACTTACAGCAACAGAACCTGAGTAAAAAGAGCTCAAGAGCCGAATCCCTCGCAAGGAGTCTAATTTCAAATCAAGAAAAACAGCGTTTCCTTGCCCGAGAAAATAATTTCACATCTTTATAATTTTTCTCGACATTAGAGCGAATCAACATATCAGGGACCCACAGATGAAACAAAGGGTTCAGGGGTAAAGTTTCTCAAGAGTATTCTAGAGCTTCGGGTGCGAAGACCATCGGGAGGACGAGGATTCAGAGGGCTGAATCTCTAGTGAGCTCGAAAGAAAGTGCTAAGTTTCTGTGGATACCATAAAGTTTCTTATGTTTTTTGGGCTACTGATTTTTAATTTTGTATTACTGTTTTCACGTGACACTTTTCAGGCTTTCTCCTTTATAGAGCGAGAAAAAGAGTTGAGTTTTTGCAATTTTCATCGTTTTTAAGGGATAGCATATGATTTTTAGGTACAGATTTTGACCGGCATTGATTTTTTCGATCCACTCACTTTTAACCAAGTAGGTACCTACGAAGAACTTTAAAAAAAAAAAAAAAAAAAAAAAAAAAAAAAAAAAAGAAAGAAAGAAAAAACATTTTTCTTTTCAAAGAAAGCACTCGCTCGCCGATCATCTCATATCAGTTGAGAGACGAAGGCACATTGTCTCACCTCTGTACCATTAAGTGGTCAAGAATACTTAGTTCGTACCTTATAATGGTTCACAAAATTGCCCTCAAGAGTAAGCCTTAGCTACCACACTGGCGTAACCTCAAAGAGCATGGTATTTCATATGTGGTGCTAAACCTCATATCGGTACGCAACTTCTTGATGGTACAGTATCATTCCGCTACTGGCCAATAAGTTACGCGAAATAAGAATGAGCCTACATCACCAACATTATGTACCTGGGTTATTGTAGTTTTGTGTTTATATCTCGTAGAGAGTGGCAACAAAACGTGTCTTTATATTGTAGTAACCGCTATTAAGGTTCTTTACACAAATATGCCGCCTTTTTTTTTTGGCCGTTTTAAGCGGTCCATCTTTCCTGCCGAGGCCCGGGCCCCGTAAGTGCGGCTCTAGGCTTGAGCCCTTATTCTTATTTGGTGAGCTCGGCCCTGGCCCAGACTCACGTCACCAGACCAGATCTGTTTTATGCGTTGATCGATTCTCGAAGTGCTAAGGCAGTATCGAAGTAATTGCGCCGAAAAAGGACGAAAGAAACTGTAATTTGTAACGTAACTAACAACGAGGATCTACCTGTACAGTTGTAGTTTCATTTCGCATTGCTGGATACGGTAGCCGGCGTTATAGATGCGCAGCGCACGGGCAACAAGTGTATGGTACGCTTTGGCCACAGGCCGCGTAGCAATATGTGCGCGGAATCGTTTGTCGTCGCGAATACGTCGTAACGTAGTGTCGCGTACGCGTATATTACGTAGGTACCTATCGTAGGCCTAATTAGAAGGGCGCGGCTTGGCGTCCGTTCCGCTAAGGGGAACACGTCCGCGTCGAAACCGGTTCCCCGGTTCCACTCGGCATTTGATCCGTCTTTGGCGGCTGCGTCATCGACGTCGTCGTCTCGCCGTTAGTCATTCGCCGTCAAATGTTTGGGCTCATGTTTACGGCTCTTCGACGTGTTCCACTCTTGGATGCGAGTCAAAATTATTTTTGGACGCCCTCCACAAATACGGACAATATAATACGAGTAAGTAATAGGAACGTGCCTCGGAGTTGTCTTCGCACACGCATAGATGACGTGTATCGTGTACCGCGACGACCACCACCACCACCACCACGACTATGACTAAGACTACGACTACGATTACGATTACGATTACGACCATCACTACGACTGTGATGGCTTCGCTCGCATATATACAGCACGCGAATCGACGGACGAGCAGGCATTCGTGCACTTGCGCAGATCGGGAGGTAGTGCGCAGCATTTCAACCTATTTGGAATTTGGATTCGCGCACGTTGACCGCGACGTAGCGTTCGTTTGCGTTCGTCGTCTACGCTTTCAAAATGCAGGTCGGTATGCAGGCGTCGAGTGTCTGTCGGCTGCCGGAAGGATGCTGCCGCAGGGATGGCGGCGCCAACGTCAACGTTCAAACGTCACCGTGGCGGCGGACGGAGCCGCGTGTGCGCGGCCACAAGTCGCAGCCCGAATTTGGTGACCTTAGGTCACGAGCGAGAGCACAGCTATGCTCGCGCCATGTTTCCTCGTGCGCTCCGAATTAGGGCGGATATAGGTAGGTACATATTTTGGCGAGAGAATTGGGCGCGTATGCGGCTGCGCCAGTTGCAAGGAATGCTCAGCTACGCCGTTCTCAGTCCGAACAACGGCGTATACGAAGGTGGCACTCGCGCAGCTACGAGGCCCACCTTCAGGCACACATCGTAATACCCGTAATTATTGGGTTTGAGGCGACGCGGCAGCGACCAGCCGGCGCGGACGCCGGATGCGCTTCGACGGGCGTTTCGCTTCCCAGTCGCCGTACAGCCGATAGCCCAATGATATAATTACGCGTAAGAGCGTCGCGCACGCCTGCCATCTTTCTTTCGTCCGCCTACTGATAATATTACTACGTAGGTACCTACGAACACCACGTCTACGTGGGCACGTAGCTACGTAGCTACGTCGTCGTCGCATATTATACCGCGCTTTATGGAATGGAATGTGGTGTACGCAAATGGACCAAGAATACGGCAACTGTTGTAAATGGCGACAGGTAGAGCTACACATAACTACCAATTGCGGCGATGGCGGATGGCCTGCAGCGTTTAGCCGCGAATATCTCATCGACTCGGTCTCCCATTCGCTGCGGCCTTTTATGACCGCACCACTCAACGAAGAATCAACCATCGAACGAGCGCCAAGCTGCTCTCGCGCCGAGCCGATCGACCGTACCATCGACACAAAGGCGTTTACTGCGCAGTTATTCAGGCCGCGCACCCGCATCCGCCGATGTCTTACCACTTGAGAACGTTTCGTTTCGAGGGTAAAGTAGGGCAGGATGTTCGCGTCACTGGTCGCACGACTAATGCGCCACTCCACTACGTACGCGAGGGGGTAGGGAAGGAGGTAGGAAGGTAGGTATGCAGGTAGGTAGGTAGGTAGGTAGGTAGGTAGGTAGGTAGGTAGGTAGGTAGGAACGTATTTAATTAGGCGCCAAGTGGAAGGCCGAAGGGGCAGCAATCGATCACACAATAAGGTGAAACGCGTTTGGCGGCTGCACGTTCGCAGCCGCTCGCCCGTACGTTGGCTACGTGTGGACGCGCGCCCACCTCGCACCTCCTCCCCTATACGACCAGAGCCGTAGCATTTTTCATTCTTAGCGCCGATCGCAACAACCATACTTACGTATATGTCACATTTGCCGCCCGTAGGTGCCCAACGTATAGTCCACACATTTACTGTGACTCCGTTAATGAGGCAGATAATGCAAAAGTCGGCGCGTTGTCCGTTGCCACGTACCTCGCCGTCAAGTTTCCGTACCCAAGCGTAAAACTCGCCTGCTATACCCAATATTCGATAACAGATAGGCTACGGACTACGGTAAAGCACACGACTCGCCAACACGGTGGGCTACGCAGCCTTTTAAAAGCACCTCCGGTCCTTCACCTCGCCACCGCATAACGGGCCTATTAGCCGATGGTTACCTATACGACGGCCGCAATAAACCCTCTTTCAGCTCGCGTCTTTTACCCCATTTTCCTTTTCTTTTTCCTTTTCCTTTTCCTTTTCTTTATTTTTATTTTCTGCTCTTTCGTTTTTGTGCCTTCAAATGGTTCGGCGGACGCAAGGCGCGCGTCAACGTATCGCGAAATTCGGAGGGGACGCGATTAAGGTGTGGACGCGCGTGCGTCTGTTTAATGTCACGCACGCTATAGCCTATACGTAGGCTGTACATTATGACAGTTACACGTACGTACGCATGCGTACCGTACCGACTGTAGGACGCAGCTATTTGCAAGAGACGACCGTTTGGTTTTGGGCACGCACCCGTCGCGACCTGTATCGACGGGCGGTTAGATGGGAAGGCGAGAGCGACGCACAAGGCGCCTTTTCGTGCCCCAGCATCCGCACACTTTTCGACTCTCCCTCTTCTTTCTGTTAGTCTATCGTAATGACCTACAACAGATGAGCAGCCCACCTGTTCGTAGGTACGTATATAGGTACGCGTATGTCGTCCGATATAATTTATTATATTATATCCGTAAGATAGACGGTCAACCGGCATTTGTGCGTGACGTGTCGTGACGTTGCGTCTTTTTAACCTTCATGCGCGCTTGAATGTCGCTGCGGACAGCAACCAGCCCTCCCGTAATGCGCCAATCCGGCGCATTCGTGGCCACTTGTACGCGGCCGAGCAAACGTCGCACGCCACATTCGGATGCGTCGTCAACTGCGCTGTCCGCTGCGGCGCGGCGCGGCGCGGTGCGGTGCGGTGCGGTGCGGTGCCGCAAATCGTAAAATTTCACCGCCAACAAAATGTGCAACGTGTCTTGCGGGCTGAAGTGTGCGCACCCCATCGCACGACGCTCGTTAAAATTGGACAACGCACGCTAAATGGAGCGGTTCACGTTGGCACCTTCCCAATGAGCAGACTCGTTGCATCGCCCTTTTTGATCGACTTGGAAATAAATCGGCCGGTTATCGATAAATTCGATCCGTTTCCGTACCAATATTACGCCTTTTTTTTTTTTTTTCCACATCTTTGTTCCAGCATAATACGATATAACAATCAACTTCTCAAGCCGGCCACCCGTGTCGACCAAACTGTTTTCCAAATGATAGCGGGTGTCCCCGTGCGCCGGTTGTTCCGTCCAATTTTTCCACATGCCTACCCAATCGCTGGCAATCAAATCGTTTTCCCGTTCGTCCCCGCAAACGCTGTTCGTTTCGAAGCGACGGTGCCGTTACGCGAGCCCAATAATTATAATTTATTATACCGACGAAATGAAATAAACGAACCGAGAAAGGGTTGACCAACATTTTTTATCAAATGATGGAACCAACTTCAAAAAAGAATAAAAATACTGTAGAAAGAGAAAAATAACGTTTTTTAAAATTTCTCCAAGAAGATCCGTAGGGACTGGCAACAAGTTTCGTCGTACGCCCGCGTAAGTAGCATAATACGACGCAGAAAAAGATGGACAACTTCGAGTAATTGTTTCAGTTCCTAGACCTTGGTGAAGAAATTTCAAACGGACTAATTTTCTCTCTTTCGAGTTTTTTTTTGTACTTTTACTCTCGAGTCGTCCCGCGGCTAATTTTCTTTTTCGCATTCGTTTTGGCGCGTGCTGCGTTACGACTTACGAACCTTGGAGCGAGTTTTTCCTCAGCCGCAATTTTACGGCGGCAGCTATCGACTAAAATAGGGCGCGGCGCGCCGTCGGCCGATCGGCGTCGAGTGGCGTTCGCAACGTCTCGTCGACGCGTTGCGACGGAGAGGGACGGAGAGTGTGAAGAGAAAAGCGAACGGAAAGGGACGAGGCGGCAAGGAGGGAAGACGCCGCGGACGGAGTGGTGGGTGGATGTGGATGTGGATGTGGAAGGAACCGAAGTACGTGCGAGCGACTGGTGAGACGGTCCTTCGGGTCGGATCGGGTTGGGTCGGCTCTTGGACGTGGACACGGGGCGGGCTGGCGACGACGACGACGACGACCGTGACGAGCGAAACGGTCCAAGGGCGACGCGGACGATCGAAGCGAAAGGACCGACGGGCGACGGAAACCGAAGAACGAATAAAATGCGAACGAGATGCGCGAAATTGATACGCAAAATATTAAAACGCGAGCGCAGCCACCCCTTCGCTGGGAAATGCAGCTTTTCAAAAACCATCCGCAACCACCTACAACTGACACTGGCAACGTGTCGTAGTTGGCCAGTAAGTACGCATACGGCACGTCATCGTGTACGCACTCGTCGAGTTAACGTACCGTGCGAGCGATTCGCGCTTCAGTCAGTAGGACAGATCCGTGGTTCAGTAGGCTCCGAGTATAGTCTACCGACGCCGGTCGTCCCACGAAAATGGAATAAGTAAATATAATATTATTTATAGGGTAGGTACGCACTACGATGGTATGTAAACGCGCGACACGTATCTGCCCACCCCACGCAACCAAACTTTTAATATAGTATGTACGGCTATAAGTACCGTAGATTTTCATCGGAAACCTACGTAAAAACCCGGTAAAAGATTGAGAATAAAAAAAAGAAAAAAAAAAAAAGAAAACCGAAAAGAAATGAAATAGATTCGGTGCGATGCGCTTCGTTTGACTCGCGCCCGTAAAGCGTACCGCCGCTGCCTCCTCCTCCTCCGCCGCCGCCGCCGCCGCCGCCGCCGCCGCCGCCGCCGCCGCCGCCGCCGCCGCCGCCGCCGCCGTATCCCAATTTTTGGGCTTCTGTCCAAGCGCAGCCTCGAAACACTTGGCACGCCGCGGTGCAATGAACGCGATAAAACACCGCTGACTCACTGCACCACCGACACAGCACCCCTCCGCCCCTCTGCTTTGGGCCGCGTAAACGCCACCGTCGTCGCCGCTGCCCCTCGTGCCAACGCTGCCCTCAACCGCGACTCGGTCGCCACTTTCCAACCCGAGTTATTCGTCCATTTTATTTAGTCGTTTAATGCGTTTATTCGTTCGTTTATTTATTTATTTATTTATTTATTTATTTATTAATTATTCGCGTCTATTCGTTATCTACAAACTCGTCGAGCAGTTATGAGGCATTAACTATTCCACGCTACCTGTCTTCATATTTTTATATCGTCTAACGAATATACTATATTTTTTAATTACTCGACGTAAGTTCGTTTTTCGACGGAGTAACGAGTAAAACGTCGAACGGTTGCTCGTCGCACCGGAGTTCCACTACTCGGTGGTCGTCGTCGCTGTCGTCGTCGTTTCGCACCAACAACAACAACAACAACAACGACAACGACAACGACAACGACAACGACAACGACACCGACACCGACACCGACACCGACACCGACACCGACATCGCTTTTTCTTTCCATCCCATTTCCTCGGCCAAGTGCATCGACCTGCCGTTCTCCCCCTCCCTTTTTATTTTGTTTTTCCCGCTCGCATACCTACGTCATATGAAGAATATTGCCATTCGGCGCCGTGGCCGGTGCGAAAATCGGGTCGCGTCCTGCCTATATACCCGTCCTGTCGCCAAATGACTAAAACTATAAATCGGCCCCAAAATTGAGGTGCGCCGGAGACGAAGATTTCGCGAGCCGGCTTTCGAGACGAAATTTCGTGAAATCGGTTCGATTGAGGATAGGGGTGGGCCTACGCCGCCTACGCCGCCTCCGCATCATTCACGCGGGGAGGTACCCAATTACGCGCCTACGGTGCGTAACATTCGTCCACCTCGGCGGGACGGGCGAATGAATGCGGGCGCGTATTTCACGATGCGACGATTATACGTCGTAGCTGTGCGGAGGGAGCGGGGAGCGGGGAGCGGGGAGCGGGGTGAGGGGGTGACGAGTGGGGTCACCGTCCATTTATACCCGCGCCGAAGAAAGGGTGTCGCAACAGACGTTCGCAACGCCGTCGAAAATCTAAAAACGCGCCACTCGGTTCGCTTCGCTTCGCTTCGCTTCGCTTCTATAATACCTACGATGGGTAGGCACGTACTCGCAGGTACGTGCGGGCTGTACCGCAGTGTCGAAACTCGTATAGTGCGCGAAGCCGGTCCGTATCTACGTACGTAGTGCGACGCGATAGGGGGTGCCCGCGTTCCACCAGCGAGCCGCAATCGTACGAAAATCGGCCCATTATAGGTGCGGTCCCACCCGTTGGTACGTACCTACCTACGGCTGTATCGAGCTTAACTTACTGCAGGTACGTATAATCGGTGGAAAACGGCCGCGTCTCGTCGGCCCCACACTCACGGCCGGTTTGGGCTGATAGTCGAGCCACGCCTACTCCGTCCGATTCAACCGCACGCTGGAGTATACTCAACGCACACCGGAACCCAGACGCGCGAAGTACCTAATAATTAGGAGACGATCGCTCTCTGTGGGCGGCACGCTTTCTACCATCCGTCCGCGCACTGTCGTACAATACAGCCCCATATTTACGAATAGAAATGACCAAATGACCAAATGGCAAATGATTTGTTATCGATTAGCGGCACATTTGCGCTTATTGTAGGTGCGGTACCGGCCCAGTGCCTGGTCAACGGATTCTACGTCCAGCTTGCCTTACGTAAATTTGAAAAAGACAGCGCCTACGTTGCTCGACAAAATAACTACGAAAGAATATAATATTATTATAAAACGTTGTAACAGGAATTCATTTCAATTCTCGTCAAAATTGACTCAGTCCAACGATTCCAGCGCTGCTTTCAGATTATGTTTTTCGTGCCCTTCAACTTTAATCGTAATTTTTGAGTAGCTTTTCTTTAGAAAATCTAACTATTACGCTTGGTTCGGTATTAGCCCTCGGGGCTGGTGGTGGGTACGTTTTTCGTTTCACGACCTCGGAAAAATTTTGACACCAATAGGCTAACACAAATTCATACATATATAATATACATATATATAGTATATACCTATACGCATTTAGATAGCTAAATAGATAGATAAGTCCATTTCTTGTTCCCACGGTACAGGTCGCAATTTTTGTCCGATAATCACGAAATTTGGTGCGAACGTTTTTACCGAGCCGAGGATCAGACCTGTTGATTTTGGTGCAGATCGGCCGGATGGTACTACCGGTACTACCAATTTCGTGTTTATTTTGGTTATAAAATGCTCAATTTTGCATCTAATAGCCACAAAGCACGGAATAAATATTTATTATAATTTATGGTAGGACGCTACAAATTTTGGTGCAGATCGACCGGACGGTAATGCCGGTAAAGCTGTTTTTTTCCTTTAGTTTTTAATTTGCACTGACTTTTCTTATTACAAAAGTTATCGACGCGTTAACGTTTTCTTTTTTTTTATTTCGTAACCTTATCGTATTTCTTTGGTTTTATTTTAAATTATACGATTATTCGCCGCAGGTACTTCGTCGTCTTAATTAATTTTTCATTTCAAAAAATAGGTAATGCTTTTAAATTTCACATTTTCTAATATTTGGTCAGCGGCTAACGAATTTCGCGCGATCGTAACGTACCGTTTATCCATTTACGCGTACGAACTTACAGACAATAAAATTAGGTTCACCATCGAAATTCGTAATTCTTTTTTTTGGAAAACCTGATTTTCGTGGCGAGGCTTGCCACGCTACAGTTTCTTTTTGATTAATTTTCAGCGGCCCACATCCGGGCAGTCGATTTCTATTATTTTATTTTCCTACGATATAGTTGCGTCGATAAGCTGGTAAGTATAGTACGAAAGTACCGGCGGTGGGCGGGGGCGGCAAGAGGAGGAAGAAGGGGGCCTCGTCATTTTCTCCTCGAGGTAACATTACCGAATGTTTCTCTCGACGACGCGTATTTCCCAATTTTTTTAGACTCGGCTTTTAAGCAGCTTTTGATCGGCGCCCTAAAATTCGTCTCTCGAGTGTATTCGGCGTCGTGAAAGTGGATAGGTAGCTGCTACCTCTGCCTGGGTACCTACTCGCAGAGAAAATATTCGACTTTTTACAGCGAATGCCCGTTTATGGAATAATCGTAGGCCTCGGTCGAGTTAATGTCGGTACCCGCACCTATTTGTTTAGGTGGGGGTAGGTAGGTAGATAGGTAGGTAGGTAGGTAGGTACCGGCTAAATACGCCCATCCCTCGATAGTCTGCGTATATTTTATACCCGCTACAGGCGACTGTAACTCTGCAACGATATTAGCTGGTAAGCGACGCAGGGCCGACCGATGGTGTGGTTGTGGCGAGTGAGGAGTGGGGAGGGGCGGACAGTGCGGGCTTTATCCGTGGTTCGGCTATTCGACGGCACGACACTTTCGCCAACCATCGGATCGGGGCCGCAGCCGTTTTAAGGACGCTTTCGTCGATCGCGCCGACTCGTATTCGCCATTTGCAAGCTATAATACGCGTAGGCTGCGCCGCCATTGCGGTGGTTGGCTGGGTACAGGTATAGGTTTTACGCGTGCCTGTCGATACGAGTGGCGAGCCGCTGTCGCAGGACGATAAAAGAGGAAGAGGAAGAAAATGGAAAAACTCGGCCTGTAGGTGCAGCTACTGGACGAGGAGGGCGATCGATGCGTCGACGCGGCCCATCGAAATGGAAAAGCGAGAGAAGGAAAAGAGCGTGGGGAAAGGCGTTGGTAAGAAAGCGCCGTATAAAAAATTAAAACTTTCACAAAAATTGAAATAGTGAGACAGGCAGACGGACGGACGGACGAGGACAGAGCCGCGCAGATAGATGGGCAGACAGACAGACAGACAGACAGAGAGGAAGAGGGAGAGTGGAAAAAAAAAACAAACATAAAAATTTAATTATAGTTTTAAAGTGTCGAAAATCTGGTGGATGCGTAGCGGCGGTAATTAAGAACGTCGAAATCGTAATTATACGCCGTCGCTGCCGTAGCTGCCGCTGCTGCCGCCGCCGCCGCCGCCGCCGCCGCCGCGGTCGTTTTAATACCCGAAAAGTTGGACGAAACGAAAATAAAATATAAAATTAGTACACGATCGTAATTCTGCGATGCTAATTTCTGGCTGTAAAGCATCTACCGCCACTTGGATCGTTTTTATTCGCGCGCCAAATTTTTATGGCGGCCTTAGCAGTTTATTGAAATTGGACCGTTTGAAAGATTTAAAATAAACCGAAGGTGAATTAACGAGATTTTTACAATATTTACCTACGCAGAGAGGGACTTCTTCCAGTCCAACACCAGCGATTTTATGCAGAAAAGCGGGTTGGCCAATCGACCAACTGCGGTCAAGTGGTCTGTCGTAGTCGCAGACTATGCGATGCGATGCGATGCGATGCGATGCGATGCCGCAATATAAGCTGACGGAGGGGCCGGAAAATGCGCGAATAACTAATTTACCACACAATACGATATTATTACCTCCTAGCCAATGAAGTACGTCGTGTTATACGAGCCGTAATAATTATATTGTCTGGTCAGGAATTCTAATACTACGTAGCTCAGCTTTCTGCACCACTATGGCTGTAAGTTTTGCTGCAAGATTATTCGGATTTGAGAAATTTCAATTCGTCGCACGAGACGTTGTTAGTTTTTCGTTGTTACTTTTTCTCTCAGCTAATCGCGCTGTCGCTAGATGGCCGACGCTAACGTTCTCACATTTGATGTCTCATTTTGAAAATTAACACCTAACTGGAATAATTGATCGCGGGCACGTTGTGAACGCGTTCGTGTTACGAGAGTCGGGTCGGACAGACAGACAGACAGACAGACAGACAGACAGCTGGCTGGGTACAGGCTATCGACCTATCTACGCAGCTATTCGCAGCTGGTAGTTGGCAGCCACTGCAGGTCGGCACGCACGGAACGCGTTACATTGCGGCTGGCAGGCCGTGTCGCTTCCGTCCGCTTTCGACCTTCACGCAAAAGTTGCAGAACGGAAGTTAAATATCGAAATATTTTCCAATTTCGTCGCACCAAAAATGTTTAAAGCCGCGAGCGTTCTTCGGCGACGCAAAATTTACCATTTCTCGCGTTAATATTGGCCACCTTGCGGCAGGCCGCTGCGCTCTTAAATATTTAATGCGAAAAAATGAATAGAAAATACGAATAAGACGAAAGACTGGACAGTAGCTGAAACATTTTTGCCGAGCGCACGTTCCGGCCGCAGGCGCAACAAACGGAAATGGAAATAGAATGGGCGCGCCCTCGAATGGGCAGAAAAGAGGCGATTCGCCAGAATTCGCAACGACCGCTATTCGCGTGTAGGTACCTGCCTATTCGACGGTAGAAGCTCGAAATTTTTTTCGTCATTACAGGATCAGTCCCACCCCATGTCGCACGCACGCACGCACGCACGCACGCACGCACGCACGCCCGTTCGCCGAACCACATCGAATTCGATTCACGAACGCTTCTTCGGCTAGGATGGCGCCTATGTTTCATTTTGGGGCGACAAAGTGTTTTCGAATTTATTATCGTACAGAGGGCGCGTCCGTGGCCGAATTCTGGTCGGCGCGGCGGCGGCGGCGGCGGCGGCGGCGGCGGCGGCGGCGGCGGCGACGGCTATCGATCGATCCAAGCAATCGCAATTGGAGGTTGGAACGAATCGTCGGCTAATTTGAAAATTTCAAGGCACGCTCTCGAGTCTCGAACGTCGACAACGACCTAATAATATTTCCAATCCGGAAGTAATTTATTTTCGTTTCGCTTCATTTTTTTTTCATCTCCAACTTTTCCATTATTTTATTACGTTTTTCTGTTTTTCTACTTTTTTTTTTCTGTTTTTTCTGTTTTTTATTATTTTTTATTTATTTTTCCTTCGCTGTTTCGTTCGTTTTTTACGTACTTGGGAAAGATGGGCTCGATTGTGGCTAATCGACGAATAATGAACGGCATCGCGAATCGAGACTCGACAAGTGCGCAGAGCCGAGCGAACGGGACGCACAAAAAAGGGAGAAGAGTTTGGCCGCAACGGCCACCGAACGACGTGCGATACGTAGAACGCGGCCTTTTTTGCGCCGTCGTCGCGTCCCAACGTCTGTGCGGCGTGACGCGAATCGACGACACGAATGAGAAAAGCTGCGACGCAGCGAGCCACCCAACAAAATGTAGGTATTTATAAACGAAAAAAAGGAAAGGAACGCGCGTTGCACGAGGACGTATCGTACGCGTGTAAACGCGTTCTGCAGAACCGGACCGACAAGTTGCTGAAATTTTCGGATCGCAGGCTTTCGGTGCGAGAGAAAAACCGTCTAAATTCGTATAGGTCTCGAGTTTGAGAAAATTCGTTCTACAGAAATACGAGCATCTCCGTCGATACATCAGCGGTAAATTATCAACAGCTGCCATGGAACGTGACTTTCAGATCTGCAATTTGCATATCTCATCGAATTTCGCGCAAAACGACGAACGCGACGCGTACAAATTAATAACACCACCGTCTTATGTCGGATGCCTCGAATATGAAAACTTGAAACTTCGACATCGGCTTCTGTTCGATATAGAATTTTATTTATGAATTTTAAATTTGGATAGCCTCCATTTTGAAATGCGGTTTTTTATTTTTTAGCCTAGGGTAGTCGGACTGTGGTACGTACTCGTCGGGTGAACCCACAGACGTGCGGCTGAAGAGATGTCCCAACACTCCATAAACGCTACGCGGTTTAAAAACGTATAAAATACAGAAATGAAGCGATTCGAGTTGTACGTTCTGCGCATCCGAAGCTGCGCACGTTTCATTGTGAAAATAGACGTCTCCATACCATTACACGCACGCACTACGAAGCCACAAAACATTCGAATTTGAAACTTTCTATCTTTGACACGTTTTTAAGTGGACGTCGGACATCTCTTTAGCTGTATGTCCGAACGAACCCGCGAACTAAATAATTAAAAATTAATAAATTTGTTAAAACAAAACCGAGACAAAAACGTTTAACAGAATATCGAATCGGAGTACAAAAAACAATTAAATGAAACGTAAAATCGACAAATTAAATTAACAAATTAATAATACCGCCTATATTCGAGTAAATAAGTTTGAGCGGAATGAGAAATTGTAAAATTCATTCCATTGTCGAGCGAGTAGCGACATCTTCGCGGCCAACAATAATTTAAGGTTTATTTCTCTCATAATGGTGATTCCGGAGACATACGGCTAAAGAGATCTCCAACGCCCCGTAATTATGTGCTGCGGCCTAAAAGCACGCAAAAGGCAGAGAAGAAGCAATCGGTCGTACATTCTACACATCTGTAGTGGTACCACCAAGTCAGTTCTATCTCCAATGTTGTGAATATAAACATCTCCGTATAAATATAATTTTTATTAAGCTACGACGTGACATATAATATTGGCGGTATAACTAATATCCCGATATTAAAAATAATTTATACTCGACTAATTTTCGTTTGGATATTGGAGACCTCTTCGGCGGTAGGTCTCTGGGTAATTTCTCGATTACGGCAGTCGATTCCAAATAAGAAAATTATTCATTTTGAAGGCCTAAAGAGGCGGGCTTCCGATAAGCATTACTACAGTTGTATTAAATACCAGCTTCCCGCGTTGACAGCTTCACTCGACCGATGCATTTGATACTAACCTAAGATCTTTAAAAGTTCAAATATTCGTAACTCCGCCACGAAGGAGGCTAAGTACCTCCGAGTTGGGTAGAAACCTTCTTCGAGACAACGCAAATAATTCCTCGAAATTTCAAAGAAATCGGAGAAGAACTTTCAGAGATCTTAGATCAGTAACAAACGAACATTTTACATTTTTATTTATAAAATATATATTTATAGATTTCTGGGCAAAATAAAAATAGTATAAGAACAGGCGTACTTCGTTTCTGGTTCAGCGTGTATCCCAACTTTTTTCTATGCTCTTTATTACTTACGATGGCCCCAAATTTTGTGTATCGAGGATATAAAGTTATCTTCTGCTTTGGAGCAGCACCAATTACAAAAGTTGAACTGGGAAGCATCTTTGGAAATTCAATATTAATAAAATTATGTAGGTATTTACTAACTGCCTACGAAGGAGGTTATACATAATATGTTGGGTACTTTGTAGATTTTAACGAAAGTAAGATCAAAATGTCGCTGACCATCCGGAAAATGTCCTCGGCTATTCGTATTTGAAAGTTAAAAAATTAGAAGGCTCTAATAGAAGAAAATGAGAATTTAAATTTTGAAAAAATTATTGTCATAAATTTGGGCATATTCGCAAATAAGAGTTACTCATTTAGATTAACGCAGTCAGTTTTTACCTGGTTTGCTTGCAAACTGGGGTAGGGGTGGGGATGATGAAAATTATCCATTTCATGAGAAACAAAAACAATTGGTACCATGTTTTCATTTTGACCTAATTTTTTATTCATTTATATACGTCACAAGCTGAAGTACCCGTCTAACGGACGTGCTAGACAATAATACAACAAAATATTACCGAATATCCGACTTATTTTCCAAGTTTTCCTAAATGAGAAAAAGAAACCATTCGGTAATTCAAAATTTCAGTTTTTTAACCGTATTATTTCTTCAAAAGTGATGACCTTATAAACATATTTGTGGATGTATTTGTACTTTATTGTCAATACGTGATAATTTCTATGAATTGACTGTATTTCTTGCTTTTAAAATGTGGAAATAAGCTCGAAAAAAGACTTTTGGCAGAGCTTAAAGGAAGCACCTTTATTTGATAGTTTTCTTAAAATGATTTAATTGGGCATAGACTGAAACATTCCATCTAATAATTTCAAAATTTGAAGGCCATGGATCATTATTTTCATTCGATAAAGATTTTAAAGGACAACAGTGACGTACTAAAGGAATTTTTTTTTTTTTTTGGGTGGAGAAAATAAAAAATTCCAAACTGAAAACGTTAATATTCTGAACTGAAAATTTTCAAGTTTCTCTTTATAATTTTTTAATTCCCACACCTTCCGATATGGCAATTTTTGTTTTTGTTTTGGCTATAAAATTTCTACTTTCTGATCAATAGCTATGAAATTCGAAACAAAAATTCATTATGATTAATTATAACTTGATATAAATTTTGGTGCGAATTGGTCGAACAGTACTCGCGGTATGGCTATTTTTGTTCTTGTTTTGGTTATAAAACTATCAATTTTTGATCAAAAGCTACCTACAAAATTTGTAACAAATATTATAACTCGCTTTAAATGTTGGCGCGGATCGGTCACACAGTACTTCCAGAACACTATTTTTGTATTTATTTTGCCTATAAAATACCTAATTTTGGACCAACGTGAATAAATATTTATTACAATCTATTAATAACGTTTTAGTGACTACCTAATTTTACATTTTTTGAAAACCTACTTTTTCTTACCGAGCTGCTGCTGTGTTGGAGTTTTTTTAACTTATTCCTTTCAATACAAAAAAAAAAAAAAAAAAAAAAAATGGATGTCTGTAATGACTCCGCTGACATTAACATAAACAAAGTCACCAGTCGGCCAGATATATGGCTTCGCCTCTTGTTGGGTTATTCATTTGGTAAATAATTTTCTTAGCACACGCAAACACTAATGTAAAGATTAGTGTCACATACCCACTCACACATAGATACTTATGCGAGACAATTTTAAACCTTAATTTCAGCACTTTGGCTGAACAGATTTTACTTTTTAAGGTCTATAAACCACCTGTAGGATATTCTTCATATGTGGTATGAATTTTGAAAAAATTTGTTCAGTATATTGAGAGAACATTCAGGACAGAGAATGGCAACTTGTCTTTATATATTAGATATAATAACGAATGTATAATCCGATTTTTTAAGACAAAATTCAACGAAAATTATTCAGACAAAATTCAAAGCACATACTACGCCTCGACGATAAATTTTTTGTTACAAAAAATAGCTATTGTATGGGAGCAAGTTTAAAAAATGTTTGGTGCTCGTTGGTGTGAAGACCATATTCCTCTTTTCCTTTAGACTTTGACCCCAGTTAACAGATGGTGAAGTGGTTCATCACCAAGTCCACGCAGTTAAGTCTACAGATGTTAAAAGATAAACGCACGTTTGTAGCACATGGGCTAATGGAGGAGCTACAAAATTCGTTCTCCATTTAGTCTAAATACTACGAACATAGCCTAGTGTGAACACACGTATGTAAATATACGTATGATGGTTAAACGCTAGGCTAGGTAACAAACACTATCTTTTCCAATATTCGCGGATAATGTGCGTCTGTAGCCTAACCTATACCCCAACAATGCCTATCGTTAGTTGCAGGTTTCCAATGTTGTAAAAGGTTGACTGCCTTATCAAAATGGTAACAAAGTTGGAACGCCTATTTTGGTGTTGCCCGATACAGGAGAATAATAAAAACAAGCCCAGTAATGATTTGCTAGAAAACTCAGTTTGCAGATGGCGATAGGGTCAGAGATGGGAATGGAAATGGAGACAGAGATGAAGATAGGGATAGAGATGGAGAGAGAGTTTACTTGAAAAAATTGCAAAATTATATTAATAGTGATCTATATTTATATCGATATTAAACTAGATTTATAGAGGTTGTGAATCGATGCAGCAGAGTGATTGTGTAAAAGAAATAAAGATGTACTAAAAGTAACGTCTCAGAAGTGTGTAATTGCAGCAGAGCTGTGAATTATGTACATGGTCTAGAGTGTAATTGGTAAACGAACATGTACGCAGATAAACGAGTGAGCAGCGGAATAGTGTAACAGTGTAACCTTGAGTAAAGATACAAAAGTATACACGCAGGTAAAGATTGTCGAGTGTTTGCAGGATGGTAGTCTCAACCATATTTATAACGATAGTAATCGATATATCGATATTTCATTGCTAATTTCAGGTTAAGAAATTACAAAAGCTATCGACAGTTATTTATATTTTTAACAAAAATATCGATCTATCGAAGTTTAATTGCTAAAATCCGCTTTTCCAGAGATTTTTTGATCCCAGTTTTCTCCAAAACTACCGAACGAATGAGCACCAAACTTCTTTCAGACCTGCTATCATACAATAGCTATCGTTGCTAAAAATTTCAGTCCTATCTGTTCGGTAGTTTTCTCAAAACCGTGAACACAAAATTTTTGCCGATACATACACACACGCGCACACGCGGGCATACGCGCATATATACATATATATATACATAAAAAATTGGGTCAAAATGTAGAAATGGTACCAATCGTTTTCTTTCCCCATGAAACGGATAATTTTCATCGTGCCCATCTTTAACCCTTCCACGAGGTCAATTTTAATACCCCGTTCGCAAGCAAAGCGAGTAAAAAGGTCAAATTAATTTTTGAACGCTCCTCCTTTGTACGCGTAATATAAAATATGAACTTGAGCCGATAGTGCCAAAAGTTTGCTGGAGTCATGAGGCGACAAACAAACGTACCTTCGACCCTGGAGACTCGATACGAGGTCAATTTTAATATGCGGATTTTCTTCGACAATCTACATAAAAACGGCGGCGACGGCTGCGGTGGCGGTGGCGGTGTGGCGAGGATACTGCAATAATGACGGGGTTTTCGAGGTAATTCGCGGCGGACGTAAACCGTTTTTCGCCAGGTTTTTTCTTCAGATTTTGTTTCCCTCCACGCCCCCCGCCCCGCACGGTTTCGTTTGTCCGCGTACAGCCGTACTTATAAAGACGTACCGAGGTACCCACCAAACTACCAACGTATATTTTATGAGTTTTTTTAAAACGTCCATCGCCATCGCCAGCCGCTACAGACGTGCCGCTAAACAATTGTCGCCGCGCCGGTTTAATACACTAAATCGAGAACGGTTTCGGGGTCCGTTTTTTTTTTATTTTTTTTTTTTACATCTTTTTGTGTTTTTTTTTTTCTTTTTCGCTTTTGTATATCTCTTCTTCGCGCCTCTCCTCTTCGCCTCTGACCGCCGCTATTCTTCTTCGGCGTTCATTTTGCGGCTGCGGGCCCGATTCCCGATTCGGAAACGCGCTACGTGCCCGTGAAAGAGTACCTACCTAACGTTTAAAGACAAAGAGTGTCTGTTTATACAGCGTGTACACCGTACGCGGTACAGACTACGGTGCTGCTGCAGTAGCTGCAGCTGCAGGTACATCGCAAGTACGTCTATAATATCGACGCGGTTCCGCATTCGATGGCTAGGATATGGCCAAAGACGACGACTTCACTCGCAGCGTCGCCTAATTATCAATTTGCTACGCCTTCCGTACCCGCGTTTCTTCTTCTTCTTCTTCTTCTTCTTCTTCTTCTTTTTCTTTTTCTTTTTTTTTCACCTCTTTTTTTGCCTTCTGTTTTTCCCACATTTATTTTATTTTTTATTTTTCTGTTTCTGTTTCTGGTGTCACTCCGTCGTTCTTCTTGTTGCCGATACAATGTCGGCCCCCACACCACTACTGCTGCTGCCGCTGCTACCTACTGCTACTGAGGCTGTACCGCAGGCTGCTGATAACTCGTCGCCGTTTGCGTACTCGTGGAAGCGCGTCAAAAGGCCGTCAAGTGTTAACTGCGGCGGTGGTAGTTGCTGCTGCTGCTGCTGCTGCTGCTCGCTTCATCGATAATAAAACGTTCAGTGTTTTGCGTGTGTCAAGTGTGAACGAGCTACGCGCTTAGCCTATAGCCTGTATACCTCCTTCATCATCCGACTCGTCTTCGGCTCGTTTCATAATCCACAAGTGCGGATGGACCGTGCGGAAGAAGGCATGATATCTGTTAGAAATAAGTATCATTGGAGGAAAAAGCTCCTTACGACTTTGCTTTTTATCGACCATTTTTCACATGGTTCGCACTTGAAAGACCTCCAACAACTGACGATAAGAAATTCAGTAATTTTAACCACAATGGAAAATTTTCGGTATTCAATCGATAATTAAGTTGCCCAACTTTTCGTACCTAATAACAATCACCTTCTATCAATGATACCTATACATATTACGTTTCCTTCAACCACACTATACCACCACCCGTAGTAAGTTTAGTCCATAATTATTGTTATATATATATATATATATATATATATATATATATATATACAGAGTTCAAGTTTCGCGGGCGCCACAAAAGAAAACTCCAACTGCAGTTAATCGCGTATTCAGCCAGCGACGCAAGTTGAACTCAAATTCTGGTTTGTCGCTCGCAATCACCACCACCTACAGCTGCAACAGCAGCAGCAGCTCTGCATGTTGGTCGAACTGTAACGCGTTCCCGCAACGAATAAAAGTCCGTAATGGGAATCACTCGCAAGTTTATGAAAAACTGATTTTGAATTTCGAGTACTCGCTACAGTCAGCTTAACGCTATTGACAGACCCCCTTCTATTAAGGGCACATTGAGACACAACGTCTGTTGCGGCAAATTTTCGGCACGCCACAAGCGACATATTTTCAGCGAAATAAAGATAGGAAGTGTGGCGAAAACGCGAAGGTACAACGCCACTGGCCATTCGTAGTCGAAAGTAGGGCAATAAATTGCGGAAACGTCTTTGCTATACGAGCTGATGCACCGAAGTGGATACGGGTGTAGGCAAAAGGTGTTGAGATTCGCACCGTCCAGCGACCGCTGCATGCAAAAGTGTTTGTTTTGCGCGAATATAAGGTTTGTGTGACGTGACGTCGTTCTAACTTGGATTGGTTTACGTTCGTAAGTGAACGACGGATGGTAGGGCAGCACGGGCAGCACGGGCAGCACGGACAGCACGGGCAGTACGGACAGCAGCACAGCCGACCCTCGGATGATCGCCTCGAGCAAGACTCGAAAAAACAGGCCACTAAGAATCGGCTCACCTATTAGTAGTCCAACCACTACGAGTTGGTACGCACCGAAACGCGGGGGTGCGTGTAGGCTGCGAACGAGCGAATCTGATTAGTAGAGCGAGACGAAACGGAGACGGAGACGGAGACGGAGACGGAGACGGATACGGAGACGGAGACGGAGACGGAGACGGAGACGGAGACGGAGACGAATACGAATACGAGGAGGAGGCCGCGTCCAGCCTCAATTAAGAGCCGATTAAAATGGTTGTTCGCGTATAGGCTACGCACTCGGTCCAGCAGATACCCGTTGCACGCGTACAGCCGCAAACTTTATCGAGCTTTGATAAAGTTGGCACGTGGCGAAGCATCGTTCGCGGCGACGCTACAGTAAATAATAGCGTAACGTCGGCCAACAACGTAGAAAGTAGGTATAGCATCAACCACAGCGACGATCGATGCTGATGACGATAAACGATGGCGATGACATCGACGATACGGAATATTTACCCTATAGGTAGGTGGGCACGTACGTACGTACCCACATCTACGCAGGTATTTGCCTACGCTAGTCGATATGTGTACGCTAGTGCCATTGGATAGTGGACAGTGGACACATTGGCCGGAGTGAGTGAGCGAGCGTCGCTAGCGGCTAGTGTCGATATGCTACTTTACAGTCGTATCTGGGATAGGTGATGGGTACATATACGATATACGTGCACTGTATAGGCAGGGCACCGGCTACAGCGGGTGTCCGCAACAGCTGTTATAATCTGACGAGCCTACGACATGGTGCGGCCGACACTGCCAGTAGCTATGCCGCAAGCGCGTACCCAATAGCCTAGAATGGCTCCATCCGGTATCCTACCTACCTACGTACCTACCTACGGTACCTTCTTATCTGCTGCCGATGCGGTAATTATGCGCACTGCATAGGTATACCTTCTGGGTACTGGGGCAGCAGGCACACGAGTTTTCAGAAGCAGCAGCCAGCGCTTCGAAAGTGTACCTGGTGCCCGCTGGCCAGGCCTACGTAGCGGTAAACGTCTTTTTCTTCTTTCTTTCTTTCTTTCTTTCTTTCTTTCTTTTTTTCTTGGTTTTTTATTTGTTTTTTTTCCCTTTTTTTTTCTCATCGTTGGCACAGCGCGTTCGTGCGTTTTTCCTTTTTTCGGAATGGCATCTGGAATAATGCATATAAAAAGATAAACCGTGTGCCCTATCGAGTTGCCAGACTAAACAATTCCATATAGAGAATAAGACAGCCGAAAAAGGATATTATGTTATAGCCAATAAGGCGATATCTAAAGTATTCTCTTTCTTCCCTTCCTCCTTTCCACCCTCTCTGTGCCTCCGTCATTCTTTCGTTCTCTTTACTCCTTTTTCTACTGCTCTTTTATTCTTTCTCTCGCTCTCTTTCTTTCTCTTGCTCCCTGCCCTGCCCTTCTCATACGTGCATTCGCAACCAGTGTTAAGTTGTTCTGAAATCGTGTAATTGCGCTATCAGCCGATCGTCATTTACCGCAGTCGATATCGATGACAATAATTGCGATATACTGACGAAGATCATTGTCCGTACCTATTTTTTTTTATTTCTTTTTTGCATTTTTTACTTTTTTTTTTCGTTCTTGTTGTTTTATATTCGTTTTTGTTTTTGTTTCTGTAAGTAGGTAGGTAGGTAGGTAGGTAGGTAGATAGGTAGGAAGGTAGTAGGTATATTTCGTTTCCATTTCACGCTTTTCTCTCTCTCTCTCTCTCTCTCTCTTCGTCGTTGGTTCTCGTCGTGGATTTTGTCGTATTTTCGGCTGTACCTATCTACTTTATGCCCTTATACCTGTATACGTACGTGTAGTATGGGCTGCAAACGTGGTACCTACCCTACTACCTAGCCTAGCCTTGCCTAGCTTAGCCTAGCCTAGCCTAGCCTAGCCTAGCCTGGCCTGGCCTGGCTTAGCCTGGCTTAGCCTTCACGTTTCGAACCGAGCCGATTCGAAATCGACGGTTTTGACTGCGATCGCAATCCGTAATATGGTAATAAATAATATTATCTATTAGGTACGTACGTACAGTATACTTACTTACCATCGAAAAGCGATAAATTAAAAAAAGAAAAAAAACCAGCTGGCCAACGACGCGATTAGGTATCTAACTGTCGTTTTTTTGTTTTTATAATCTTTTATTCTACTCGCTACTACGATTTTAAAATATACCAATGCCGTAGCCAACCTTCCGCAACGAAATGATGTTCATTTCGCACGTCGCTAAGGCCAAATAAGTTTAGCTTAAAAACAAATTTCTAAAAGATAAGTTTTTTTTTTTTATTTTGTTTTGGCTTTAGCTTCGTGCGAAATAAACGTTATTTCGTCGCGGAAGGTTGGCTGCGGTGTTGGTACGTTTTAAAATCGCGGTAGAGTGTAGAATAGAAAAGAAAAAAAAAAAAACGAATAAAAAAAATAAAAGCTTATCTTTTGAAAATTCGTTTATCAGCTAAACTTATTTAAAATCAAAATACGCTTTTATCGGGTTAGTAGGTAGGCACGCGGCCACAATTGACGGTCGCGTCGCCTCTGCGGCCGACCTCCTAACGTCTACGCTTCGCCGATGCAGAAAAGTGTCATAAAAAGGTTTGTAGGCGATTAGCCATCCGATTGCTGGCGTAGCCTATAATAATAATAATTATTATTATTATTATCATCTCCTGTAGCGGACGGTCTATGCGGCCACGGACCTACAAGTTGGACGCCCCACCGAACGGAACAGCCGACGAATTTACGGGGTGCGCCGCCGACGAGAAAAGACTGTTCTCTGTTGGTGGAGCGCGAGAACAACCACCCTTCGCAAGATGTATTTTCCGCCTTGCCCTACAATAAGGGTGCCCCGTGAACCCGTGCCCCCGATTCTCTTTGACGGCCCTATACGAGAATAACATTACAATTGGGCAGTAACAAAAAAGTTCTCTCAACTTTTATAACCTTCTGACAAAAAAAAGTAGGAAAAGTTACCGTTTGAACGCCCTTAGTAGGTATGACGTATGCGATTACTCAGCGCAGCTGCGCTGATTCTAATTATTTGGATCTTCATCTAAATGAGGATAGTCCCGAAGTTGTCCCATTAACTTTTCGTTGAGATCGGATCAATTCCGAACTCGTATCGAATCCAAAATTGGCGAGTTAAAATTGAAAGTCGAACCAATTTCGGTGAAATTTGGTTTTGGTGCCGTAAAAACCCGATCAATAGGTTTTGGCATGGAACGTTTTCACTTATAATACGCCGTTCTGTCTTAGTCTTTTGATTTTCTATTCCAAACCTTGGTAAAAGTTTTTTCAGGCGGGATTCAAACTTTAAAAAACAATAAAGACGAGAAATGAAAAAAATAAATGAAAAAATTCCAGCGCGCAATAGGCAGTTGGTTAGTTGGTTAGAAAACTCATTTTGACAATTTATATATTGAATTTCAACCAAAAATACTGAATTTCAAATGTGTGAAAAAAGTGGAGAATTTCGGTCTATCGAAATTTCATTGTTACGGCTTTCAGTAAAATAGTAAGTATAAAATAACCCCTTCATTTTTTTTTTTTTTTATCATATATCTCGAAAACTACCGAATTAATAAGTAACGAACTTGCATCGGACCTGCTCCTATTTGAGTGGCACCTTTCGTAAGAATGTCAACCCTATCTCTTCGGTAGTTTTCTTAAAAGCGTCAACCCAAATTTTGGGAGATGAGTACGCGACGTACATGAAAAAAATTAGGTGAAAATCGAAAATTAAACGGTATCGATGAATTTCTATCGCGGTGAAACCTTAAAATTCTCAGCAACCCCACCCACGACCCTTTCGTGAGGCCAATTTTAATACCTGGTTTGGAAGCGAGCTGATTAAAAAGCTGCCCACCAGTTGACGCGCGATTAAAGAATATGGTAGCTGGAGAAGGAAAACGCGTTCACCCGAATGGCGACTGGATGAGGGCGAGGGGGTCGCAGGACCAAACCCCGTCTGACCCAAGTTCCACAAAGATTACGATCTTTCATCGTTGACAATTATTTTGATTTTTAATCGCCATTAAGTTTCTCTCGTGGCGCGAGTGAAGCGATCGCCGAATGGTTTATTTTATCGCCAATAAATGGCCGCGACGAAGGCCAGAGGGCACGAGAAAATTTCGACGCGTCGCAGTCGCGCCGTTCCTCCTAAAGCGGCGGCTGCTACTCGTGCGCCACGAAAATTTCGTGAGAACGATTTTCTCTTTAACCTAGTTTGCTCTCTCAAACGGCATATTAAAATTGAACTCGCAAAAGGACCGGCGGTGGGGACGGTGAAAATTATCCGTTTCGTGAGAAAGGAAAACGATTGGTAGAATTTTCTCATTTTGTCTTAATTTTGTTTTTTATGTAAGTACTTACAGGCGTAGGCAGGTACATAACGTACAGTACCTACGCGTATTATATGTATTACTCCAAATTTTGTGTCGATAGTTCTGAGAAAACTACGAAGCAGATAGAGCTGAAATTTTCACGGGTGACAGTTATCATATAGGATATGGTCTGAAAATCATTTGGTGCCTATTGGTCAAATAGTTTTCGAGGAAGTTGAAAAACAAACATTTTCAGAAAAATTTTTTTACCAACATTCTGGCGAAATGTCAAAATGGATTGAGCTGAAATTTTTTCGGAAGGTATTCCTTATAATTATGGAATTGGTGCCTATCAATTCTGCAGTTTGTAAGAAAACTTGAAAAAAAAAAAATTCCCAGAAAACCGGTTTTTAGCAATAAAACGTATAGATGAATGGATATTTTTGTTAAAGATATCCTTTACAGTCGATAGTTCTTCATAATTTTTTACTTGCAACTATCAATGAAAAATCGATATTCATCGATACGCGGGTCATATGTCGATAACTATCGATATTATTTTTAAAATTTTTCGAACATTTAAAATTCATTTGTTTCCGGACGGGTAAACATTTTAGCGCTCGGTCGTCTACAACAGGGTCTAAATGAGAATTACAGTTGTCAGATATGCGTAGCCGTAACTCTTACAATTTATTATAACTCTCGTTTTGTGGGCTACATGATGTTGCGAGTGTGTGGTTCTGTGTGTACGCGATGCATTGCACACGCGCACGCGCACGCGCACGCGCACGCGCACGCGCACGCGCACGCGCACGCACACAAGCATACCATTACCGATGGGTAAACATCTTAGCACTTGGTGTCTACAGTAGGGGCTAAACAAGAATTACGATCGTCGTATTCGCGTAACTGTTAAGTCTTATAATAGTAACTCTCGTTTGTGTGTGTTATATGACGTGTACGTGTGTAATTGTGTGCATGTGCAATGCGTTGCGCACGCACAGAACCACACTATTTTATTTTTACCCATCAATCCTTCAAGAATAAAGTCGCAGCGGAACTAACACTTTTTTTGTGTATGCGAATCATCGATGAAAATTGACGAACTGGCCTTTCTGGCCGAGTATCGCTGCGCTACAGAGTTTTTATTTTATTTCATTGCCGCGGACTCGGACTCGGACTCGCCCTCGCCCTCGCCACGCAGCGCCCAACCAACGCTGCCTGGTGCCGGCCTAAAATTCGGATGGCCGCTGCCGCTGCTACCGCGAATCACATTTCGTCGACGGTTTGTCCACACTTTCGATCGTAAACGAACTCTCCTAAATTCGCGCCTTGGCCATAAATTGAAAGAGAGTTAATGCGAATACGTTTCAGTCGACAGAGGGGGCTGCGGTGTCGCGTTCGCCGCGCGAAAACGAATTACAAAATGGCGTAAACAAAAAGTCGTCGACGACCAATTTTGAGGGTGGAGGGAAACCATTAAGCTGTGCACTCTGCGCGGTAAGTTTGCTTCGAGTGTGGGGCCGCGTCGTCGTTCAAAAGACAGCCGGTCAGCCGTTGATAAAAAAAGCCTCTATCGAAGTGGAATTCTGCGATTGTCGAGGCCGAAATTAACATCGACCGGCACGACCACCGCCGAACGAAAAACTGGAGAAATAAAAAGAGTGCCGTCTGACGAACGAAGCGACGTCCAGTTTAAAATAAAATCGGCGTATAGATTCGTGACCCCCCGTTTCGGGCACGGTTGGCGACCCGATGAAAAATTTGGCGCAAAATCAGAATTCAGAGCCCCGAGAACGCGTAAATCAAAATACCCTCACGCCTTGGACAATCCGCCCACAAAATAATCGTAATCCACGGCCCTTAGCGGGGTGCTGGCGAATAAAATTGCTTCTTGGCCACGGGTAATGATTTACACCATCTGGTAAACAAAGTAGCCGGTCGTTAGACGTCGAACAGAAATTTACTAAAAAGTTTTCGAAACGACTGAATACGTCACCAGCTTTCAGTTTCGACGTTGGAGTAGCCACAGTCGAGCATCGTAAATACTTTACACTCTCCGCCCATTGTTAGGCGGTCGCTTCGTAAATGTACTTATTTATTACTCGGTCGGTGAAAATGCGCTTCGAAACTTTCGTCCACAAACAAAACTGCTGGCAGGTGGTACCGACACCCGTTTCGTGAACAGCTGTCGATATTTGACCTTTCATTTATTCGCCTTTTCGTCGTCCAGTCGTTTGTAAGGCCAACTCGAATTCGCCATCAGCGAAGCGTCGCTGCGCAGCCTTACTTTTGTCAAGGCACGGACACGGATGCGCAAAGTCTCGTTTACCTAACCATCGATGGTAGCGAAAATCTAACGGGCGAGACCGCGACAAAGGCTAAAGGCTCGAGTGTAGTTCGATGCGAGCCCACGGCCGAGACCACGACGGTTTTGGTTTCGATACGCATCTCGTTTTCACCGGATGCCGGCCGAATTCGAAGGTGCGATCGTCGCGTGGGTCGGCCTTTTCATCGCAAAAGATTTTGTCGCCGCTGCCGAGCCGCGTCACGCGCCGCTGAGCCGTCCGGCGCTCGATTTAACGGATTGCCGGTTGCGTACAAACGGACGACGAGCCGCAACCGATTCGTAAGAGGGACGGTACAGGCTGGCATCTGTGCTGCAGGAGATTGCTATACCCACTGCTCAGATGCAACTCCTCGCAACCGACAACAGCTGCGTAAAAACGCGTAGGCTGTACGTAATTTTTCGCGAAGATATATAGGTACTAAGGTAACAGTAGCAGTATACCTGGTATGCGGCGCAGTTTGTCAAAAATGTAACAAAACCTCGCGAGCTAGGTGCGGAAACCGCAACGTTTTCGTAAAAACTTTGAAAAGATTAGGGCGGCAACACCTCGCGAAGAACGAAAAACACGTTTTTCGGCTTCGCTGACGTCAACGTTTTTGGTTAGCGTGGGCGGCGAGACGTTGCGTCCGAGCACCGAGCAGTCGATATAAGGCGAAGGGTGCCGCAGATGCGCGAGTGTATGGTGCAGCTACAAGTGGGTGCGGTCTTCAACGTCTTTGAAATGGGTACCGACTCTACAGGTCGATGTACTTGGGGGTGGTGGTGGTGGTGGTGGTGGTGGTGGTGGTGGTGACGGCGCAATCGGTTTTGTGCGGGGTCAATCGTCGTGCGACTCGGAATCGCCGCGTCGGACACGTGAAGAACTTGCGCGTCGCTGTGGCCCCACAAAACATTCGACTTTGGCGCCGTCGCTATACGTTAATTGTTCATAAATCGGTGCTACCGACATCCGATGTACGGAATGGGCGGAGACGGTCGGCTGGAGCCCACTGGAGCCGTGGACGTCGTTTGTCGCACGAAGGTTGCGCGTATTTCTTTTTCGATATCGGCACGTTGACCAACGTGTAGCGGGTGGCTGTACGGACCTTGTGCGGTGCAAAGGTATTGGTGTTGGTATTGGCAAGTCCGGCGGAACTACTCCGCCAACAGTTTGCGCCACTCGCGCCTCCTCCTTTTACGTGGCGTAGGCAGAGTGCCGTATAACCGTCTCACAGAACGCACTCGCCGAGTCCAAGTTTGCTTAACCGGTGCAGTGTAAATGCGTATCGAGTGGCTGAAACGACGTGTAAACAGCTCCCAACTACGAATCGGACGTTCGCTGTCCCTTAACTATCTCCGACGCCGGAAACAAAAAGCGCTGAAAATGGCATCGTCGCTTTTCGTGGGCGGCCAACCGCACATCAGTTCGATTTAACCTGCTGAAATTTTCGACGACTAAAGCCCTTCGTTAACGATAATAATTAATCGTGGGTACCTTTCGTTGTTGGTTACGGGTAACCTAAAAAACATCGACGCGTGACTACTAACGGTCGTGTCGTAGGAAGGTAAATACGAATTGCAGTAACACGTCGAATGCTTCGTCCGCAACGGCAAAATGGAAATAGCGTGTAAACCGGACGTAAACGATTTGGACGAACGCCCGTCCGTCCACGAGTGGGACTTACTCGTCAGTCGACGCCTATTACCTACTTAACTAAGTGTGACAGGTAGACAGGTAGGCGCACATGCCTACTCGTATTTGTAATATCGTCGATGGTTTGCGATTGCGGTCCGATCGACATCGTTCGTAAGGCGGTTGCCGGCGAGCTGGCTGCCGGTAGGGGCAGGGGGAGAACGACTCGTTCGCGTATCGAACGACCAGTGCCACTATTCGGGTACGCGCCGCTCACGAACAGACGTTTAAAATATCGGTGACGAAATCGACGAGTAACAAAATTGGTACGTTTTTTTGTTCCTTCGCCGCGTCTATTTCTATTTTCTGTTTTCTATTTTCTATTTTCTATTTTTATTTTCTCATTTTGTTTTCGTTTTTCACTCGAACGCGAATGTTGGAACGATGCACGCGATAACGTGTCTACGCGTCGCGTCACGAGCTGCAGTGGCGCATCCACCGCTGGGCAAATGGGCGAATTTTCTTTCAAATGCCAAAAAATAAGAAAAATTAAGAACAAAAACGGAAAAATGAAAATACGGAGCGTAAAAAAAACAAAAAACAAACACCGGACATAATTGCAACAAATTTTGTCATCCTCCCACCCCCCCCCCCCCCCCCCCCCCAAAAAAAAAAAAAGCCCCTGCATGAGGTGGCGTCATTCGATCGCATCGATCAGTTAGTTGGATTGAATTGGATTCGAGCAGAATAGATTTGATTTGATTTGATTTGATTTGATTCGGTAAAGGCAACGCTGCCGCCTCGGGACGCGCCCTTGTTGCTCTTCCGGGCAACGTTATACCCATCATTTGAACGTCATTTGCCACCGTTACGTAAGCCTGGCTGCCTGCCTACAGCTCTGCCACCGTTGGCCGCGTGTCGCCCGATTGCTTTCGCAGCCAAGTGTCGAGTCGTTGTTAAGGACGTCTACTTAATATTTTATTCGAGTGGTGTTTTGCGTATACTCAGCCGCGTACTATCCATATGCAGTACGGATATCTACTCGAGTGCCTGTACCTATCTATCGATATAATGATTGTAGGATTCGCCGGGTCCACCTTCGCGATTAGGTCTGCGGACGAGGACGAGGTCTCACTCGTTGCGAAGGCGCGCGGCGCTGATGCGTTCGCCAATCGAATGATGTGGACGCATGCGTAGCGTCTGCACTGGCGGGTGCCTGTAGACGAGGTATTTTGCAATTTCGACGCGAATTTAACGACCGAATATGGACCCTGCGCGTAATACGCGGCCAGTTCGGGTATATTACGCGGATTCGCATCGTTAGGTGGGCGTCCAGCCCTAAAGGCGGACCCGCATTACGCTTATTTTTCAAACAAAATATCGGCGCGCCTATGTGGGCAGCTTGCGCCGCGTATGTAACCGACGCTTAAACTCGACGTATAATAATGCACTCGTCTCTTCTGCCCAACTGCGCCGCTGTATATCGTAATATAGGCTATCGCTGCTCGAAAAAAATCGAGAATCGGCGTGGGAATGGCTGCGGTCGGCCGACATCGGCCCATACGGCCGCGTTTCTGCGTCTTCGAGACGGTCGTCGTATTGCTCGGCGATCCTAACAATCGACTAAATTTTACGTCGACTGTAGCGTTCGGCCGACTTTACAGGACGTCGCGTCTGTCCGACGTCCGCCCATTCGCCAATAATCAAAAATGAATGAAAATAAAAAGAGACATTGGCAGCTAAAAAACGTACCAAAGTACCTACGTACCTACGTACGTACTGCTCGTGTAATTATCGGTTCCTAGTTTTATATAAATGGTGCTAAGGAGCGAGGGGCAAAGGGCGCCAAGTCTGAGGCGCGGAGAGTGCGTTCGCCGATAGACGAAGGGTTTTGGACGCCGCGTCGGTCCACACGGAAATCAAAAAAAGCCAAAAATATTTTGGTACGTGTAGGTAGTTGGCTAAGTATCATACGTAGGATGTAGCAATGTAGGACTAAGGTAAGTACGATAGATGATACCTGACTGGTGAAAGAGGTAGGTGGGCCGCGCGCCGCCACGAGACCAAAACAATATTTGCGCGCACGACATTTGGCCGTGTGAAAGGCCGATGCCGATTCTGGTGGGTAGGTAGCCGCGGAGGTCGCGTCCGGCGACGTGACGCTGGAAATTCAAGGGGCTCGTATCTTTCGTATTCGCGGAAAAAGGTCGATTCGTCCAGCGTGCGCGCGCACACGCGTTTGCCAAGTCTCAGCCTACTCGGCTAACTTGGTTCGCAATAGCCGTTCGTTCGACTTTGGTGCCTAATTAAGGCAACAGGCATATAATCCGGGGGACGGTGGTACGCGTGCGTCCAAATAGAGCCGCACATTCTTTCGATTCGACGCAAAAGATTATCGTGGAAACGAATAAACGATTCGAGTGCGCCGTACTGTTTCGAATTGGCACTCGTCTCTTATTCGTCGTATAAATAAAAAAGAAAAAAAAACATAAACATTCGGCACGAGGGTACGAGCCCAGTCAGCCAGTCAGCCAGTCAGCCAGCCTGCCAGCCTGCCAGCCTGTTGAAGGGAAGGGCGCGTCGCCGGCGTTGGCGCACGTTTTTCGACAATTTCGACAATTTCGACAATCGAGATGGGGGTAGTAGAAGCACAACGTGTAGCTATATATTACAGAATGGTGTAGCGCTTAAATACGAATTTTGGGAATTGGACGGAGCCAACCATCGCATCGCCCCGAATGCAATGAAATCAGAAATGAAATGTCAGGGTGCTAATGAAATGAAACTCGGCGAAAGGCGAAAAAGGAGCGATAGCGAATGGACGGGGCGGGGAAAAGGGCGAACAAGGCAGTGAAACGGAGGAGAAGAAAGAAAGAGTGTGCGCGCGTGCGTGCGTGTTTATATATATATATATATATATATATATATATATGTGTGTGTGTGTGTGTTGTATGTGTATGCGTGCGTGTGTTTACGTACGTGTGACGCTGTACGAGCGAGCGCAGAAGAGTGAAACAGATAGACAGGCAGACAGACAGGCAGACAGACAAACGGATGGAAAGCAACACGAGGGTCGAGGCGCGATCTATTTCTATATACGAGTTGTTGCTTTTGGAGTCCGGCACAAGTCGCTGTACCGACGAGCGACGCGTCGCACCGACAATAACAACGTCCATCCTCGTCGTCGTCGTCGTCGTCGTCGTCGTCCTCCTCCTCCTCCTCCTCCTCCTCCTCCTCCTCCTCCTCCTCCTCCTCCTCCTCCTCTTCTACGTTCTCGACCCCCGAATTTCCACACACACTCACACGCACACGCACACGCACACGCACACGCGCGCGTGAGCGCAAGCCCCTCACTTCGGCATCAGCGCACCGCGACTCTTGCGACGTGTAGGCCTTTTTTCGCGCGAATACGCGCAATCATCATCCGTAAGGTGGGCTGCAGGTATGATAAATGATAAATGACGAATGACTAATTAATATCTACCTACAATTAGCGCGAGTGTACGAAATACCGTCGGTAGGTGGGCAGGTATCTGCGTACTCGAATTGGTTGGTACCTGTCGATGTTTTTCATATTTCATACACGAATGACGATAAAAGATTCACGCGCTGCAGACATTTGGCTGTCTTAATCGTTGCGAATGGTCAAGTAGGCGTCCGGCAGAGTCACCATTTTCAGCGGGCTACGGCGCGTCGCAGAGCAGCTCGCTGTCGCCCGTCGCTATTTAGTGCACGTTATTGCATTTCAAAGGACGACCATTGCCTGTCAGTCATTCAGGTACCTACGACTATCGGATTATCGTCTGCAGGCCGATCAGTGACTCGGTGACTGACTCATTTGAAACGGACAACGCTAGGCCGAGACTGCGCGTTTCGGCCATCGTCATTCGTCCGTTCGCAATGGGAGGACGCCAGGCGGCGGGCCGCGCTGCTCGCACACGAGTCGACGATGCGACCGCGAAGCGAAGAAAATGCTCGAATCGGTGACCTTTGATCGGTGTATTCTCGTCATTCGTTACATTCGTGCCATTCGGTGCGAGAGCGTTCGCTCCCCTTTTCCGGCCGCACCACCGCATTGCGGCTGCTGGATGCGGATGGTGCTACTTGTAATTCGCAACGCACTGTCCTACCCATATGTCAGATGGGGGGAGGGGTCGCCGCCACGTAGATGACGTATAGGTGACTACGGGTAGGTGCGGCTGACCTACCATAGAACGGTACCGGGTACGTCGTCCGGTCCGGTTCGGTTCGGTTCGACGACGCGCCGAGGCGACGAGCAAAATGACTGATCAACTTTCAACGACCGTACGAATAATTAGGCAGCTTATAGAGACGTTATAAGAAAAATACGATAGTTATGGACCGTGGCTGGGTGTGGGTACAGGTATAGATGTATAGGTATAAGTACGATAGGCGGAATGCCACCGGCAGCCGTGTATTTTGTACGTCGAGTTACGAGTGGTAAGTCGGCGACTAAAGTTCCTAGTTTTCTTCAGCTGCGTTTTTTACACCAAACGAACGAGCGAACGACGAACGTTTTTTTCGGCTTGTTTGGTGCAACAGACCATCAAACAAACCAATAGAAGCGAACAAAATTCGTTACCCGAGCGAACTTCAACGAACATCCGGTAACATCGCGAATATAGGAAACGATATGGAACGAACAGCGAATGTTCGTTTGGCGAAAGTCCAACTTTAGACGTCGTCGTGACGGGCTGATGGCGTTCTCGCATAAATTTCATTATCTCCTGTAACTGCCCCGTTATGGTAGTTGGTCCACTTCTTTTTGCGACTGTCGACTCGCCGCCAAGGAAAGCGAAATCGAAGCGCTATCTGCGGCACGCTGCGGCAGCACCCGCCGCAGTGGCCGGACGATTGCGGGCTATGGCCGTGAAAACGACAGGGGAGTCGCGCGAGGGGGCAGTGGGCCTTATCACGCCTCTTCTCCCCCCCCCCCTCTTGCGCTATCGTAAAAATCGAAATTTTGTTTGCACGCCTGGTAAACACCGAGCGGTCGCACTGCACTGCCCTCGGCAAACTCGCTTCGCGCCGCCTCTGGACAACGGCCAGATGTGTAAATGCAAATGCCGAAAACGATAGAAATTAAAGTCGGCTCGTCGTTTCTCGGCCACTCCAAATTACCGCGTGGGTAGGGCAGGGTAGGGTGGGCAGGTATTTTACTATGACGTCGGAATTGGAAATAACTTATTGCCGAATTCGGCTCGAGTTGACAACGTTCACCTGCTGTAGGGGATGTAGGTATACCTGCCCAGCCAATGGCCAACACCCGTACCTGTCTACCAATTATACGCATTTACGCGCGGCCTAAACGACAAATTATTTCATCGGGAGGCGTCAAAAGTCGAAATAAACTTGATCCAATTTTAACGACCAGCGTTTCTAATTAACATACCCACGTACCCACTCGAACTTATCGCAACGGTATAGTAGTTACGCGTAATCTTTTTATTCGTTTAACGAGAACTTGTCATCGCATAATATAGGCACCTACCTACCTACCCACCCACCCACTTACCCACTTGGAGAACGTGGACGAAGAATTTAAGCAAATACGCAGATGGCAACTTTCAGAAGGGGGGAGGGGGATAGGGCTGATATTTAGTGCGAAGACGGCTTCATTTTTCTGCGAGGGTTGCCAGGATGTCAACTTTCGTTGAACGAATCGGCTATCTTGCCCATCCAATCAAAGCTACAAGAAAATAAAACGCATAAAAAAAATGTGCCCTTCGCCGATTACTGGAAATAGATTCGACGAATAGGGTACAGAATTAATTATTATAATATATTAATTATATACCTACGCGGAAGGAGCGAGTTGAAAATCGACTCCGAACTAGGTATACAGGTATCCGGTACAGAATATCGTTTGAAAATGGTGGCATTTTGAAATTTATAAATATTACCCGGCCTATGTCATTTATCTACGATTTTGAACGAGTTGTTCTCCTCCATAAACGTTTCACGTCAATCTGCATTTGTCGAGCAGATCGATTCTATTCGAATCGTAGGTATGTCGTAAGGTTTGTCGGTGTGTTTTATTTTTATTCTATCGCGTGCCAGCTTCGGATATTGTTGGGTGGGTGGGTGGGGGGGGGTCGTTGGCTTAATTCGCTGATGAAAAATCGCGCAAGTCCGAGTACGGAGACTATTCGTTCATTCGATCCGAGTAACACGGACACGGACACGGACACGGACACGGACACGGACACGGACACCTGTGATACGTACCTAAGTTTAGTTTTTCGTTACGTAATGCCATTTTCAGTTTTCACGAAAACGATTTCAGCAAAGTGAACAGCACTTGCATCATTGCGAACGCCCGTTTCAAAGTCCGTTATTACGCTTACGCTAAAGCGGTTTTCATTATTTCTTCTTCTTCGTTTTCGTATCATCACGCAGGGCCCTCGGATCCCGACCATATGGCAGAATGGGCGACCACCTCTGGTGGCACATTTTGGGGGGTAAACTTGAAGGAAGAAAAACAAAGTAAAAACTAGTGCAGCGACAGCTTCGATGGAAAATGTAGGATTTCAAGAAACCAGCCAATTACAACCAAAACTGGATTCAGAGAAACAGTTTTGAAAAATTTCGGTAAGTGGACACGTCCAAAAAACAAAATCAAATGCATTTTGTTCGTTGTTCGAATAAAAAACTGAAAACAATGGACTCCACATGGACAAACTTGCATGTTCTACCATCTGACCATCGTGTCTTCATGTTTTGAAACTTTTGAAAGTAGGAATTTGAAAAATAAAACCAATTTGTGAGCAATTCGTGTGTTCTCCATCACAACAACGCTCCCATCCGCAGTACAACTGAGTGAAAATTTTTGGGAAAAATAACGACAAAAACTCTCAACTACCACCCTACCCATTACACTTCGCTACAAAAAAATTGTTTTGCTCAAAAATTTTCAAAAAAAGAAAGCGAAACATTTTTGGAGAATTAAAGAAATTAAAGACGCGTCGTCAACCGTTATCAAACATACCATCAGGCCTTCGTTAAAGCTGGAAAATCTGAATGCTGAAGTGTATTAGGGTATGGAGGGATTACATCGAAGGATATAATCGTTGTTTAGTCATTTTTTTAAATAAATAGTTTATCGGAGAAGTAATTCGCAAACTTTATTGTCGCACATTGTAGTGTCGATAGATTACGTAAGGCGCATTATTTTAGGGGCGCCCAAAAGCGATTTTGCTCAGAGAGGTAGAATAACTAGGAACGGCCCTGTCATTACAATTACATATTACCTAATTAGGTACATACTTACCTGACATTATTATCAATCATTATTATTATTATTATTATTATTATTATTATTATTAATATTATTATTATTTTTATTTGTAACTGTTGCGTGCAGGTAACTATACCTAAACTTGGTTCGTGGAACCAAATCAAAATTTGCATGTAGGGTAACCGAGAATTGTATCTCGGTAGTGGTAGCCAGATTTCCATCAGATTTGCGTACACGCAAGAACAACGTATCAAGAAAATTTCAACCCCATCCTTTTTATAGATTTTCTCAAAATCCTAGAAAAACAACTTTTCCAAGAATTTTTTGCCCTCCAGTTTTCTTGGAAACTACAAATAAACCTATAAGAAACAAACTCCTATCAGACTTTGTCCTATTATAACGACAAACTTTCACGAAAATTTCAGCTTTATCCCTTTGGTAGTTTTCCAAAACCACGAACATTACAGGTGGTGTGGTACATATTATAATATTCACCTATATTAGCCTTAACCCTGCGGCTTTGTTTGCAATTATGCAACAAATAGGTACCGGTAGGTACAAAAGTTACTTTTAACCAACAAGTAACAAGTGTATACTTAAATTCAGGACATATTGGAGGTTGTGAGGAGAGTAGTGAACGTACACATTTACAGGTATTTTGCCTTTTTTATTGGGACTTTAGTGATAGTGAGAACGATTATGGACATAAGGTAAACTACCATACTTTTTAACTCGATACTTTTATTTTTATTTTTTTATTTTTTTGTTTTACACGAATAGTAAAAGAAAACGTAATAAAATCCCAAATATTTCAGGAGCTGTTGGGAAATGAAACCCAGCCCTTATGGGGCTTTTATATAACAGCACCCTTTCTTATCCATTTGAATCTCAGTTTTTGAATAATTATCTCCAATTTTTTCAACATTCTCAACATTTAAAGTTTAAAACAACCTTTTGTCAGTGGCTGCTGGAGATAGAAAGCTGAAATTGATACTGTTGGAGAGAGGAGAAAATTTTCTCAAATCTAGAACTAAATTCATTTTTTTATCGTCGTCATTTTTCAAACATAAACCGTGAAAAAATTATAAAATAATGGAAAAAGTAGTGTTTCTTCTTCGTATTATCTTTTGCCATTAGCTCGCAGTTATTCTGTATTAAATAAAATTTGATGATAAAAATGATTTGGCGGTTGAAAAATAAGGTTTTTACCGCTGAAAATTTTTTTCTGCCATCGTTAGTTTTTGAAATAAACAATAATTAAAAAACAGAAAATTCTCATTAATTTGCAGTTTTTTAACGGCTTATTTCTGAAAAATTAAAGGCAATAAACGAATATAAGTTATAACGAAGAATTAGAGAAAGTTTTATCCTCTTTCAAAAGGTATCCGCCCCAGTCTTTTGGCTCAAATAACAGCCGAGATATTGCGATATGAGAGAGAAGCAGTTTTTTTCAAAATTAAAATGTTACGAATGTTGCAAAAATTGCGGATAAATATACGAATATTCGAATATTTAGATTGAATTTTATTATAGAAAAAATAATAATAATATACGGGCCATCCAACGAAGCAGTTGGCGCGTTCGCAGAAATTGTTCTATAATTTTCATATAATTCAGGCTGAAAAAACGGGGTCGTACATTTATTATATCGATTGATACGTACGTAAAAAAAAAATTAGGTAAAAATGAAAAAATGGTATCGGTCGTTTTGTTTTTTCATAAAACAGATAATTTTCACTGTACTCATTTCGAAACATTTATTTAGCGAGGTCGGTTTTAATTCCGCTGTTTGCCAGCAACTGCGTAAAATATGAGTTGTAACGAATCAACTGACGGACAAAGACTAGGCCAGCCCAATGGTAACTTTTAATTTAGAGGATTTTGATTAAATTTTTTGAGCACAAATATTGGGGGACCGACATTCCTCCCCCTATGATGGCCCCCAAATAAATCTAATCAAAATCTTTCCTTTCCTAAGGCACTGATTTATCCTTTTTTTGCAGGCGGCCTGTGGCAAATGATTTCGTAAATTTTGGCACTTTATTACGTTCTTTCGTGTTGAAGAATTGAAAATTTGCTGTTCAGCTTGAATGTGAGCGAATAAATTTTCACATTTAGTTTTCAGTTCTCTCCATTGGCGTGTGTGCAGACCATCGATATCACGGGTGCCTGAAAAAATGCGTTAAAATTTTTTTACATCCGAATATTACCCTTTTAGCCCTTTCCAAATTTTTTGGTCTCGTAATTTTCGCTTTGGCTGTAACGTACTCGGTCGTTTATAATTTTATCGACTACACTACATTTGCGCACGCGGACAAAAATATGTGGAATTATGCAAACAATAACGCATCGTTTACGAATTAGACCCTTCTTCTTCTTTATAACGAGTCTTCCTCTTCCAATTTGTTCTTCTTCTTCTCATTCTTATTCTTTCGTACTAATTATACGCACACGCTAATACCTATTCTACACTAGTCACAGTGGGTTTTATTACACCCAATTTTGTATATAAACTCTCATTTCACGTAGAATACTTGCACTTTAATCCGTATAATCTAGAATTTGCGATCTCTAAAAAATTTACGCGTACCACTCGTACAAAATTATTATATATTGCGAATTTACTTATCGCGTTTGGTATATTTTATTTAAAGTCTGATTCCTGTAAGTTAACGTTCGCCATAAGAGTGCGGATAATAAATCGCTCGAACAACTCGCATTTAGAGCTACTAATATTCATTCTCGATATTAATAATGTACCTACGTGTATAAGGTGTAGGGCGTAAAGAGTAATCTACCAGGTACCAAAGTAACACTCTTTTACGCCTACGTTGGCCTAGTTATTGTTTTTTCTTACTTTTCTCTCTCCGCAGCATATTACACGTAATTATTATTCAATTAAGTACTACCCGATGCGAAATTAAACGAAGCTCGTTTAAACATTTTTCATATTATTACTTATTACGAAGCAAAAAAAAGGAAAAAAAAGAAAAAAAAAAGGTGGTCGTGGTTTTCCGGCACCCACAGCCACCCACGTGCGCGCGTCCAAGGTGCCCTCCCCTAATAATGGTACCGAGTCGGTGCCACCGACCGTTTCCCTAAATAGGCAGAGATGCCCTTCATCGGGGCGTCGAACGATGAAACAAAAACCAGCGAAACATTCGCTGACGAAGTTATTACCGTACGATAATAGCCGCGTAGGTAAGTACAAATACCCATAGTCTACCTTAATATCGTAGATATACCGTATAATATAGGTAACGGAATGCGCGCATATCGTTCTTTAGTTAGGCGCGTCCGTATAAACATTATATACATTATATTTTTGTAACGTCGCGGGCTGCGGCTGCCTGCAACGAATGACTAATTCGTAATAATATTCGTAGACTTCGGAGTTGCGTAGAGACGTACCTACGTACCTACGTACCTACGTACCTACGTACCTACGTACCTAGACACGGGTATGATGAACGGTGCGAGGGTGGGCACCCGAGCCTTGCAACCCAACCCTTTTCACGTCAACCGTTTTAGGGCGAATAGCCCGTTATTAATTCGCCGATTCGGAAAGTCGAGGTTAATCGAAAGTAACCCATAGGTAGGTTATCTGTACCGTACGCATAATACCTACGCTGTGATCGAAATGTTGCGCAAAAATGCCTACGGCCATATCGTACGCCATTTTGTAGCCGAGTGTCGAGCTAGCCCGCCGATATTGAAATTCCTAATCGTAGGTAGCCGTACGCAAGGCCACCGTAGTCTACCCGCGCGGCTTTCGAGTTTTCCGCTGCGAATTCAGACCGGTGGATCGAATTGAAAATCGTGATCCACATTTTCACCTGCGGAGGCGTTTTCCGTTAATGATAGCGGCCGGCTCTTAACGCGACCGCTTCATTTTATTTTTCATCTCGCCTTATAAATAATCGGACAAAGATTTTCGAATGGGGTGAGAGGGTTGGGAAAGCCGCTGCGCGGACAATACGTTATTTTCGTTTGATCGCGAAAATAGCGTATCGAGTAATCGAGTGGAGCGGACTACGGACGGGCTCGTGTCATCGTTTGATCGTTTGATCGTTTGATCGTTTGATCGTTTGATCGTTTGATCGTTTGATCGTTTGATCGTTTGATCGTTTGATCGTTTGATCGGTTGATCGTTTGATCGTTTGATCGTTTGAAACATTGTAAGCCGACGTGAGATTTGCAGTCGATTCGACTCGCGAAGTGTTAGGCACACGTGGATAATACGGTAGGTAGAGGTACCGTAATGAACCGAAAGTACCTAAACTAGGCTAAATAGTCTATCTATCGCTCGCTTCGAAAGCGTGAAATAATTTTTTCATACTCGCGAATAATCTGCGGAGGAAATTTCGAATTTCTCGCCCAATTCGTCGCATCATTTTTTTCACTCCTTCTACGAGACGAGATTCGCCCGTAACGGTCGTCGTAAAGAAGAATTTACTGCCGTCCTCCCTCCGTCGCCACCATCGATAGGGTTGAAATGTACGGGGCACCAACTCGTACTCGGCGCTTTCTTTTATACGCTGCCCATAAAGAAAGGAATGGGTAGGTACCTACGTTAAACGATTATTAATCAGCAGTGCGACAATTACCTACCTGCATTGGCATTGCCGCGGTCGAGGCCTGGCCCAAGCGCCAACAAATATAAAATATACCGATTTATTCCTAAACATTGACGCGTAAATCTTCTTCTTCGCAGATGCGTAGCTTGAGGACTCCAACCTCGGATCGCTTGCCACCGAGGGCAAACGTGCCCCAAAAAGCAGTTTTTTCACATTTTCTCGCCAAATAAGTAGGTACGGAGAAAATGTTTGAATAAAAAATTATTTCTCATTAAATTCGACGTGAAACGGGTTTACCTCATTTTTTTTCACGTAGGACGTAGGCTACCCAATGGTGAAAAAATGGTTACTACCAAAAATATCACTTTCCGCTGACAGACCGATTATACGATAATATCATCGTATAGGTTGGTTGGTACCTAGTGCCCACCTATACTTACGTGGGATGGTCGGTGGACGTTGATTGCGTGCCTTCTGCCGAGTGCTCACTTCACCTGTCGCGCCTATCTCATTTTCAAAATTTCACCTTCCTCAACCCTCTGCCAATCTCCCTTTCCCACGATCCAAAATGTTGTTTTTTTAAATCGCAAAACAAAATACTCGTTATACCATTTATTACTACGCACGTAAAGCTCATCTATTATAACGGGTGGGTGTTTTCTGTTTATATAAAGATGAAACTCAAAACCGCCTATCCGGCAAACTCTTGTCAGTTTTAGAAAAAAGGCGATGATATTGAGCTCAAATTGTCGGCGTAATTCGGGCGAATGTTGTTTAAGCTTTAAAAAATTTTGAAGAAAAAAAAAAAAAAAAAAAAAAAAAAAAACGAACTGTGGAAAATAATCTGAAAAAAGGTAGGAACCTACCTGTTATTTATGTCGTACAATGATAATGGTTTTTGCAAAACCGGCCGAACAGATCCAGTAGAAGTTTTCATACGGGACCACGTTTGATAAAAGAGTTTATAGTGCCTGTTGCTTCGTTAGTTTTTGAGAAAAATGAAAACAAAAAAATTGCTCGACTAAGTGGTTTCTCAAGGATTGATTTTAAAGAGAATGACAAAAGAAATCGGAATCGAGATGAAATTTTTATCAAATGTAGTAGGTACTTACATAACTTGGGATTATGTCTGCTACTAGCCTAGAGCCTATCGGTTCGATAGTTTCCCAAGGAAACTGGAAAAGAATAAATTTCAAAAATTTCTGGAAAATGGTTAATAAAGGATTTTGAGAAAAGGACGAATGGGATAAGTCATCAGGCTGAAGTTTTCGTATAAAATAGTCCTTACGTAAGACCACGTTTGATACGATTTCGGTGCCTTTCAGTCGTGTATTTTTTTATGAAAAATATGAAACACGCGTAATTGCCGGGAAAAGGTTTTTCCAAGATTCTGAGAAAACTACGAAAAGAATAGGACTGACATTTTTACAAGAGATAATCTTTATAACGTAGCAAGTAGCAGGTTCGTTGGGAGTTTGGTGCCATTCGATTAGGTAGATTTCGAAACAAATTTAAAACAAAGCACTGCGGAAGAACAGCGAGTGACTTTGGTGGCTCGAAGCATCCGTTTTATACGCAGGGTACGACGGTAGAACGGATTTCGAGTATATTTTCGGTGTTGCATCGCACTTTCGGCAGTTTCGTATTGTGTAAGGGGCAGTGGGCTGCGACGTCAACGAGGTTTCTCTTTCCATATTGTACTGCAGGAGACGGCCAGATGAGGAGATTAAGAGATCAGTAGATCAGAAGAGAGGGCATTCTGGATGTGGAATTGGTTAAAAAATTGACGCCGAGATTTACGAGTTTATTCGCACAAAATTACGTCGATTGTGTTTTTTCTACCAGTTATAAAGTCTTTTGCGAATATCTTCAGTCTCGATAATCAACGGCGTAAGTTTGACGGATTTACAAATAAATCGGAAAATTTTGCACGTTGAAAAAATATTCTTTTATAACTTAAAGGTGTCCCAAAAAATGTTTGTCGCCCGTAACAGGCGTATTTGTACACGAGTGGGGTTTACTGCTCGTACAAAAATGGAGCCCACGTACCTAGGCTATGATTTCAGCCAGCTAAACTCAGTTTCTAAAATTCGTATTGGATTGGGCGGATACGAGAATTGGCGAAAAGGTGGGAGAGGGTGTGAAGCGAGTACCCCACTAAAAGCGCGCAAATAACGTCCGTCTCATCGTGCGTACGACCTATACGTACAATAGGCGCGTCGGTAGGAAGTGACATTTTCGTTGACCATTTTTTGACCGTGGATTACGTGCCACGTGAAAAATGAGCAGAATCTCGTTTACGCGTAATTTTATGCGAAACAATTTTTTCAGCAAATATTCTCAGCCATACGGCGAAACAGTTGCTGATACAGCGTCGAAAAACTTATTTCGGGAGCACGTTTATCGCCATTGCGGTGGACGCAAGTGGGGGGTGGGTGGTAGGGGATGAGACTGGTGGTAGGAGTGGGTGAAGAAAAAATTAGCGCGCCAGTTTATACGAATAAAAAGTGCGTAGCTACCGGACAACCGCCTACGCGAGCCTATACTCGGTGGCTTTCCGAATGGGTCTCTGGAGGTCGACACTGCGCAGGTGGGAAGGTGCATACAATTATGGAATCTACGAAGGCTGGATTGGCGTGAAGGGCGATGCGATGCGATGCGATGCGATGCGATGCGATGCGAGTCGCTAAACGTACGCCTGCAGACCGCAGTGGGTGGGTAGGAAGCGGGTTAGTGGCCGCCAGAGGCGAATGCGACGGAGTCGCGCTTTTACATCGGATGCGGCCGGAACCGCATCGTTCTCGAAAATGACGACGGTTACGCATTTAGGGTACGGCTATCTACCCGTAAGGCTACTCGGGGTTGTGCTGTGCGAGAGAAGGAGGGACGCGGGGAAGCGAAATCACTTCGAATCGGTATACGCGAATACAATCGTAGGGCTGCGAGCGGAGGTTCGCTTTTCGTTTGCGACTCGTCGTATCGCGTCGCGTCGCGTCGTATCGCGTCGCGTCGCGTCGCGTCGCCGTATCAACGAACAGATGTCACCGGCGTACGCGGTACGCGACATGCGTGCGCAGTGTAGGTACACCTACTCCGACGAGTAGGTGTACCTACGCCTACGATACGACATCGCACCAGACGCGGTTATGACCTGCCCACCTATTCGCGGTATACGGCCTGAACGATGTAAATGCGATTTTGTTGCGGCCGGAGCCGAGTACGTGGGATGGTTACTTCGGTACGATGGGAATGGTGTTATGGTGTGCAACGAGAAGTAGCGAATGAGAGGGTAGGGTACTCACCACAGCCGCGGCATAGAACTTCGTTGACAGCCTTCACGTTTTTCTTGGTCTGCGGCACCGGTTCGCCGACTATCGTGTAGTTGTGCGGCCCGATCCGGTTCACGAACACGATGTAGCGTCGGCCACGTTTTATGTTCGCCTTGGTCAGCTCGCCGCTGCGCCGCGTGAAGTTGTAACGTTGCACGCAGTGCGCCGTCGGCTTGGCCGCGTTCGACGTCGGCGACTTCTCCACGAAGAAGAGGCGCACCTGCGTTTTGGGCCGCAACGCTATCTGCCCGTTACTCTGGTCCTTGTACACGCGCTGCACGACGAACGTGACGCCGTACTTGCCGACCGGATCCTTGATCGTGCTCTTGGAGCGCACCTTACCCTCGAATACGGTGTCGGCGGCGTAGGCGCGTGCCGCAATTTCGTTCGTCTCGTCGCCGACGTGCGAACACGACGCGAATAACGAAGCGCCGGCGCCCCCGCCTGAGCCAGCCCCGCTGGCGGCCGACGCGCTGCCGAAACCGCTACCCGATCTCAGACTGTACCTAGAAGCTGAGCCGAAGGCGGAACTAGAACCGGATGCCGATCCGGCGGGTTGCCACTTTTTGACGGTTGCGGGTGGCTGCACCGGAGGCGCGACAGCGTTCTGATGCGTTTTATAACTGCTGCGACTGTATCTTTTCAGGAACTGCGTGTTGAGCTGTGGCTGCGGCCGCATCTGCGTCCGCGTCTGATGCTGCTGGGATCGAATGAGCCGCAAAAGTTCTGGTGAGTGTTGTTGTTGCTGTTGTTGCGGCGATACCAAGTAAGGCGACGGTGGTGGAGGTGGCGGTGGCGGTGGCGATAGGAACATTGCACCAAAATTTACGTTACTACTACTACTATTACTATTACTATTACTATTACTATTACTAGTATTACTAACACTACCACTACCACTACCACTACTACTACTACTACTACTACTACTACTACTACTACTACTACCACTACTACTACTACTACTACTACTATTTCTATTATTACTATAATCATTAATAGTATTTAAGGCCCGTGGCCTGTGTATAAATAACTTATGCGTCGTAGAGGAAATGTAGGCTGGTATTGGCGTTTGCTGCGGCTGCGACAATGACGGGAGTAGCGGCTGCCGCTGTCGGTATAATTGCTGGTACTGGAAGTGGTATTGGTACGGATACTGGTGTCGGTGGAGGTTGGATTTGGACGACGAATTACGTTGACCGGTTTCGCCACCGCCGCCGCCGTCGCCGCCGCGGCCGCCGCCGCCGGCCAGCATCGTTCGCATATGATTCGAGTGGCGAAAGTGGACGGGCGTGCAGTCCACGTAGTGCGGCCATACGTCGTTGGAAAATATAACTAATATTAATAGAGCGATGCTGAAAGGATTCGACCTTAGGCGTAGATACGGTATTTTAAGATACGGGACTAGTCGGCGAGCTACGGTGCCGTGCTGTTCGAGACGGCGTTGCGCTCTTCTCCGTTTTCGACGAGTCGGCGGCGGCGGCGGCGGCGGCGGCGGCGGCAGCCTTCGATATCGACTTTTGGGCCGGAGCCCGTGCGTGGGCCGCGCGGTGCACGCACTCGCCTCGTACTCGGCATGGGTATACCGCCGCCGCCGCCGCCGCCGTTGCCACCAACGCTGCTCGTTTGGGTACGCCTCAAGCATCGTTACGCTGGTATCGGCGATGCGGCTGCCTGACCAACTCGACGACGTCCGCCATCCTCGCTGCCATTCTCATTTGGGGCGCCACCTAATCGTCGAGGGCGGGTGCGATGCGAGAAGAACGAAAATCTAACCGAAATGCGAAACGACGACGAACGCGGCCCAAATGACGAAAAATATAGAAAAACCGTAACGAAAAACCGCCCAAAAAAAAAAATAAAAAATAAAAAATAAAAAACAAAAAACCAAAAACGCGATATCTCGGCTACTTACGCGCAAATGTGGTAGCGCACTAATAGAAATTTCACTCGCGGTTTTGCCTAAAATTTTCTTCACCGTATTCAAATCATCCGAATTTTTATTCGAAACATTTGCGATAAATTCGCGCGAATCACTGCAACGTCGACGAAGTAGCGAAAAGCAAAATTGGCCCAAAAAAAACGAAAAAAAAAAAAAAAAAAACAACCAAACGGATTTGGTAGAAAAATATTCGACGGCACTGGGTACGCGAAAAGGGAAAATGGAAAACTGGAAATGGGATGCTGAATGTCGAACGGCGAATGCCGGCTTCTGGACGCTGAACGCTGGAAACTAAAGACGCGAAAGGCGAAAGGCGAAAGGCGAAAAGGCGAAAAGGCGAAAAGGCGAAAAGGCGAAAAGGCGAAAAAGCGAAAAAGCGAACGACGAAAATGGCGACGAAATTACAGAGGCCAATAATAATAATAATTAATAATAATAATAATAATAATAATAATAATAATAACGATAATTAATATTTTAGGGATGCGGCGCGGCGATCCGCTTTACTCGACACTCGGAACCGATTTACTCGACTCGGCGATCTGCTCGCTGGGCTACTCTCGAGTCTGGCGGCCGTCACTCGTGAGTCGTGAGTCGTGAGTCGTCGACTCGTCGTCGTCGGTCGTCGTCGCCGTCGCCGTCGTCGTAGTCGTCGTCGTAGTCGTCGTCGTGCAGCGGACGCGACGACCCCCCATCCGCCGGGCGCCATCTGACGGCGCATTTCGTAAACCACCGACAGCCCTCTCGCCTCTCCGTCGCTTCTCCTCCCCTCCCCGCCCCGCCACACCCCGCCGCACCGCACCGCATCGCACCGCACCGCACCGCACCGCACCGCACCGCAACGCCATCGCCGCGCTCTTTTCACACGCTATGCACGTTACCACTGCGGCTGACTTCTTCGACGCATTTCTCGTAGTACTCCTTTCCGTTCCACTCACTCACTCACTCACTCACTCACTCAGTTCCACTTCATTCCGTTTAATTTCATCTCTTCTCGTAATTATATTCGTTTCATTTCACTTCGCTTCATTTTTTCTTTTCTTTTCTTTTATTTCGTTATTCGTTATTTTCACCGTTACTCGTTTTTTTCTTCCTCTTTTAGGTAACCGTTTTATTTTTTTTCCTCGTTTTTCCAACAGCCGCCGCTTTTCACCGGAAAAGCGGATCTCGCAGCGCGGTTCGGGGCTCGGGACCCTCGCCCAGTCGTGGTTTTTACTATTTTTCGTTTCGCGTCGCGTCGCGTCGCGTCGCGTCGCCGAAAAAGGCGACGACAGCGACATCGTCAAACAGCGCGGTGCAACTTCGTGCCCACTAATTATTATTATCGTTTCGTTCGAATCGTATTACACGCGGCCCTACCGACCGCAGTACCCAACAGGTACTTGCCACTTGGGCTGAAAAACGTTTAGGGTGCGCGGGCACTTTGCGAGGTTTAATTAAAAACGGGCCTACCGACAATTTGCACGCGAACACGCCTATCCGCGTACGACCGCAGGTAGGCTGAGCAAACGCTTTCGAATTTCGGTACGATCGACCGTTCGGCACGGATCGGCCGTCGAATGCGGTTCAGCTTCGTTCGTTTGCCGCGGTTCGACAGGCACCGATAATCATGCGAGAAGTTGGTTGTAGCCGTACGGGTGTTGGGTCGCTTATAACAGCTGGCAGTAGCCAAGTCGCCGATAACCAGCTGCAGCCGTGCCTACGTAGCCATAATTTTATCGCAACGAGCGGCTCAGCCGAGCTTCTGACGTGGGTGGTGCCTGCCCACCCGCCAAACAACTTTTCGTAGATGGCCCGACCAAAAATTAACAAAATTCTCGAATAACTGTTTCCAGTCGGCCCCTACGTCGCGACGAAGCCCGATTTTTTAAATTCGACCGTTCGAAACAAAAAAATACCGTTCCTCCAGCGGAGTTTGAACCGTCGTCGCACCATCGTTTTGGATCATCGGAAATATCAATTTTGTCAGTTCGGATTCCGGATTCCGGATTCCGGATTCCTGGTTCCGGTAGGGCAGGGCTTACGATGTTCTTTCCTCGAACACCGAGTCGTACCTACGTATCCGATTACATTTTTCGAGGCGCCGAGTTAAAATTTTCAGTTGATTTTTGGATGCAACTACTTAGGTGGCCCCCTGTGACCTCAAAAAGGGATTAGGATAATCTATTTTTTGATGTTTAAATATTTTAGCGCTCGGTCTAAGGTGGAGGCTAAACAAGAATTACGATCGTCGTATTTGCGCTACTCTTATACAATTGTAACTCTGGTTCGTGCGCAACACCAACTCTCGTAACCACACTACTAACTTGTTCTCATATTTTCGCATTGATCCTTCGCGAGTATAGCCCCGACGGAACTCGCCCCTTTTTCTCAAGTCACCGATACAGTCTGTTACATTTTTTCAGGTGCCGAGTTAAAATTTATATTCAATTTTTAAATCGAACCCCTCGTTTCTTCCCCTGTAATCCAAAAAGGATTGATTAGGAAACATTTTGACCATTTCATCGGTAGCTAGGCGTAGGCTAGGATTTGTTTATCGAAGGGCAGAGTTTCACTTTTAATATGCGCGATCAGGCCCAGATACTCTTTTTCGGAGGGTGGGTCATCGGGGGTAACCTACTTGGCCTCCGTTACGGTTGTAGGGTTCGCTTGCAACCTGCAAATGCATCCTACTTATTATGGTTTTAATTTCTCTATAAACGCGTTCGATGCGAATACCACTGTTGTCGCTGCTGCGCTGCTGCGCTGCTGCGCTGCTGCGCTGCTGTATCGTACGTGGAAATATACGAGTGTTAATTTTGTTTCGATTGAACCGTCTTGTGGTGCGGTACCTTAGGCTTCCAGCAGCCCCCAAATCAATGTAATAAAAATACGAGCCATTTTTTTAAGACGAAATACGACAAAAGTTATTCGGTCAAAATAAGTACGCCAGACTTCATTGTCGGTATTTGCCAAAGTGAAAATTACCTTCAACATTCGTATACGTACATCAGAAAGTACTTGTATAGCCGCGCGGATATTTAATTGTACGCGGCATTATTGCGGAAACTAAACTGAAAATTACGCAATTATTTTGATACCGTAATTGTATTGCGCTTAATTTAATACGGTGCGGAACAAAATTTAGAAAAACACGGTCCTTCAACCAAAAATCGAGATAAAATTTCACCGTTTGGATCATTATCGGCATCTTTCCTGCTTCCCGTACGTACGGTGCACAACCTTTTTTGCAAATGTTTGGATAAATTTTTTATTTTTCGGCCCGAGTCTCCGGAGGAAAGGGGGTTATAAAAATTGTCGAGTCTCGTAGATACGCTGAAATTTGACCAACTTTTTTACATTTCTATTTTTTCAAAAGAAATGACAATCATCATCGAGTTTTTGAAATTTATCTCGCCCGCCAATAGTTCTGCGTGGTGTAGTCCGTTCACCGCACCGCAATTAATGCCAGCTATACCCCGCACACTGAATGAAGATGCTATGGTCTGGGAAATACTTATTATATTTATCGCGATAAATTACTATAATGTGAAAAATATAATCTTCTAAGTACATTTCAGTTGGGTAAAATGAATATGAAAATAACAAATTTTCAAAATTTCAAAATTTCAAAATTTCAAAATTAATTTATAAATTATAGGGCCAAAAAAAGCATTTACAAAATTCTTTGCGGCAATATTATTTCATTTCACGTACTCGTACTGTGTGGAACTATCGTGAAAAGAATTATCGCAACAGTAAGCAAATTCAAAACCAATATTAAGAAAAAAATCGATTACTTTATTTTGGTCATCGCAATAAAATATTATTTACATTACGGTGAAATGTTAATTTTGTTGCGCGTCGTCGTAAATGTGGGACCTGCGAAATGAAAAAAAAAAAAGACGATAGATTTTGGTTTGAGAAAATTTCGGCTGCTGAAGGACTCTGCCTGAAACATTCGTATTACCGTAAGGGGGAAGCTTAATTAGGATGGCGGATTTGTTCCGTACCAGCGAATATTTTATAAAGCGTGGAAACTGGAAAATTGTGTGAGACTTGGTTATAATTATTCGTCAAACTGGAAATAATTGTGAAACATCTCCGTCCCTAATTTCATAAATATATGCGCGAAAATACTACAAATGTGGAGATTCTTATTGCCTTGGAAAAATTTCTTCCACATGATTCGTCAGATAGGTAAATGTTGTAGTGTAAAAATTAGGATTTTCCATATTCTTGTCAAACGGACGAAACGGATCTGGAAATTAAAAAAATATAAAAAATAAAACTTTTCCAATTCAGTTCTTTGAAAGCTTTTACCAAGTTTTTTGTTCCGCACCCAGAAACTTCTTTATCTAAAATCCATTCGGTACGTGTGTTCGGTTAATGATTCCCGTCTACGATCAAATTTTAAAAATTTTCCCATCTCCAGCTCCGTTTCATCGTATAAACCGGATTTTAAAAGTTTAAAATTTGGTCCTTATATTAGTCGAGGGCATAGCTGGAATTCATTCGAGGGGGCAAAAAATTATTTGCCGAACTTTTTAATATGGTACGTATTTTTTTTTTTTGCTCGTCACTTTTGAAAATTTAGAAAATTCGAAAAATTTAGCAAATTTAGCATCCATGGAACCCGCCGTTTTCGTATTTATTGCTAAAATTTTTTCCAAATTTTAAAAGTTATAAGCAAAAAACTAAAAATAACGTTATAAAGGAAATTAGTCTTCCTTGCCACTCTTTGGCTACGCTCTTGATATTAGTACATAACTAAGTATGTGAAATGAATTCGTCCATTTTTTCTCGCTATTTGGTGGCTGGGGGGAGCTTAAATCGTGGTAGTTATTTTGGCGATTTTGTTATTTTCCTTCAACTTCTTCATCTTCTTCTTCTTCTCCGATTCTCTTCTCTTTTGTTATTACCCGGATGTGGTTCCGGCTATACGTACGTACAGGTAGTAGAGGTGTAGGTAGGTAGGCATAATATAAAATGGTAGACGTTTCCCTCGACGCTCCTTGCTACACCCTACCGAAGAGTGATTTTGACTTTTCAGTTCAAATTCGTCAACAAGATGGTCAACATATCGATAATGTTATATTAGTGCGCGCCGTCGCGAAAAACAAATTCGTTGCGAATCGAAGTTGAAAAGTTGGCAAATTTTATAAAAATTTTCGCGATTGAAAATTCATTTCGATTAGGTACCGGTGCGTGAGCACGAGGGTTGGCTGTAACTAACGATAATGGAAATTACAAAAACTTACGGCGCCGACACACGGTGCGAAGGTCAATTTTCAGGTGGACCGGTGTCCGGTGTCCGGTGTCCGGTGCCCGGTGTCCGGTGTCCGGTGTCCGGTGCCCGGTGTCCGGTGCCCGGTGCCCGGTGGTAGCATTAATAATTGTCCGCTTTATCGCGTTTTTGGTATTCTTCGTGCGCTGCGCAAGATGAAGAGAACGAGTGGGGGGGGGGGGTTGAGTCATCGGAATGTTATTACATTATATGCATGTACGTACGTACGTACGTACGTACGTAAGCCGTTGTCGACAGCCAAAACACGTACTCTTAACGACGCATTTACGGTGCGAGTATCGTCGTTGTTTTTTATAATATTTGAAATCGCGACAAAGTCGCGGGTTCGTCGCTCGTGTAACTCGTATAAATTCCAATCCAAATTCCGACGGCCAGTGAATTTCGGCTGCGCGTATTCTGCGGCAGCGACGCGAGGCGGCGGCGTGAAGAAATTCGGGGCCATTTTCAGCGAATGCGTTTTCCCTATTTGCTACACCTACCGTACGTTACGTCTCATCGATTGATCGGTTAGCCGCAGCTGCGCCTGCAACCGTTACCCGAACTTATCGACGATTTTATTTTATTTTTGGAAACACGGCCCCTTCTTCCCTTCGAGCTCCCTAATAAATGGCGAAATTTCGCTTTTTTCTGGCGATATTTTGCGTTAAATTCGCATCGATACGCGTACCCGTGGTTTTTGGCGCGTATAATCGCAGGGCGCAGACCTACGCATATTACGGGTGCGTGTGCCCGGCGCAAAATGTGCGGCTGATATTCCGATTGAAACGCGTAATGTCGGAGTTCCGCGTCGGTATTTACGGCACTAACCGCAGGCACTTGATAATACGTTACGTAGGTACGCCACTAGGTTGTCCCGACGACCAGTAATGATTAACGTATAGCCTACCTATAAATATAGCCTAACGTGGTGCGGTGCGGACACCGTTGCCAGCTGCAAATCGCTGCTACACAGCGCCAAAAACTCGCCCGTAGAATCCATATTGCAAGATGATCGATATTCGCCTTCGATACGAGTACCTACGTCAGCGGCCTACGGTAAATGGGCTGGGCCCCGGCCCCCATATTACGGCTAATTTCTAATTGCCGCGCTATAGCGCGCAGCCTATTCGAAATGAATGATTTCGATTCGAAATTGTTTTTTCATCGTATTTACGTAGCCTATTACCTATCCAGTCTCAACCTCATCGTCGCAGACCTTTTTCTTCTTTTTTCTCCCCCTCGCCGTTTTCCTACTTTTTATTATTCCTATTTTTTACACTTAATTTTTTCCCTATTTTTGTCATTTCATTTTAGTTTTTGTTGTTGTTCGGTACTAGCGACGAAAACGAGTAACGACGACGCTAATGGGCGCGCTATAAATAAACGATCCGTTTTCTGGCTGCCTTCGAAATGGTATTCTGTCATTTTTTTAATTCGATTTGCGGTTTTACAAATGCGGCGTGCGGCGGCGTGCGGCGGCGTGCGGCGGCGTGCGGCGGCGTCGGCGGCGTCGACGGCGTCGACGGCCCGTTTCCCGCGCCTCGACGAGAATTCGCGGCGCGCAGCCGACAGCTGAAAAAGTGTCGACGTTTGGTTTGCGAGACCGAAAGTCTCGCTTTTTTGGAAATTTTGGTTTCAGCCTTACGCTGCGGCCGGGGGTCCTCAGTCGACGCACCTTCCCGCCGGCAGAACGCGTGCCCGACTTTTGCTCGACGCCAATCGTACGGGCAGGCCGTAGTGCGCATCGTCAGATCTGCTCGCTCACGCTCACCGTCCGTTTATCTGTTCCGCTAAATTCGAGGATGCGGAAAAGGCCGGAACGAGGGGAAAGCGAGAAATTAATTTTCGAAATATCGTAGATTAATGTCGAGGATGCGTGTGCTGCAGCGTTTGCGGCGGCAATGGCGCCGCAAATGTACCAACGTATTTTCTCATCTTTGGGTGCCTCGAAACGAGACCGAGGCCACGTTTTCGCATATTTTGTGTTTCGTTTCTCATTTAGCCTGGAAACGGTTTGGGCCGCGAACCAGTGTTGGCCAAAATACTTCACATCGTGGGGTCGTTTATCCGATACTAATGGGTACCCGCGCAAATAGGTTCGACGGGTAAGGTACCTGCACCTGCACCCTTTTCTATTCGTAACTTCACTTCGGTACCTGTCGGGGACTCGGGTACAATATTATTGTAGATACGTACATTACGCAACGAGGAAGGAAAGTGAGCAATTTCTCAACGAGCGCGATATTTGCAAGCACGAGTGGTAGGCGAGTGCGCTAATTTGCACGAGTTGCGCGACGAGAATAACGAATGGCGTATTTGAGCCACGGGCGATGAGACCAGTGGATTGCCGTGTCGAATCCCTATTACGGAGGAGAGTAGCCAGAAAAATAATCTCAGTAGCGAAAGAAAGGAGTCAAGGTGTACGAAAAAGACAATTAATTAGAGTGAAAAAAGTCAGTTCACAAATTGGTCACTTTCATCGTGGCATATATGCTTACGAAGACGCGGCATTTTGTACTCGCGTTGCAAAAAATTATTTTGACTCGAAAATTCGGTTGCACCGCCGATACGACACGAGCTGTTCGTTGGTTCGTTGGTGACGGTTACGTTTACCACGTATAGGTATGCGGAAGATGGTCGACTGAAAATAGGTAACTTACGTACCATATAGGCAACTATACTCCATCCCAAATGAGAATGACGTGACGTCACGCAAGCAGGTGGACCAGAGAGCAAAGAAAAAAGTTGAGATTCATCCTATATTCGACGAAGGCTGCGTTCGAAACTGCGACCATCACGCAAATGATTTCAGCTTCGTATACATATGTAACGATAATCGTATTCCTGCTCGTTATCATTCGTGTCACGTATTATCATTACGCCCTGTACTCGTATACGCAGTAAATAAATTACCTCGTATGATTGCGCGTGATAATCGATTCAGCTGCGTGTGAAATCGAATGTACATCTTGCGTCTCACTCTCATTTACGCCATTTCAAATGCCCAACATTGTCTCTTTCTAGTCGAGAATGGCAACTGTCATCGACTGCATCAGCCCGACACTCGGTGACGTTCCAAAAGGTACTATTCCATTAGCAGCGCATCGTTATTAATAACGTCACTTTCGATAATCCTCGTTGGTCCGCACCAGCCCCCGTCGTAATTGTATCGATCCGCGTAATTAATCACACGTTTACCTAATAGTGCAAAATATGAGGCATCTTCACTTCCCAGTTATCTCAGTTATCTATACGATACGTCGAGGATCTCTCGGGTAATAATAGAGATTGCAATGTTTCAATATTGTTTTGTACTTGTTAAAATAATTTTCGATTAAAGTCGTATTCGAGTAAACGGTTAGTGGTCGAAGTTGAGTTTTATTCTATCAATTTTTAGTCAACGACATTCGTTACGACGTACCTGTGAAAGGTGGTTCTCTCCGTGATGTCTCATCGTTCTCACTTGGGATAGAGTATAGGAACTCTACAGGGTAATGTACGTATATACCTACGGTGCCGCAGCTATGTCGTTCGGTGTTCGCAAAAATGTTTTTAAGCGTGTAGTTCGTACATTTTTAAACTAGACATTTTTTAATATATGAAGGGGTAAAAAGAGATAAAAAAAAAACGTGCAAATGCCTAATTGATTGATTGACAAATTGTGTCTTACTGGGAGGGGGGGATTGCAAGAAAGAAAGACGGGGAAAACTCGGTATTCTTTTTAGTTTACAATTTTTTGGTATAAAAAGTATCTTCCCTTCCCACTTTTTATTTGCTGAACTTTGAAAAAAATAACTTAAATTTTTGGGATTTGCCTCTTAAAGGTTGTTTCGTCCGGTTGCCTTTTGGCAGAATCTCGATACGAAGATTGATTCCACAATTATCTTTTCTTGAAAACTATTTATTGTCATCGAAGTAATGCCAAAAATTAAACTGCTTTTTAATAATTCTAAAAAGCAACAACCACGAACGCAACCCGAGTAAAATGAACGCAAAAAACTCCAAACGAATCTGTGGAAAATTGAGCGAGTGAAAAGGGGAAGAGGAAGTCCTTTTTTTTACTCGCTGAACTTACACCCTTTAGGGCGTACGTGCCATTTTGCGTCTTACTTTAATTCTCTCTGCGTTAAGTAGGTATATGGAGAGCATTAAACGAACACTTTACAACTTATCAAAATTGATACTTTAAGGCGAAAACTAACCAGAATTCCCAGTTTTTTGTGTTTTTCCTATCTTTTTAAATATTGCAAATAAAGTTAAACACAGAAAAACGGAGTATAAAAAATTAGTTGAAAATATCGAGTACCTTCCTATTGGTCCCTTTATCCTTTGCTCGAACGTAAGATAAAATATGTGCGGGCGCGTTGTACGAATATTCTACTCAATATTCGCCTTCAGTTTACCAAAATTGATGGAATGAATTCCAGTAAATCAGGATTTTGACAGTCTCGCTTATTCCCCTACGGGAAGCTACCACATTTCGGCTGACAAAAGCCCAAAACCAAAGCCCTGTCTTTGGAAATCCATTTTGGTGGAATAAATGACTTTTAGATCGACGACGAAAGTGTAAACACCTCGTCGTTAATTTTTTGATTTTTCATCAACCAGAAATTAACTCCGATAACGTAATAATTTTTCAAAGGAAAATACAACTATTAGCATTCGGTGTAATGGCGGTACCTGGGGACGGGACCTGTGGAAAAGCGGTAATTGCGAGTCGTAGATCAAGAATATATAGGTCACTCAAATTCTGTACACCACATATATACATACTATATATATATTATATTTCACTTTTTGCTCGTTTTTGCACTTTTTCGGAGTCTGTGGAGCCTCCACAGTTTGACCTGTGGCAATGAAACTTGTGATAGTGCTAAAAAACTTTATGGGCTACACATTGGCGTTAAAATTTTTGAAATTCATCCGCTAGTTTCAGAGGAAGGGTTTCTCCAATGTTGCAAACTCACCATGTAGTCATCGCGGTAACTCCCGCGAATTAAAAGATTTTGGCTTGAAATTTTTATAGCAGTTGGAAACTGTTGGGGACTGGTTTTGTATTAAATTTGACACTTTTGGAAAATATACACCTATCGCGGTTAACGGGGGGCGGTAGAGAAATTTATTTTTGTCACGTAAAACCAGATCCCTTTTCCGAGAACCCGACATCATTCTATTGTCCCATAACAGTCAGCTAACATCGATAAGCAGCAGCCTATTTATTTGTTAACGGATAGCGCGACTTGAACAGTTAATTTGCGAAAATATCGGAGAGAAAAATCACAATCGTCCGATATTTGATGAACGACAACTTCATCGAGGGTATAGGCGTAGGCCTATTCGTGTGTTTGATCTACAGCCTACAATCTACGTACCTAATCAATTACAGGCTAAGGCGTAAGTGTACCGAAATGGTAGAAATCACATCCGCGCCATCGTCATCAATTCATCATTTTTTAATCGATTTATTCGTAAGTATATCGTGTTGTATAGAGAGGAGGAATATTAGGGCGATTAAACCGATGAAAAAATAAAAAACTGTAGCGCAGCAAGCCTTGCTAGAAAAAGTAAGTTTTCGAGAAAACTAATATTATGAACTTTGGTGGTCTCATGATCGTCCATGGTACGTTACGATTGTATGAAATTTGTTAGCTGTTGACGAAATATTAGACAATTTGTGAAATTTATAAACATTATTTCTTGAAATGAAAAACTAACTACGATGACAAATTATGGTAAATAATAGGTATCATTTCTAGTAAAATCAAATAAACACGATAAAGATATAAAATAAAAGAGAAGAAAACGCGAATATGTGGATAATTTTTGTAAAAATAAAAGTTCATGCAAATTAGAAAAAAAAAGAGGAAAAAACAGCTTTACCGGAAGTAACGTCCGGTCGATCAACGCCAAAATTGGTAATACGCTGCGATAAATTGTAACGAATATTTGTTTCAAATTTCGTACATATGGTTCCGAAATTCCGCATTTTACGACCAATGTAAAAACAAAAACAGCGGTACCACAAGTACCATTCGGCCGATCCGTGCCAAAATTGGTAGTGCGCTACAAACAAAAATGGTTGTACCGGAAGTATCGTCCGGCCGATCCGCACTAAAATCAGTAGGACAGGTATTTGTTCAAAATTTTCGTGAGGTTATGAAACGAAAAACGTGCCCACCTCCAACCATGGGGCCTAATACCGCACCAAACGTAATAAGTAGATTTTCTAAGTAAACTTACTTAAAAGTGACCCAAACATATGAACTTAATCTAGAGACTGGTTCGCAGTTGGCTAGTTTTTATGCTACTAGCCATGCTATTGGGGTAGGTACTATTCTGTTAACAGTTGAATTCACTAAGCCGTTTCAACCATTTGAAATCAACGTAAACTTGGCAGTTTGCCATACGAGATTCTAATGGGATTCTTACAAAACTAAGTTAAAGTTAACTTTGAATGACTAAAATGGCATTAGTGACTTCAACTGTCGACAGAATAGTACCTCAAATAGCCAGCTAGTATCTGGAAAACTAGCCAAGTGCGAATCAGACCATAGTTAGATAAATGAGGCGAGTTTTTTCTGTAAGAATAAATCGCATTCGAGAATGATCTCTGAGCCAAAGCGCAGCGGTCTATAGGCCGGCTCTAAAATTTAGGGTAAGCAGTAGATTGGTAAGAAGTTGGCGTGCTTTGTTTCGATTTATTACAGACGAAGCGTTTTTGGCCACCACCCCTTATCGTAATAGCTCGTTCGAAGGTTTAACATAGGTAACTACACTTTCTTTCAGGGTCGACCTCGGCGCACACTCCGGAAATTTGTTTTGCTCCCGTGTAGCTACGACTCTAGGGAGGTACTGGGTACTCACTTACCTATCTCGAATGGCGACAGCTGCGGAAGGGCACCCATCAAAATTGGTACTTCGTTGTGTCGACCGAAGTGACAGCGGCGATAAATTATTTCTTTCAACGTATAGAGCCACACGTTTACGGGTTTAGGTCTACGGTGCTGCACGCTCTTATTTCAGCGTATTATTTAAAGTCGATCCGAACAGCAATGTTCCCACGAAATAGTTGCGCTGACAGCGCATGATATTTGGGATGCGCAATCCGCCCGTCCAGACTCGTGCTAAATTTCGAGTTATTTTTTTGTTCGTAAGCTTATGACCATTATTATTATTATTATTATTATTGTTACCTATTATTTATTATTATTATTTATAATTATTATTATTATTATTATTATTATTATTATTATTAATTATTTCAAAGGGGAAAAAAAATTATTTGATGAATTTCTGTATGTGAAATGAATTCGTATATTTTTACTTGCTATTTTGTGGTTGCAAGGAGCTTAAATTGTGATAGTTATTGGCGATTTTGTCTTTTTCCTTCATCTTCTCCTATTCTTTTCTCTTCTATTATTATGCAGGTATAACTCTCTACGCACAGTTACTGGTAGAGATAAGTATAATATAAAATTAGATGGTTCTAGATGGTTCGAAGAAATTTTCCTGTCAGTCGACAATTCTTTAAAAAAGCATTTTTAAAAGATACGCTTTTATTATTTTATTTTTTTTTTGGCTTCAGCTTCATGCGAAATAAATATTTTCTCCTTACGAAAGGTTGGTTGCAGTAAAAGCTTATAATGATGGACCCTTATGTTTCTCTAATAGATTGATTTTAACTTTTCACTTAAATTTATCAAGAAGATAGTCAGTATCAAGTTTTTCAGCAACCGCCTACGCAAAAGAGGTTTTAACATTGGAAATGTTTAATCTGAGGGACGTAGAAAAAATATGACGCCATATGCAACGAAAAGTGAAAACAACGTTTGCAGCAAAAAGTGAAAAAAACAAAGTTTTCAACAAAAATTGATGAAAATGTAAGAAACACCATAAAAAAATTGCGTAGGTATATATCCTACATATTCAAAATCAAATATGCCAAATCCAAGAGGTTTTTTATACGGACTGCTATAGGTATTTACAAATATAAAAACTAAGTACCTAATCCATTTTTAAGCACCCATCACGTAGGATAGTAAGCCAAACAAAAAGTGAAAACAAAGTTCACAAAAAATCATGATTATGAAATACTCTCAAGTGGAGATAATTTTTATTTAATAAAATGAAAATTAAATACAATAATCATTTCTAATGTATCCTCCACTGTGCAAGAAATTCAAATCGTGTAAATTTTTTCAGCCTCAGTACCCATCCTCAGCTTCGGTCATAATCACATCGAAGTTTTTTGGTATTTTGTTACTGAAACTAAACTTTTGATAAAACGAAGCCATAATTTCACATAAATTCCAACCTCTCCTTCCCCACACTTTATAGAAAGCTAATATTTGGGAACCCAAATTGAACTAACCATAGACTTGATTTTGGAGCAAAATTGAGAAAAACATGCCTTTTGTTGTAGGTATTGATGCTGGCTACATGATGTGTGTGTGTGTGTATGTGTGCGTGTGTGCGTGTGTGCGTGTGTGCGTGTGTGTGTGTGTGTATGTATGTGTGTACGTATGTATGTAACCACATTCTGAGGAACTAAACCAACAATATTACTGAAATTTATAGGAAAGGGGTTTTTGTGTATGAAAAAATGGGGCGATACCTAACTGAGTCCCACATACGGAGCTACCTGTTTAAATTGTCCGAATAGAGTCCCCAAGTAGCGGAGGTACCCACCTGAATTGAGTCCCAATGTTGCGGAAGGCTGTATCCAAATTGAGTCCTACGTTCGCGATTGATTCATTTTCAGTAGGTTTTCAATTTGCTCTTTGCAATTGGGGTGACTGTGAGATAGAGGGTTTTCATTTTATGGCTTGCAAAAGTGTTTCTTTAACCATATAATTTTTTTTTTGCCTGATTCTCATTTCCCTTCTCACTTTAACAGACTTAGGACTATCGATATATGTATGGGGGTGATTAAAAATGAGAATTAGGAAAAAAATCACTTTTTAAAGTATGAGAATTGGAACACTTCGTACATTATACATATTTCGGAAAAAAATCACTTCTTAAGGTTACATTATTATAGATTGCAGATATTCAAAGAAAATTACTTTTTCAAGGGGGGGGGGAAGGAACTTGAAACTGACAGGCTTTATAAATTCAATTCGGGATAATTCACCTAAATCGCACCGAGTCATTAAAGTAGCAACAGCAGCTTCCTTTTTCACTGTAGCTGAACGTTTTTTAAGGTTTTGGATATCGCATATTTTTGCGTAATATGCACCTCAGCAATAGTCTTATCAGGATGAAATTTTATGTAATACTTACAGGAGTTCTTTGTGCATGTCCAACGTTTAAAACTATTACTTAAACTTTTATGAAATCTATATTTAAATGAATCAATAACATGCAAAATATGACCATTCGCACTGAACATTTCAATATAATTATGTGACATTTCTTATTTATTTAAAAAAAATTACTAAATGCAATTCAGTTTGAGAACAAAAAAAACTGATGGTTTCTTCAAATTAATTTATATAGACACACAGTCTTCTCTGTATACGTATACCACTAAACTGAACATAGTGAGAATTGGAGAGGTTGTTTATTGTATCTTATCCCAATGTAGATACACATAAAAACCTGAAAATATGATAATAGCTAAAGACTCATATTGCCCAGACTGAATCAACTACAGTTACCGAAACTATGGGACTCAATTCGGTAATTTTATTTTTAAACCTCCAACACTGTGGGACTCAATTAAGGGAAAAACTGTACTGTGGGACTCAACTCGGAACCGCCCAAAAAATGATCCAGGTAGGTGCCAAGTTTGAGAAAATTTGTTGAACAGAAATATGAACATCTCAATCTATCCATCAGTGCAGTAACAGTAAGCGATAACAACAAATAAAGAAAAATTTGCCTGGTTAAAAGTAAAAGATAGATAAGATTTTATTAGTGAATTTTGTTAGGGCTAGGCTGCGTATGATTGTTATGATTTATGACTAGTGAAGTAATGAGTTTAATAGTTGCAATCTTTAATTTTATTCTAGAGATATGTTATAATAGTTATTTTTTGCAACACCCATTGATAAACTTCTTTTTTATATGCACCTTGATGATGTATAAATCAGGCAATTTTCAAACCATTTAAAAACAATTTATAAAGTTCTTACATAGGTCTTTAGGTACTTTATACATCATCTTGAGCACAGGGTTCATTTTATACGCAGGTCCTACTTACTGCACGTATCCTTCGTTGACATTTTCTTTAATTTTTTTTAAAATTTAATTTTGGTTTTTTTGTAAAAGTTTATCTTTTGTAGGGATTTGAACCTACAACTTCTGAGTTGGTGGCATATTACTGAAACAACTATGCCACAAGGTAGGGTGAATCAGAGAGGGATAGTTTGCGCCATGAGGTAGGATTGATCTGAGAGAGATAGTATGGCTTATATATTTCCCAAAGGTAAAAATATTTATTCAATATCTCATTTTTGTAGGGGGAGGGTATGTTGCAAAAAATAGTATGTGTCACACGTATAGGGAAGATGTGGGTAATATGGACACTTGGGGTAAAATGGACACTGGCCTTGTTGAATCGGCTACTGGCGCTACATGGCGGATGATGGATTAATTAACTTTATTTATACACTTGGAGCTTATTTTCTGAATTTGGTTTGATTCTTTGGTTTGAGTTTCTGGGATGTGATATATTCACACAGGTTGAACAACAATGGTGAACGATTCATTCGTCAATTGTTTACTAACAGAGAATGGTTCGACTGAAATATTTACTTCGCCCATTTATCAGTATTTGAGATTGGGAGAAGTGATTATTGTTCCTCTGTTTTAGTTTTCATCGTGAATAAATATTATATAAAATACTTCCAGCTACGAAATCCTTAACTTCATCTCTTTCATCGATGTGTCAAATCATTTTATATTTTTTCAACTTACTTTTTAATTGAGTAGAACTTCTAATAGAAAACAAAAGCCCAGATTGATGTATAATACCTTCAAAATGTTTAAAATCATTCAATAAAACGCCACTTATTTCATTCTCATTTTGTTTCAATGATTTTGAAGAAAAACACTGTTCCAGGGAAACAGAATTAATTTTTAAACATGATCACTGAAACTCATCATTGAAATAAAATTGGAATGATAACCCATAAGAATGATCATCCTTGTTAGAAAGATTGAAGAGTCAAACAAAGAATCAAACAAAAGAATCAAATAGGAGCATACTCAAGTATCAATGTTGTTCAGATTGTGTGTGTAACGGCCAAAAGAGGTGGTAATGTACCTAATTAGAACCACTTTCAGTGTTACACCATACACGAAATATCACGTACTTTAAAAGCAGTAATACTTCTAGAATAGATTCAAGTTTATCATCCACAGACTATCGTGGACCTTAACATATGTTAGAGACTCAATAATATTTTAAAACACACGAGTGAGTTTACACATTTAATAAATTAATAATTTGTACATCACAGTACATACACATACGTTAATATTTATACATATACAATCACAATTCAACAAACAAGACTATCTGTTCACTAGAGACTTCTACTAGAGAGGTTCCAGGTACTTAGAAGTAGCTGTCGAGGAACTGTGTCTTTCTCCACTGAATCGAGGGATTATATACTCGTTCAGGGTATGAAAACGTACGTGTCAGATAGGTAAAGTGAGGTAGGGTGTTGTTATTATAGGGTTGTGCTGACTCGTCGAGTACTCGAGGGACAGGCACAACTATGTCATGAATATACAGAAGGTATATCTATATTTGTAAAATTGAATACGGGTAATATTGTGGTTGTTTATAAAGAGTTATAGGATGAATATTGTTGATAAATATCTACGTTTTTGGTGTTTGAAAATGTGTGGACGAATATGTTCGTCATTTCTAAAAATAGACGAAAATATACGTTATAGTGTGAATATATCACATCCCCGAGTTTCTAATTATGACGCGATAATCTTTTCAGAAGTGTTTGATGTAACTTTTTGCAAATTTTCAGATAAGAATAAATCGATTAAATAATATTTATTTTTATAAATTGTCTATTACGATTAAAAGAGGGTAGTTAGTGTTGATTTAATTAAAAGGTGTGAATTGTCACTGTTTCGTTGAAACAAACAATTTTATTACCATTTTTTTCAATTTACCTCACTTGGGGTACAATGGACACCAAGTTTACAATATTTTTCTCAGTTTTTTAGTTTAAAGATGCCTACCCAAAAATTCCAGCTCATCTACCAAAAATAAAAAAAGAAAAACAACCCAAGTAGATGCATCATGTTTGTATTGCTGTCAGCTTTTTTCTACCTCACAGCCTGGAAAACCGTGGATCCAGTGCTCTCAGTGTGAAGAGTGGGCTCATGAAGAATGTGTGTCAGGAGAGGACAAATTACTTTTTACATATAAATTGTTTGTTAACAATTAATTATTAAATCTCCGTTGAAGAGTACTAACTATTTTTAAATTTTATTCTTCATTTTAAATAAATTTTCACTAGTGTCCATTTTACCCTGATACATTTTGAAGGAGTGATTTTGGAAGGGTCTAGAAAACTGTGAATTGTGAAGAGCATTATCAATCAAAATGTCTGAAAAACTGGAAAAGGGAAGTTGAGGGTTTTCCTTAGTACCGCAATAACTAAATAACAAAAATTTCAAAAAATTAGTTGATGGGATTAATCTGCGCTTAATGTGTCCATATTACCCCTATCTCCCATATATAGTAAGTGATTAATATCGTGTGATTAGCATCACTCTCCTTCAGCTTATAGAATTTCAAATTACGAGTATTGCCAATTGCATTCATAATAGGTTTTTGAAATTTTGTATTACGGTACAGAGACAATTTTAAAAAGCAGTAATTTAGAAGGAGATATATGAAGGAAGTACTGTGAGAATGAAGTAGCTTTGATAACTGAAAAATGTAATTTTTTCAGCTGGACCACATTTGGTACAGAAAGAAGTTCTTTGATCCTGTGAGTAAGTGCAATTTAAAGAACACAATTTTATTGTTTGAGATTTCGTTCTGCACTTATAGAATGTTTGCAGATAAAACACGTGGAAATGACGTAATGTGACATGTGTATTACTTCAAGAAAATTTACAAACTGCAAAGGACTCAAAGAAGTCGATGAAATGAGGAAGTGAGAAATAACATAATTAACATTACATTATGAAATAAAATAAAATAAATGTTGCTAGGTCCTAAGTCTATAGAAACTAATATCGAACCTCCTTTTGTCGGAAAAATAGACCTATTATACATTCAGATTATTCTACTTGACACTTTAGTTACACAAACCATAAATCAGACGTATGTATCAGTGGCCAGAAAAGACAGACAAACTTAATCGTATTATATTTTCAGAATTAAGAATGTTGTCACAGTCATGATAACCACTATTTTGTGAATTGGTATTAGTGCTCATACTCTCTGTGGTTACGCATACTCTTCTCAGTTGTAGTAGAGTGGAGTTGTATCAAAGATAGCAACCAGCAGTTAGAAGATTAGTTGGATTCACAAAAATTAATTCCTCTAAAAGACTAAAAGACCTTGGGACTTGACACATTGATTATTATTTTACTAGACTTGGAGATAAACAATAATCCCTACTATACTTTCGGAATTAATGTAGTTTTTTATAACATTAAAACCAATCTTACTACAAACTTTCTGAAACTTTAATTTGTTGACAACTTTAAAATTCACTTTGGAGAATATAAAAAAAAAACAACATGACTGTGGGGACATTACTCGTATGAGGTTTTAGGGGCTCGCACCCCTCGACGACAGTCGCCGCCCAAAGGCTGGCAATATTCGTCTCTATGACGTTAAACTAAATACACGAACGCGTTTGTATGTTCGTACCTGTACGTACGTACAGGTAAGATACATCGTTCGAGTCGAGATCAATTACCTGATAACGATCTCGGTAATGTCACGACTCGGTACCAAACGCATTGCGTCGTTTCTTATCATCTCGACGGAGACAGGAAACGACGCAACGTATGACATAATTACGTATTCATACATACGTATGTGTGTCCGTGTGCATGTGCCAAATTCGGTATATAAACTCTCAGAACCGGCTCAAAAATCGCCAGTGTTCGCCGAGGATTTGGCTCTCCCATACTTATTTGTATGAAGTGGCAGAACACGCAAAATACTGTTGAAGACCTTCTAGTGTGAATATCTCTCACGAAAAGGTATTCCACAGTGGTGACCCCGACGTGATTTTTTGGCTACGTTGTGGGTGTTTAGAGGCGCGTTGCGCTATACAAAAAAGAGGCGCGGTGCGCTGGCGAGTTACTCGCTTGTAATACAAATAATTTTTACAAGATCTAGACACCTTTGGCTGTCGAAGCAGAGGTCTTGACTTTGAAAGTGGGAAATTACACCCCCCCTTCCAAATATATTTGCCGGAAGAGAACCAAGACAAGTAGACCTGGAGGAACAAAGTTGCCCTCATTCGCCAACTCCTCCAGCTTCGACCAGAGACTCAGAAGTCTTTGAGACTCCGGAGAAACAAAAAAGGATCCGGAGGCCAGAAGCCTTGCGTTTGGGAGCTGTAGCAAACCCCAACGAAACTACAGCTCGAACACTAAGAAGCGGTCGTCTATTGAGCCAAGACTCCGACCCTTCAACCCCAGACCGACAAACTACGGAGTCTGGGAGACTCTTCGCGGAAAATAAAAGTAAAGAAGTCCAGCACACGATGCCCAACGGAAACACGAACCCGAACCCATCATCAAACCAACCAGCAGCGGGTGGAAGTGGTCAGCCACAGCTGACCCCCGAAGTATTAGCACAGCTCCTACAGCTGTTGCAACTGCAAACATTACAGAACCCTGCTATCCAAAGACGGAGGATAGAGATTCCGGAGTTCCTACCCAATGAAGTTGAACTATGGTTAACTCTCCTCGAGGGTCGTTTTAAGACAGAGAATCTGCAAAACGACCAAAAATACTCACACATTTGCAGCGGCATGCCCGCAGAAATCATACGCCACATTCCGGATATCATGGAATGCCCTCCGGCGGAAGCAGACAAGTACAGTTGGTTCTGCAGAAAAATAAGAAATGTGTTTGGTAAGACTCAGAACCAAATTATTGATGATGTAATGGGCGGAATGAAGATTGGAGACGACAAACCCTCCACCTTCATGGCCAAACTCAGACAAAAGGCCGATAATATAGTGTCACCGTCAGTTATTGGAAACCAGTTCTGCAAACAACTTCCCCAACATGTTGTGCAGTGCCTGGCCGCCATAGGTACCACGGTAATAAATAATTCCGAGGACCTAGACTTCCTAGCGAAGAGTGCAGATAGTGCACTGGAACATTCGAGATCGACATCCTCGATCAGTGCAGTATCCGCCGAGACCGGAGAACTAGCTCAGCTTAGAGCCCAGATAGCTCAGCTGACTAGTGAGATCAAGAAGAAGAGTAACAATAACAGCCCGAGACAGGGTAGAAACAACAACCGCTCGAAAAGCAGGAGCAACAATAACAGAAGTAACGATAGAAAATCTAGGTCTAGAGACCGCAAGAGCAATTCTACCAGGGGTCAGAGCCCAACTCCCCCAAGAAGAACATCGTCCCCTAAACCCCGGTCTCAAAACTGGGACGATAAATCCTGCTTCTTCCACAACCGGTTTGGCGCAGAGGCCACCAAGTGCAACAATCGATGCCAATGGTGGGGTAAATCCTACAATAAGTCGTCAAACTAGAAAGAGGGGTCGTCTATGCGGCTGAAGATCCCTCGAAAAAATATTCACGCCGCCTGTTCATCAAGGACAGGACAAATAGGAGACGTTACCTAATTGACTCAGGTGCTGACTTGAGCATTTTGCCAGTAGATAAAAACCAAAAGGCATTTCCTCCGAAATACTACCTCCGAACTGTGAATGGTCAAAACCTTCCAGCTTACGGAATAGAATCCAGCAAAGTAAGCATCGGTTTGCGAAGAGACATGACGTGGTCCTTCACAATTGCGGATGTTCCAACTCCGATCCTGGGTGCGGATTTCCTCGCGCACTACGGTCTGGTCATTGACCTCAAAAATGGAAAAATCATAGACAACAATACTGGTCTATGGGTGGAAGGCAAAACGCTAGCGTACCAACTGGACACCAATATATCCAGTTGCACGAAAGTCGACGAACAATTCCTACGGATTCTGTCAGACTATCCTGGAGTCACTCAACCATCGATCCGCAGGCATCCGACCTATAAACATGACACAGTTCACTATATAGAAACTAAAGGACCGCCTTGCCATGCTAGAGCCCGCAGGCTACTGCCGGATAAACTCAAAGCAGCACGGGAATACTATGATCGCATAATAGGTGAAGGCATATGCCGCCCATCAAAAAGTTCATGGAGTTCCCCGATCCACATGACAAAAAAAGCCAGTGGAGAGTGGCGAATCGTTGGAGACTACAGAGCCTTAAATGCCAAAACAGTTCCTGATCGCTATCCAGTCCCAAATATAATGGACTTCAACGCGAATATGAAGGGTAAAACGATGTTCACAAAAATCGACATCAACTGGGCATTCCACCAAATTCCAATGGCCGAACAGGACATCCCAAAGACAGCGGTCATAACCCCCTTTGGGTTATTCGAATACCTTCGAATGCCGTTTGGACTCCGTAATTCTGCACAAACTTTCCAGAGATTCATCAATGGACTGTTTATGGATTTGCCGTTTGCTTATGCATATTTGGATGACATATGCATTTGCTCAGAAGGCGGTGAGCAACAGCACGAGAAGAATGTAAGAACCATTGTACAACGTATACACGCTGCTGGACTTACTATCAATGTTGGAAAAAGTTTATACAAACAATCCAAGATTGACTTTCTCGGCTATCAAGTCTCGACCGAAGGCATTTCCCCTTTGAAGACCAAGGTAGAGCCTATATTGAAATTCCCAAAACCCTCCAACGTAGCAGAACTAAGACGCTTCTTGGGGATGGTGAATTTCTACAGACGTTGCATTAAAATGCTGCAGCCGAACAAAGTAAGCTGTTCGCATTAATCAAAACAAATAAAAAGAAAGATAAAACTCCACTCGACTGGACTGAAGAAGCTGAAAAAGCCTTCGAAAACATAAAAGAAACACTGGCAAATGCAACTCTACTAGCTCACCCAGACGAAAGTCTGCCGTTATGCGTCGCAACTGATGCGTCCGACTTTGCCATTGGTGCAACACTGTACCAAAAGGACAACGACAAAAAGTTACCGCTCGCTTTCTTCTCCAGAAAGCTATCAAAAACCGAGAAGAACTACAGCACGTACGACAGGGAGTTACTGGGAATATTTGCTGCGTTGAAGCATTTCAGGCACCAATTAGAGGGTAGATGTTTCACTGTGTATACAGATCATAAACCCCTAACACATGCCTTCACGCAAAAGACAGAACCAGCTTCCCCGAGAAGAGCTCGACAATTGGACTACATAGGACAATTGACTACGGACATTCAGTATATAAGTGGAGAACTCAACACTCCAGCTGATGCTCTCAGTAGGATCGAAGCTATCTCGGCACCGTCTCAATTACCTTACGCTGAAATAGCTAAAGAACAGTTAAGGGATGCAGAAATGCAAGAACTGTTGTCGAACGATGACACAGCTCTCAAATTGAGACAAAGGAAAATCCCTGGTACTAATGTTTTACTAACATGCGACATTAGTACAGGCAAGAATAGGCCATTCCTGCCGACAAAGTACCGCAAATTGGCATTCAGTAGTGTGCACAATCTATCGCACCCTGGACCAAGATGCACTGCTGGACTAGTATCATCAAGATTTGTTTGGCCTCGGATGAAGTCCGACTGCAACAAATGGGCTCGCAGTTGCCTGAATTGCCAAGAGTCCAAAGTAGGAAGACATACTCGGTCGCCTCTCAAATCTTTTAAACAAACGGAGCGGTTTAAAACGATACATATAGATTTGGTGGGTCCATTACCCCCATCCCAGGGACACAGATACCTGTTAACGATGATCGATAGAGCAACTCGATGGCCAGAGGCAGTTCCTCTCCATGAGATGACAGCTCCCACAGTAGCTGCCAGGTTATATGACACCTGGATTGCCCGCTATGGCGTACCTGAAGTCATCATCACGGACCAGGGTCGTCAATTCGAAAGCTCGCTCTTTCAAGAGCTGTCTAAGAAGCTTGGTGTACAACACAATCACACCACAGCTTACCATCCTCAAGCAAACGGAAAAGTTGAGCGATGGCACAGAGCTTTGAAAGCGTCCATTATGGCTTGCGACACCAAGAGATGGGTTGACATACTACCAACCATCCTCTTGGGCCTTCGATCTGCTCTTCAAACGGACACGGGTCACTCTGCAGCGCAGTTAGCGCTCGGCGAAGAGCTACGCCTACCAGGGGACTTTTTCACACACTCGAAAGAAATTAGCCCCGAAACGCTCGTCCAAGACATACGGACTGATGCCAACAACTTTCTGAACCAGGCAGCTCGTCATGGCCAACCAAAGGTTTATGTCTCCAAACACTTGGCCACAACATCTCATGTGTTTGTCAGAGACGAAAAAATAAGATCTTCGTTGGAGAAACCATACGCCGGTCCCTATAAGGTAGTATCACGAGATGACAAGAATTTCGTGATACTAATCGCAGGTGAACAAAAAACGATTTCAATCGACAGATTGAAACCTGCGTACCTTATAAACGACGACAAGAAAATGCTCCAAAGAGCAAAGAGGAAGACGACACACAAGGAAATAAGAAAGGAAGAACAGACTGAACAGTCCGAAACAACACAACCACAGAAAGTTGAGGACAATCCAGTCGAAAATGGTGATAAATCACAAAAATCACCAGAAGAAAAAATAAAAATAAAGAAAACGGTAAAGTTCAATGACGAGATCGTCAAAATACAATACGATCCGTCGGCCCCCTTGTGCCCACGAAAAAGAGGCAGGCCTCTTGGCAGCCGAAAGCAGAAAAACCTAACTCCAACTCGAAAATCTGAGAGATTGGCACGGAGAAACTGAAAATATTCACGAAAAGTTAATATCCGTAGTGGAAGAAAGAAACCCGCACAAAAAGATGTACGAGAATCTGGGAATATTCGCAACAATAGAAATTCTTCAGATAAGCAGAGAAAAAGTGCGTACAATAAAAATACGACACGAATAAACAAATCCACGTGCAATACGGAAGAAAAACATTGCAACGTGTTTCTATTGACAAACAATACCAATAACAAAATAGTCAATAGATCGTGACGTCACAAACGAAGAGTGCATTCCTTTGTGAAATACAAAATTCGAAGTACGAAAATTCAAACATGCTTAACTCTGCTCGTACTTAACCAAATTTAACTGGAAAACTTTTAAGCCAAAGAATATTGAATGCACTACCCCCTCCGAACAAGTCCGAAAAAAGATAACGATTTGGAATAAAGCTGCGATCGAAACTATTCTCGCAAAGTTTTTCATTCGCTTTTCGACTGTCGAAGTTAAAACTAGCCGAAAACATTCTTACCATTTTTTCTTTTTTCTTCCTTTTTATAAAACTTGTAATATTCCTTCCTCATGTCGTCTTCAACCAGTACCCCGTTTTCTGCTCAACCGTTCCAATTCGTAGTACCACCTGCCCCTCAGCCTATAAAGACAAAGGAGCAGTTGGAACGCGAAAAGGAAGCTGAAAGATTGGAAAACGAATTACTGATGGACACGTCGGCGGCGGACATCGTGAAAATAATGTCCGCCCCCCTTCCTCCGTTGATTTCGCCCCCAAAATCGCCAGAAAGAGTACCGGAAGTGGCGATCCCACCCCCGGAACCCTTAGCACTGGCGAGGTTGGAGACGAGACAACCTCAGGTGGAAGAGGTGCGAACTCCACGCCCTCCCCTCACCAAAAGCCTGGTTTACAGACCATCTGGGAGTTCTAACTCCCCGATGTACCGAAAACCGAGGCCTCTAACACTGACTGACCCCCGCCTGTCACATCGCTCCCATCCTTATCACCCGGCTCCAACACAAAGACCGCCGAGAAGAAGGGGACAAAGTAGCAGAGAGGCCTACCAAGCCCGTTTGGACGCACGAAAGCAGTCGTATGAATGCGTCGGGGCTGCGGTAGGCTCGGCCCTCGCTAAGTGGGAGCGGGACCAAAGACAGTAAACTCGATAAGTCCCCCCAGGCACGCGACTTATCATTTTCGCGGCGCGAAAACTGGGGGGAGTAGCTGTGGGGACATTACTCGTATGAGGTTTTAGGGGCTCGCACCCCTCGACGACAGTCGCCGCCCAAAGGCTGGCAATATTCGTCTCTATGACGTTAAACTAAATACACGAACGCGTTTGTATGTTCGTACCTGTACGTACGTACAGGTAAGATACATCGTTCGAGTCGAGATCAATTACCTGATAACGATCTCGGTAATGTCACGACTCGGTACCAAACGCATTGCGTCGTTTCTTATCATCTCGACGGAGACAGGAAACGACGCAACGTATGACATAATTACGTATTCATACATACGTATGTGTGTCCGTGTGCGTGTGCCAAATTCGGTATATAAACTCTCAGAACCGGCTCAAAAATCGCCAGTGTTCGCCGAGGATTTGGCTCTCCCATACTTATTTGTATGAAGTGGCAGAACACGCAAAATACTGTTGAAGACCTTCTAGTGTGAATATCTCTCACGACAAGGTATTCCACAATGACCTATAGGACTTTAATTAACATAGTAAGTTCAGCAGAGTTAAAAATAAAATGGACTTCACTTCACAAAAAATATTACTATTAAACATTAATACCGATGTAAAAGAATAATTATCGTCACGAAGAGGTCTTACCAGAAGACTACATTGTATATTTGATAAGACAGAAATAGTAAAGTAGGAAGTCAACTTTACCATTTGACTGAAACTTTTGAAGTGAAAAAGGTGGTCAAACAGATTTACTAAGTCGATTGACATCGCAAAAACAAAATATCGTCTTCCTCTTACAAATATAATTTTAAAAAAAGGTCTTCGTCATTTTTACACCATATGTTGGCACTGATGATCCGATGTCTTTTGCGCTAGTCGCAAAATTTCATACCGACCTTTTTCCTAAATTTAAATCACTGTGTGGAGTGACTATAGTATTATTCCATTCGACCACCAGTCCCATGCCGTCGATTTTCCCCTAGACGAGTTTCTTGTCAGAAAAACCCCTTTTTAACCCATTTTAAACCCTAAGTTGAAAAAAAGTCGGTTCCCAATTTGACTCTTGCACAATCATGCGTGTATATTGTATGTGTAGGCATGTGGGTACGTATGTAGGTACTATGTTGTATTCGTACATTATTACCAATGTAGTCTATGTACATTCGTAGATTTGTTTGTATGTTATGTTTGTCGGCGAATTTTTGGAGGATTACTATCTACACCGATTTTGATCAACAATATTCTTTATTGATAGAAGATAACGTCACGATGGTTTCCTTAATATATACTTTTTGAGTTATGACTGAAGAACTGCTAGTTTTGAAACAAACTAGCGAAACAAAAAGAATATAAAAAATTATTTTATATCTTTTATATAAAAAAAAAAATTTCGAGAGAGAAAAAAAAGCGCTAAAAAGAAAAAAATAACCTTATTATAAATCTTTCCAGCAAGATTTTGGGGCTGGAATGATTCGAGTCGGCGCTCTCCTCCTTTACCGTAAGTCACCGATAAGTATTTAGCCTGGTAGACTTACACGTGAATGTCGTATAATTATATGACGAAACTTTCTTTTCATTTATGAAGATAAATACCATTTTCTAGGGTAAAAACCAGAAAAATGAAAAAATTCTCAAAATCTGCCCAATTCCTTGACCCATGTTGATGACTAAATGTTGATAAAAAGTTTTTGGGTAAAGATGTGATTGTATTTATATCATAGCCCCTGTGTGTTAAGATTTCCCAAAAAAGTTCCTCAATATTTTTAAATTTGAGACAATCAGTTTTTTGGAATTTATTTTTTTCTGCAATTCTTTATTCATAGTACAATTGGTTGCATTGTCAAAGGGCGCATTTTTACCTATTTTATTTTCCATTTTATTGTATTCTAGGATACAGGAAATTCTCAAATTGGTTAAAATTAGAGATAGGATCCAAAAATTGGTCCTAACCAACTTCTTGGAGCCACAGATAGTCAAAAGAGTTGTTCAGTGCAAAAATGGGGGATAGATTTTAACTCAGCCTTTTTGGAAATGTATATGATCATAATTATGTTACCAAATAATGTACCTATGAAAAGTTAGTTTTTATCCCTATTCAGAATAATTGGGGACCCAAGAAATGATTGAATCCAAAAATGGACTGTATATTCGAATTTGATGGCAAAAAAAAAACGTATCCCAAGATAATTATATTACTCAATAATTTATGAATACATGGATCTGACCTCCTTTTTGTGACCATGAAGGGCCCAAGGAATGATTTTATCCGATAAATGATTTTCAATTCAATTTCAAAGGACAAAAAATACATTCGGCGATACATCTTTCAATAATATTTATGAATACTTGGTTCTAAGAATGGATGGTAACTTTGTGCTGAATTGACTGGTGATAAAATAAGATAGGCACAAGTAGTACTACGTACTGGCGCGATATTTGCTACACATGAAAAAAAAAGAGCTCAAAGAAGCGCAGCAATATTTTGATAAAAAACTCTTTTTGCCAATTTTCATCGAGAATTTACAAAACAAAAAATAAAAACCCTATATCCTATGACGCATTGCAGAAAAGACCCTCGTAACCTCTTGGTTGTAAATAGGAAATAAATACTTCAAGCAGCACTACAGTGACTTGCTTTATTTCAAATTTTTTTTTGTTTTATATTTTTCTTGGGAACTACAGAATTAATAGCCATCAAACTCCTATAACATCCGCCCAACATAAGAACTACATTTTATTAAACTTTCTGCTCTATCCCGTCAGTAGTTTCCTTAAAATTCAGGAATAACCACATTTCCAGAAATTTTTTATTTTTCAGTTTTCTTGAAAACTGCAGAACTAATAGCCACCAAACATTATCACCCTTTGGTGTATATAAGGAGGATTTATCATGAAAATTTCAGTCCTATCCCTTCTGTGGTTTCCTTAAAATCTGAGAAAAACCATTTGTGGGGACATCACTCGTATGAGGTACTAGGGGCTCACACCCCTCGACGACAGTCGCCGCCCAAAGGCTGGCAATAATCGTTTACATGATGTAAAACATATACACACTGGTGCGTTTGTATGTTTGTACCTGTACATACTTATAGGTAAGATACATTGCACGGGCTGGGATAAATTACCTGATAACGATCTTGGTGATGTCACAGCCTGGTACCAAACGCGCTGCGTCATTTCTTATCACCTCAACGGAGGCAAGCAACGACGTAACGTATGAAATAATTACATACACATACGTATGCATGTGTGTCTGTGTGCGTGTGCCAATTTGGTATATAAACTCTCAAAACTGGCTACAAAATTGCCAGTGTTTACCAAGGATTTGGCTCTCCCATACTTAACCGTATGAAGTGGTAGAACACGCAAAATACTGTTGAAGACCTTTTTGTGTGAATATCTCTCACAACAAGGTATTCCACACCATTTTTCCATAAATTTTTTGTTTTCCAAATTTCTCAAAAACTACTGAACCAATAAGCAACACAATTCTATCAGATCTGTGTGAAAGTTAGCATGAGAAAGTACACCTGCAAATTGAGAATATTATTAGTTGTTCAAAATTGCAACTTGAAAATGTGAAAAAAAAATAAAAAAAAAGTTCACATAAATAAGCACAAATTATGATAAAAATAATGCGGTCAGTTTTACATCAAAATTCCAAAAGGGAGGCTAATACAAAACTTTCATAGCCCTTGATTGCAGCTACAAATTGAGCACAAATTCTGAAATGGTTGGCACAAATTCTGAAATGGTTGGCACAAATTAGCACAAATTGAGCACAATTACTATGCAAAGTTTTGAGTCAAAATTCAAAATGGGTGGGGCTGCATTTCTCCAGCCCCCCAAATTTCTTTTAGAGATGTGTCGGTTGACCGAGAACTAATTCATTTGAACTAATCTTTTGAAAAACAAAATGAACGAGACCGAAAGATGAGGATGAACTAGTTCATTTTGAACTAAAAGATATTATCAAATCAAAGTTATATTGTATAGACCTACAAGCTAGTTCACTCTTATACGTCACAGCGTTGTTGTTAATCACTGGATGAGTAGAATTTCTTATCAATCAACAAAAAACAAAACAAAATAGTAAGTGTTTTTGGGGAATGAAAGTGCTTTCTATGTCTCAAAGTAACTACGTATATAAAATGTATACGAATTGCTCTCCATATGAAATAATACATACTCAAAGGTTTGATTCATACAGCTCATTTTGTTCATTTTGAACTAGTTCATTCAAAAGACCGAGACCTGTTGGACTAAATCCACCAAATGAACTAAAACGCACATCTCTAATTTCCTTTGCAAATAACTGAAGAAGTGAATGCGTAAGAATTATAAGCTTGTTGGCACCAATAAGGACAAATTAAGAAAGAATAGTGGGCCAAGTTTTGAATCAAAATTCAAAAAGGGGCTGAGGGGAAATCATTAATGCTCCCTAACTGAGTTAGGAAGTGAGCACAAATTTGAAAATGATTGGCACAAATTAGCAAAAATTCAGCAAAATTAGTATGCAAAGTTTTGGGTCAAAATTCAAAATGGGTGGGGCTAGCATTTCTCTTGCCCCCCCACAAACTGTTTTTATATATTAAGAAGGGAGTGATAACAAATTTGAAAATCGGTAGCAAAACATACCACTAATTAAATCCAGTTAGAATAAAAAATTTTAGGTCAAAATTCAAAATGGGAGGCTGAGGGGAGACATTGAACCATAAATATCTTTCCAAGGGAATGATTATCAAATTTTTAATTTTCAGCACAAATTAGCACACATTCAGCACAATTAGCTAGCAAAGTTTTGACTCAAAATTTGAAATGGGTGGGGCTGACACATAAATTTCTGAGGCCCCTATCTTTGCAAATAAATGAGCAGAAATTCTAAAATTAATGGCACAAATTAGCACAAATTAAGCTCAATTAGCATACAAAGTTTAGAGTCAAAATTCGAAATGGGGGCTAGCATTTCTCCAGCCCCACCCAGACTCTTTTGCTTATACCTAAGGAAAGGGGGGAGCACAAATTCTGAAATTAATGGCACATATTAGAAAAAACTAAGCACAATTAGGCCAAAAATTTTTAAGTCAAAATTTGAAAAGGGGGCTGGAGAAATGGACCTCAAAATTTTTTCTAATTTCCACATTCGAGAAAAGCTCGGTGAAGCAGGTACTATACACCAATATGGGTACTTGATGCGACGTTAATTTGGGAATGAGGCTGCAGCCAACCTAAATGCTGTCAAAGGGGTGAACTGGAATTAGTGAGAAGACCATTTGCAGGGCATATTATAGCAAGTGTTGGGGCCGTATCACCTTCTGGTGTGTACCTTACTAGGTAAGCGCAAAATAAGGCTGCCATCGCCGCAGTGCTGTTAACAATTAACCGACAGCGCAGTGAATGGCGGGCAGCGAGGACCATTTGTGTTTTAGGCAGCCACAGACACGAGATTTTATCAACTATCCAGGTGTGGACTTGGCCAATCGTTAACAGAGACAGAATGCGTCCAAGTGGCGCAGACTGAACCCTATTAACTCAGTGTTTGGGACATGGGTGGTCTCATCTCCTGACAGCAACCAGCAAAAATTTATTTGTTCTCTCGTCCGTCATTGACAACATACAGTGTACTTACAGCGGTGAAACAGAACAGGTAGGTGGCCCCTTGCTGTTGCAAAAACAACAAAAACAAACAGCCCACTTTAGGTAGGAAATGAAAGAGAAAAAGAATCGACAGATATGCCCACCTATAGCTGCGCATATAGTTGTTGTTATACAGACAAATTTTGCAGATACCGGATGTGGTATCACCCGTCATTTCATTTCTTCCACAAAGGCAGAAAGGCGCGCATGTGCCTTGAGGCGTGTCGAGGTTTGGCTCGGCCAAATATCCACCTTCGAACCCTTTTTGTTCCGATACAAAGTACCTGACCTGGGTTGGTCGCTAAGTGTTGCTCGCATCTGCTCTGCTGACTTCAGTTTTGGCATTTGCGCCCACCAATCGACACTGCGGATTGGTAATCAGGCTGATATACACCTGTCACTGGTCTATCTTTGTGTGCTCATTACGACAGAAATGCGCGGTACTCAGTCCTCCTTGCTGGTGAATTATTTGGGCAAATGGATTCGAAAGTAATCTGATGTACCCCTACCTGCGCCTACTGCAACTCTAAAAGCTGGATGCCCAATCAGTGACGTGGTTGTGGAGATTCAGTTACTAATTTCCTGAAAGTGTTGTACAGTATCGCTGTTTTACAGTCAATTCTATGCCCTCTCTTCGTACCACCTTCTCAAATATTATTGAAGCCCACCCTGTTGTCCAAAAATCTGTCTTTAACCACATTGTTTTTCGGCAACGCAGGTACAATTAGAATGCAACTTGTCACAAATAACTTGTTTGGCAGTTTTGCAGTGAAATGTTCGCATTTTTGTCCACTTGCGTTTGTTGCGGCTGCAAAGTGAAGCTGCAGATCATGAGGGTGGTCAACCTTTGAGTTGGCCCCATCAATTACGTGTTTGCCCAGCATTTGCCCTCGAATTCAAATTTGTATTCCGACACAATGTAGTAGGTAGAAGCTTATAATTAAGTGGTTTAAGGTCCAGCAGACCATGTAAAGTTGGTTGGAGTCACACAGCTGCATCGCACGCCTTGTAACTCACAACTGCCTTGCCTCAACACCAGTATCCCCCATAGCCCTATTAGGTGCACTGCGGGGAGTCGAGCTCACAGGCTATATGCGCTGGACCCTGTGAATGGAGCTACAACACACAAAGGCTGTAGAACAGTTCTACGCAAACGGCCAAAAAATGAGACAGTTCGGCGCCATTTGATTTTTCTACGCATGACAGTTCCGCGCAGAAATTCCATTCATTACCCATTAGGTGTAAGATTTTGTATCGACTGCCTTTTGAAAGACACATTCTACTATAATTCAATACCATACCATACCAATCTCTACCAGTCCGTAACTAACGTATAAATTTCCGGAAGCAATATTTTAATTTACACGACTAATCATTAATGAGAATGTGGGGGTTTGAAAAAATTTAGTTTCAAGTATTTGCGGCGCGCAGCTGCAATACCGATAATTTTTGGGCAGCGCGGAACCGTGGGGTGCGTGAACTACCTTTTTCAGACTCACGTGGAATTGTTGTAACGCCAAAACGAAGATCGCACTTTCGATCGAATGATGGTAGGGGGTGGTCGGGCCACGTAATGCCTAATTTTTGCCAGAAGCGACACGGGCAGCATCATCGATACGGAGAGCGCGAATTCGGTTCGTCACCGCTGATTGCGACGTTTTAATGGCGGGCGTCGCGTCACTTCGCGTCAAATAACGTTTTGACCCGCGAAGATGGTCACCCGGACGCCCTTTTCCAGCCACAGCGTCGCCTCCCGAATATCGATCACTGACTGTCGAGTCGCACACTATATTTAGTCACCCGCACCCCAACGCGCACCTTTCTTTCCCTCTCCGCCAACAGCCGCCGAAGGGGTGCGCTGAAACGAAAGTGCGATGGTGGCGTTGCAGCCGATATGGGGGGCAAGTGTGCAAAGGGTAGGGGCTCGGTGGCGGTATTCGAGTGGATTTACAATTGGAGCAATCATTTGCGAATTCGAGGTATATGGTCGTTGTCGTTGTCGTCGTCGTCGTCGTCGTTGTTGTTGTTGTTGTTGGGGCAAACGAACGACGGACGGCAGGCCTCCAGGTAGGTAGTTGGCCGGCCGGCCGGCCGCGTGTTATCTTCTGAATTTGGATTTGGATTTGGCTTCGGGTTGGATTTCGATTTTGTGTGCATGGCCAGAGTGCATGCGTGTGTGCAGAGTGGCGGTGCGCGGTGTGCTCGTTCGAGTTTCTCGTATAGGTCGATGGGGGATGGTGGATGGGGGATGGGCGCGAGTACGCGTTTATACCCCGTACACGCAGCGTCCAAGTAGCGGCGACCCAGACACACACGTCGAATAGTTGGGGGATCGAACTCGTTCGCGCATTTCTTCTTTCATCTTGTATTTTGTTTGTTTTTTCTTTTCTTTCTTTCTTTCTTTCTTTCTTTCTTTCTTTTCCCTTGCGCCCCCTCAGCTGGCACTGCCACTGACACTGCTGCCACCACTACCGCCGCCACCGCCGCCACCCTCTTCGCATATCGTCTTTTCACAAAACAAGCCCAAACACTACCATTATTAACTTGTTACTGTTTAGTCGTTGAAAAACTAATATTTGTGTTTGCGGCTAAACGAGGTCTACTCTCTGTCTGTCTGTCTATCTGTCTCTGTCTTTCTGTCTGCCTGTCTGTCTGTCTGTCTGTCTGTCTCTCTCTCTGTCTCTCTGTCTCTCTCTCTGTCTCTCTCTCTCTCTCTCTCTCTATCTCTCTATCTCTCCACCTTTCCGTCTTTTCAATACGTTTATACGCGCGCGTGCGCGCGTGTGTGTGTATGTGTGTGTGTATATGCGTGCGTAAGTATATATTCAAGGGCCCCACCACGCTGGAGCTTTTTAATGGCAATCCAGCGCCCTGTAATTAGTTCGAAGTAAGACGAGAGACGACAGACCTTACGTGAGAGTGTAAGAGAAAAATTGCCGTCAAACGGACGAAACTGACTGCCACGGCGTTTCCGCGCCGTTTCTATCCCAGTTTTCTCTCTTGTCGACTTGTTTTTTTGCCCCTCTCCTTTTCGAGTACGTGTGTTTTTTGTGGTTTTTGTGTTTTTTTTTTCTTATTATTTTCGGTCCGACTTGATTCTTCTTTTCCCACTCGCATCTGCTAACGGGTACCCGCGGCTATCGCAGCTCCGATTTCGTTTGCACATTGACTTCGACGGCCGTACTCGGCCTCGGCTAGTCCTTAACGTGGCCCTTGCACACCCGACAACTACATTTCACCCAAAGCGGGCGCCACCTTACGTGCATTCCCGCCCCCGATGGTTGCAATGGGCGACCGTCCTCTTATGTCGCACTTCGTACCTACCCTACCCAATTAAGGGTTGGAACGTCCACCCGAAAGTTTAACTACTTTCCGCTTCCGACAAATTTCAGCTTTTGGGCCACACGCTATTCGAATACCGACGGGTGTTGGCAGAGCCGCGCAGCGGCCCACCTACCCATAGCTGCGTGTCGACTGCCGTCGGTCGCATCCAAATCCGATCTTTTTAGGTACCTACCTATTCTACGCAGATAATTAGGTACCTTACCCACGCTAATTGTAAGCATAGTATGCCTACCCATATCGGCTATCTGCCTGTCCAACTAACCGTGTGTCAGTTTTGTTTGCTTTTGTTCGCTGCGATCGTCGTCAACATATGTTACCTAATGCAGTAGGTATTGCAGTAATAATTATAAAAGTTTACAGCTTTCTACTGGAACACTATAGGCCGAAAATAAAAATTACTCAGTTTGTAACGGAGTTGAAAAAACACGAAGTACTCCAGCGCGTTAATATTGTAAGAGAAAATCCACTTTGACAATTTACATCCACAATTGAACGAACAAATAACAAAATTCTGAATTGAAAATGCGTGAAAAAATTTCAAAAAAAACTATCTCTGGTTATCGATATCCAACAAACATATCGATTTATAGAAATTTCGGTATTACAGTTATAGTAAAAACATACTGATTGGCGTGCCTGTTGGAACGGTAGATTTTGTTTGAAATAGTCAAAATTTCAAATTATCTGTATTGCGGGTTGCGTACATCATAGGTTTTAAGAATTCTGTACAACTGTGAAAATTTCAAAGTATCGTAATTCAGAAACTAATGGGCGGAATTACGTCCATCTCTGATTGTCTCAAATTTAAAAATATTGAGGAACTTTTTTGGGAAATCTTAACACACAGGGGCTATGATATAAATACAATCACATCTTTACCCAAAAACTTTTTATCAACATTTAGTCATCAACATGGGTCAAGGAATTGGGCAGATTTTGAGAATTTTTTCATTTTTCTGGTTTTTACCCTAGAAAATGGTATTTATCTTCATAAATGAAAAGAAAGTTTCGTCATATAATTATACGACATTCACGTGTAAGTCTACCAGGCTAAATACTTATCGGTGACTTACGGTAAAGGAGGAGAGCGCCGACTCGAATCATTCCAGCCCCAAAATCTTGCTGGAAAGATTTATAATAAGGTTATTTTTTTCTTTTTAGCGCTTTTTTTTCTCTCTCGAAATTTTTTTTTTTATATAAAAGATATAAAATAATTTTTTATATTCTTTTTGTTTCGCTAGTTTGTTTCAAAACTAGCAGTTCTTCAGTCATAACTCAAAAAGTATATATTAAGGAAACCATCGTGACGTTATCTTCTATCAATAAAGAATATTGTTGATCAAAATCGGTGTAGATAGTAATCCTCCAAAAATTCGCCGACAAACATAACATACAAACAAATCTACGAATGTACATAGACTACATTGGTAATAATGTACGAATACAACATAGTACCTACATACGTACCCACATGCCTACACATACAATATACACGCATGATTGTGCAAGAGTCAAATTGGGAACCGACTTTTTTTCAACTTAGGGTTTAAAATGGGTTAAAAAGGGGTTTTTCTGACAAGAAACTCGTCTAGGGGAAAATCGACGGCATGGGACTGGTGGTCGAATGGAATAATACTATAGTCACTCCACACAGTGATTTAAATTTAGGAAAAAGGTCGGTATGAAATTTTGCGACTAGCGCAAAAGACATCGGATCATCAGTGCCAACATATGGTGTAAAAATGACGAAGACCTTTTTTTAAAATTATATTTGTAAGAGGAAGACGATATTTTGTTTTTGCGATGTCAATCGACTTAGTAAATCTGTTTGACCACCTTTTTCACTTCAAAAGTTTCAGTCAAATGGTAAAGTTGACTTCCTACTTTACTATTTCTGTCTTATCAAATATACAATGTAGTCTTCTGGTAAGACCTCTTCGTGACGATAATTATTCTTTTACATCGGTATTAATGTTTAATAGTAATATTTTTTGTGAAGTGAAGTCCATTTTATTTTTAACTCTGCTGAACTTACTATGTTAATTAAAGTCCTATAGGTCATGTTGTTTTTTTTTTATATTCTCCAAAGTGAATTTTAAAGTTGTCAACAAATTAAAGTTTCAGAAAGTTTGTAGTAAGATTGGTTTTAATGTTATAAAAAACTACATTAATTCCGAAAGTATAGTAGGGATTATTGTTTATCTCCAAGTCTAGTAAAATAATAATCAATGTGTCAAGTCCCAAGGTCTTTTAGTCTTTTAGAGGAATTAATTTTTGTGAATCCAACTAATCTTCTAACTGCTGGTTGCTATCTTTGATACAACTCCACTCTACTACAACTGAGAAGAGTATGCGTAACCACAGAGAGTATGAGCACTAATACCAATTCACAAAATAGTGGTTATCATGACTGTGACAACATTCTTAATTCTGAAAATATAATACGATTAAGTTTGTCTGTCTTTTCTGGCCACTGATACATACGTCTGATTTATGGTTTGTGTAACTAAAGTGTCAAGTAGAATAATCTGAATGTATAATAGGTCTATTTTTCCGACAAAAGGAGGTTCGATATTAGTTTCTACAGACGTAGGAGGTAGCAACATTCATTGAAGTGAAACTTCTTTAGGCAGGGTAAACGCGATCGACTTGAAACTTTTTTGTTTCACATGAAACGGAAATGGGCGCGCACACACTAACACACACACACACACACACACACACACACACACACACACACACACACAAACAAACAACCTAAGCACACACATGCACAGCAACAACATGAGACTAAAGCTGTATAATCACTTAGGTTGTCTCCAGGAATCTGGATTTCTTTGACAGCTTTTAATTTGTGGCAACACATTTTGTGTGGCACAAAAATACGAGGAAACATAAAAGGTGCCTCCATACTAAAACTGCTTCGCATTTGGGGCAATTTAAATTTTCCATCTTCTCTAGAAAATGGTATATTATTTTGTATTGTAAGTAGGTGACAAGTTTTGACAAAAATAATAATAAAATGTAATTTGTAAAAAAATAAATAAAAAAGTTAAAAAAATAAAAGAAAAATAAAAGAAAAAAAAGGGGGTTGGGGGCAAAAGATGACAAAAAATCAAAAACATAAAAGGTGCCTCCATACTAAAACTTTTTCATATTTGGGGTGATTTAAATTTTCTGTCACCTCCAAAAAAGGATATTGTAACGTATATTTTTGTCTATTTTTAGAAATGACAAACATACTCGTCCACACATCTTCAAATACCAAAAACGTAGATATTTATCAACAATAATCATCCTATAACTCTTTATAAACAACCACAAAATTACCAGTATTTGATTTTACAAATATAGATATACCTTCTGTATATTCATGACCTAGTTGTGCCTGCCTCTCGAGTACTCGACGAGTCAGCACAACCTTATAATAACAACACCCTACCTCACTTTACCTATCTGACACGTACGTTTTCATACCCTGAACAAGTATATAATCCCTCGATTCAGTGGAGAAAGACACAGTTCCTCGACAGCTACTTCTAAGTACCTGGAACCTCTCTAGTAGAGTTATTATTTTATTAAATGTGTAAACTCACTCGTGTGTTTTAAAATATTATCGAGTCCCTAACAAATGTTAAGGTCCACGATAGTTTGTGGATAATAACTTGAATTTATTTTAGAAGTATTACTACTTTTAAAGTACGTGATATTTCGTGTATGGTGTAACACTGAAAGTGGTTCTAACTAGGTACATTACCACCTCTTTTGGCTGTTACAGATATATTATTTTGCACAGTAGGTAGGTGATGTGTTTTGAGAAAATAAATTAAAAAAGGGGTTTTGGGGGGGGGGCAAAACCCGCATTAAAAAAATTAAAAATATAATCATACAAGCACAACCCACCCTCTCCTAAGTTTCAAAAAAACGTATCATTCCATCCAATTATAACTTTTGGAAGTTTCACTTCAAAACTGTGTCCCGGCACACACTCTCATTTTTTTTATTTATTTCATATATAATGTTAATTTTGTGATTTCTCACTTTCTCACTTCCTCACTTCATCGACTTCTTTAAGTCCTTTGCAGTTTGTAAATTTTCTTAAAGTAATACACATGTCACATTACATCACTTCCACGTGTTTTCTTTTATTATATGTTCTTGTGTTCGTACATTGTGTCTTTGGTTGCCAAAATGTTAAGCCCAGAGGGCAGACTGTTCCCATTTCACTTAGTTAAATGTGTTTCACGATCATTTTTTATCATCTCTTCATTTTAGTTGGTTTATTCTCTTTTTGACCCTATTTAGTAAAATTTATCTTTTGGATCATATGACGTCAAATGTCACTGAAATTGGAAATGTGTTGCCTCCTATTATCTAAATCTTTTAGTCTTTGAACCCCTTTTGCATACTATAGATACTTTCTCCCAAGGAAATATGTTTGGAGTTGGTGATTACCACAGAATTATACAATTCTCGTTGTCTGATATTGCCGCCACCTTTGGACACCATAAGATATACATATAAATTTCGGAGGAGAAGGCGTTTATGATCGAAACACTATAAAGAAACTCTCCGCAAGTTGTTAAATAGCGCCCTCCACAATACGAAGATTCTAGGAAATCAACCTAATAAGTAAAATTACTCGTCGCGTTATAAATAAGAGAAATATACTTCAAGCAACCAGTGACTTGTTATTCTATCTAGGCATTTTGTTAGGAAGATTTTATAGAATCTTATTTCAGAGTGTGGTATGTCACGACTTGAGGAAAAATTCACTGTAATTTTTCCGATCATGGTCCACAGACCACAAGCACACCCTCCCCTTAGTAGTTTTTAGATAACATGTAAGTATCTATATTATAGGTATGCTGTAAATATAAAGAGATTTTTCAACAAATTGCACAATACATTTCCTTACGAAACGGGTTAAAATTTGGCATATGTTTAATTTTGGCCTATATCTCGACCAAGTTCGAGAATGGGCGTAATCCGCCCATTAGTTTCCAAATTTAGGCTACCTATTTGAAATTTTTACGATATTAAAAAATTTTTGCAACCCATAATGAACGCAACTCGCAATATGTCTGTCTGCCGCGTATGAACCGATAAGTGTATATTTTCCAAAAGTGTTAAATTTTATAATGGCTGCCATTGGAAAACCAGTTGACCGATTTCGCTCAAATTCAACACCAAACCAGTCCCTAGTGGTCTTCAATTGTCGTAAAAATTTCAAGTCAAAATCTTTTAATTTACGGGAGTTATCGTAATGAGAACACGGTGGGTTTGCAACACTTTGAGAACCCCTTCCTCCGAGAACGGAAGATAAATTTCTAAAATTTTAATACGAGTTTGTAGCTCATGAAAGCTTCTAACGCTATCCCAAGTTTCATTGGCACAGATTCAACAGCGGAGACTCCACAGACTCCCAAAAAGTGCCAAAATGAGTAAAAAGTGAAAATATAATATAGTATACCAACCTGTATAATTATAATATGAACTGTGTACAGACGAATTTGAGCGGCCTCAATATTCGCGATCAACGACTTGGAATCGGTGCTTTTTCACAGGTCACGCCACTGCACCGAATGCAATAGTTGTATTTTCCTTTGGGAAATACACTGAAAGATAAATTCGTCGAAACCGGCCCAGTTTTGAATTATCTTTTAATCTTCGACGGTCGGGTTTGAATGGAGATTGTCCAATTCTCTGGGGTAGGTAGGTATACCTAACCGCACATACGTTTGCCTATGCCCACGTATACGTTTAGGGCTGCAGGCCTAAACCTACGCCACGAGCTTCGTCGACGATCGACCTTGACCGCTGGTTCCGTACTGTCGAAACCGAATTTTCACCTCTGCCCGTAACGCATCCCCGGACTATAGTCGCGGCGGTTCGTTACGTCGAATAGCCGGCGACGCCACGAGGGATGTGGCCTACCTGATGCGGCAGTCGTTATTCGAGTGGTCAACGGTGACATTCTGCGGTGGGCACTCGCGCAGGACACGGGTGTAGGTGCAGACAGGCCTCACGTACGCGACAGAAGGCGATCACTGCGCCCACGAAAGCTGTGGGCGGCTGTGGGCCGAGGCGCGCGGCGACGAGTCGGCTGGCGCGGCGTTCAGCGTTAGGTGCGTGGCGCGATTCGCTTGGAAGCGAAGCGAAGCGAAGCGAAGCGACCGCGCTGCGAGTGCAGACGTTGATTCGACATTCGAACGAATTCCGTATCCTCGTTTTCGAGCAACCTGCGAGCGTCGCTTCTCAGAATTTTCGCTCGAGACGTTCGACGTTCGACGTTCGACGTTCGACGTTCGACGTTCGACGTTCGACGACGACTTGCTTCGCGTTTCATCTGGCAGGCGACGGGGTCGGATGGAGGAGGGGAGAAGAGGCGGCAGACAAACACAACGGCCACCGTCGAAGCACCATTCAGCTCAGGTTGGCGAATTTGTGTTCGCTTTCCGTTTCTGGTCGGAAGAGACAGCCGACAGGTTACCACCGGAAGGACGAAATTACTAATTCGGGACTCTCTCCCCTTTCTGGGCCCAGCGAGGCTCCAAGAACGAGTCTAATAATATAATTAACGTCAAATTCAAATTCAGCGTCTCAGACAACACGCGCGATCATGTAAATTTAACAATCAGGAAAAGGCCACTAAATGAAGCGCCAATAAGTTTGCATAAAAGTTTTTTCCCCGTTCACTGTATATACACGCGGCGCTATTCATCCAGCCTAACCTTCATCGATTGTCCTTTATAAATAAGTTTTCCCAAGTGATAAAATAATGAAACCAAGCCTAGAACCTTCGTAGGTTCACGAAGAATGCACGTGCAAAAATTCATCAACTTCGGTTTGCTAGATTCTAACATTACCCTCAAAATACACTTTCCCAAATTTTCCTCTTTATATATTAGTGCAGATTAATACCGTAGGCTAGCCAGTAGGTCATCGGGTTTTAGATCAATTTACCAACGAATTCGCAAAAAACTTAGCATGAAAATTGGTAGGTTATAAATACTTACCTATTGCCTACATACCTTTCACAACGAGTGAAAAACTTTTACAATGCGAGTAGGCAGGCCTGTCAAGTGTGTAAAATTTTCAAAATTGTATGAAACAATAAATTATACTTGAATTATTTGTAAAGCTCACGGTGATGATAAATCGGAATCGAGAAATCTCTCAATTGGTCTTATAAGTCAAGTATATTATCCTCTACAGTATGTTCTTACTTGTACACACAGACAAGTAAGATACAACATTTGGCCAATGACAATACGACGGATAAAGTTCTCGGCAATGTCTCGGACCGGTACACAAACACAAACGTATTAGGTATGTCATTCCTTATCAATCGCCAGCAACGAATAAGAAATGACGTACGTTCTGCAACAAATGTACATATGTATATGTACATGTGTGTGTGTGTGTGTGTGTGTGTGTGTGTGTGTGCGCGCGCGCGCGCGCGTGTGTATGTTTGTGCCAAATTCCTTATATAAATTCATAAAACTGGCTCTAAAATCGCCATTGTTTGCCCAGGTTTTGGCTTACCAATATGTTTACATATGAAGTGGCAGAACACGTAATATACCTGTTGATTACCTTCTGGTGAGAATATCTTTTTCACAACAAGGTATTCCACAGGGTCAAGGGGGGATGAACCAACAAAAACCAAAAGATGAGAAACAGAAACATAATGTAAATGCAGATCACCTAATGAAACCGGAGTTTCTCTTCACCATAGGACAACATTTCAACAACAAATTACAGCTTGTAGAACATAAGAATAACAATAAAAATAAGGAAATACAAAAAAGAAAACGCAAAAGAATGACGTAATTTGACAAAATGTATTAAGCTTACTTCTAATAATCAACATAGTTACTGCGATGGACTTGAGAGAAGAGACAATAAAATAAATATTCTCTACTCGAGGAAAACTGATATTAAATTACAACAGATATCGGCAAAATAGATATACTTACAGCTTCAGACTAGCATACCTACCTATTTGACTTGGTTACTCGAACCATTTAAATAGACGCTTCGGGTTTGTGAGCAGAATAATTATAAGATAAACGAAGTTTTTCCTATTTAAACCTTCGGAAACAGACTGTCGTTGGTAGCTGTGATAACAGTCGTTCTACAAAAAGAGGTAGTAAAGCTCACACATAATAACTGTACCAATACATACCTACTACGCTGAACCTTTTACATACCACATCTGTACAATAATTAATAAAAAGAAGCTAGAGGATTAGTCGGTTTCAAAAAAAAAAAGATCGATATGAAAGAGAAAAACCCTCTTGTACTTTGCACATAATATTCGCTATCTGATAGCTAGAAGACAAACAAAAATTCGAGGATATTAATACTCGAAGAGAATATCAATTTTATTCGAGAATAAATTTAATTAAATCGAATAATTTCATCGCCCACTCTCCTACGGTGGACCTAACTTCAAGATTCAAACGTAATAATTAAATGACAGCGCAGAAGACCGATAGTATTTTGTATATAGAAAATCACAAGGAAGCAAAGAATATTGTAAGACCAAAACTGTACGGCACAAATATTCTGCTTTAAACGTGAGTCTATATTGAGAATTCAGGGTACCTACAAAACTATACGTAGCTACCTATTTTTCAACTGTGATCGGTATTCGTGAAGAATGGAGGAATTCGCATATTCGAGGGACCAGTCTAATCAGGTCATTCATTATCATTATTTTTTGCGTGTACGTAAAATTATTAAACGAGACGAACGAACAGGAACGATGAATTTGAAACAGAAGAAGAAGAAGAAGAAGAAGAAGAAGAAGAAGAAGCAGATTTAATGGAATGCAGGGATATTGTTTAGAAAATAGAATAATTTTTCTTCGTGTGGGAATATAGTCGATATAAAATAATATGGCCGGCTGTATACGACTGTAGTATACGTTGCAGTTATAAGATCCTGGGTCAAAAAATTTAACGATGGTGTTGTAACTTCCTCGTAAAATTATTTTTTCATTTTTAATGCTTTGTTTGACGAAAAACGTGTTTTTTCGAATATGAAAAAAAAGGAGCCCAACGTAATTATAATTCGCGACTGTACCTACGCGTACGTAATTACGTATACCCGCTGAATTTCACACATATTCGTTAAATTTAGAATTTCAGATCCACTAAGTAGGTATACCTACCGAATCTGCTATTTTGAATTTTGAAAATCTGACAGCGGATTCGTAATCGTCGACCAAAAATATACTCCGATACCAATTTTCAAAGAAACTTATCGAACTTTAGCTTTTGGGTTCATTATTTCGGACGCGGAAAAGGTATTGATCCGATCTCGGTGAAAGTACAATGGGACCAGCGTTTTCTTTCGAGAGAATCACCAATGGTAAAAATGAGTGCAGCCGTTGCTGAGTAATCAGCGTACATGCCTACGAAGCAAAAAGAGTAAAAGTAAAAAGTATTATTACTCGTAATAAATACTCGTCTACTCGTCGAATATGAAACCTACAGCTACTCGTTGTTTTTTTTTTTTTTGCGAGTCGGTTAAAAATCGGAGGATAACTTTTGACGACCGCTGGCATCTGGCATCGACGTCGTAGTAGTGTAGGGAATTAGGGCTGACAGAGCAGAAGCAAATGCGAGTGAAATGTTTCCCCGCCGTTTTACGTTCTTATTTTGTTGCGAAAACAAAATATTCGGTCTAGTTTTGATTAAGAATTCGACTAATTAAAAGTATAAAAAAATTCATCATTACGTACTTGATTCGGAGCCACAAATTTTTTAAAAAAAGAACTCGTTTCCCGAAGGAGGGGGTTCGAATTTATTTTACTCGTTGCAAATTTTTGCTTTGTGTCGAGCGTCGTAAACGAGTGCGGGGAGGTGCGGAGTAAATTCCCTCGAGAGCGTAAAATAAGAATTGAAAAAAAACGAAAAAAAAAACAAAAAAAAACAAAAAAAAACATTAAATTTTTTGACAGATAACAATTATTATTATTCGTATGCCGTACCACGCTGCGAGGGCGGAAAGTTTTTTGTTAAGCCGGATAGACAACCGATTGGCGACGGGTGTCGAGAAATTTTTGAAAAACATGCTGACGCAAAGACGAAGAGTATTTATGCCGTCCCGTACGTCCCTTACGCCTGTCTTCGTAGCACGGCCCCCTCCCGCTCTACCGCCCATCGGACACGCACAGGATAGGTACAACTGGGTGGCCCCTACGCCTACGCCTACGCCTACGACCTCAGACCATCTCTGGCTGCGTCTTACAGCGTAATCGCTCGTTTGGTTGTACCAATTTAGTTGGCCAGAGTAGGCGCCCGCCCCCCCCACTCACCCGCTCTTTCGTTTCAGCAAACGGCGCGCAGACGACCGCACCGCCCTACGCATGCGCCATATTCGGTCGTTCTTCGTATCCGTTTCGTGGCTGCCTGTGCTTTTGCTGCCAGGCGCTGTGCCAAACCGACGAGTCTTCGCTGGGCGCAGATGCGCAATCGTCAGCGGAGGCAGGGTGGGCCTCTTCCTCTTCCTTGGCCGTCGTATGGGATGGAACTGAGAGGACGAGGGGCTGTAGTAATTTATGAAAAGTTGCTTTTAACCCCCATTGTTGGGTCACGGTAGAGAGAAAAAAGCAGGTACCTATAAGAATTTACGGGTAAACACGAATAAAAAAATCATCCGGTTTAAGGCCAGTTTGTTTTTGAAACATACATTCCACATAATCGGTTAATCACTGTTGGCGTTTTTTTCACACGTCGTCCTCGAAAGTTTTTAGAATGCAATTAAAATTTTTTCCTCTCATAGGATGAGCAAACTCGTTACTGAAAATGGAAATATCTTTTGTAAATTATCGATTAGAATGATTAATTTCGACTTATTTACCTGTTATATTGGGAGTTTCTGTCAAAATGGCCGACATCTGGTGGAGTTTGGTCGGATTAAAGTACAAGCGATGGTGTATGTTATCAACGATGTAAATATTATGTTTTGATATTTTCCGCTTTTGTCTCGAAGAAACGCGCAAATTGTTGAATATATTGGCGTGGAAACGGACACAATGTCCCCCTGGAGGTACTGAAACGATATTAAAACAGTAAAACGTCAAAAATTCGTTCAAAAATTTGGAAAGGTCTGTTTGTTTGTTTGAAACGGATTCTGCGAATGGCTCATCAACAGAATCCGTGATAAACAAACGGACGGACGTATTGTGGATAACGTACTTCATCGCATCTACTTGTTGTTGACTGTAGCGCTCCTAGCGGCTATGGAAACTGCCAGTTGCTGTGGCATTAGTTGTTATTTTATATTTTTTTGTATACTTAGTAGTGGAGCGGGCGGACGCTTTACGGAAGGCTATATCCGTAAGGTTATTAACGTTGTAGGTACGAAATAAGTGGGCTATAGTTTAAAACTTACGGATGTTTTAAACTCGATAACACGCGAGTAGGTGGTAACCTCGGAACGATGTACGCGGACATTAAATGCGGAATATGTTTACGGATGTCCCTCGAGTCGTCGATACCTACTGGAAATATATGTCGACGAAAAGGTGCGACTGCCGTACCGCGAGTGTCACGTACGCACGTCGCTTGAAAAGAAAGAATTTATTTGAGGAGAAAAAAGAAAGAAACCACCAAACCGAGGAAGGAGGGAAGGGGCGGAGGCGGAGGCGGAGGTAGGTACGTAGGTACCTAATTTTTTTATTTTCAGTAGTCGGCGTTGAAAAACTCGATGGTTTTGGCGACGAGTCATTTTAAGGCTGATTCGCGGACGAAACCGTCTCTAGCGAGACTATCGGTGTTCGACAAACGAACGAACCTAATTTTATTGTCTGCTATCGAATGGCAGAGCGTGAAGGCAAAGAATGCAAAATAATAACGACGATTTAATTTCTTTTTGGCCAACTTCGCCTCGACGAAAACAAAAAGTATGCGACGAAAGTCGTAAATTTTTTACTTTTACTATTTTACCGTCTAAAACGAATGGGCTCCTCGAAACGGTCGCCTCCCCATTCATTAATTCTGTTTATTGTTGTTGTTGTTGTTGTTGTTGTTGTTGTTGTTGTTGTTATTGTAGTACCTAATCTTTCGAATTAATAATTTATTGCGTTAATTAAGATGAAAAAAACCGCGCGTGGCATTCGTAATATTTTTAATGGATCAGAGAGTGTGTGAGGGATGGGATGGTATGGGATGGGATGGTATGGGATGGGATGGGATGGTTTGGGGGGGGGGAGGGCGAGGAAGAGGAACGCGAAGACAAATTGTCACATCTGGGCCGGAAATTATTTTCAGTGTTATACGCCTACGCAGCGCCTACCTTCTTCAATCCTGAATGCAACAAGCGACCCCCACCGATGAGGAAGTGCGAAAAGTTTCGACTGCCAGAGTTATCAGCATTCAAATTTATGTCGAATGTCGAACGGACGTACTTACGCGAAGAATAATTATTTATCTAATCGTACGAAATATACCTAGGTATGGCGCCGCGGAGCCATACGCCATAGGTACCTACGATACGTGCCTGTATTATTTATGACGATAATAGGTACGTATATTTTGTTCGCTGTCATCGACGCGTAGCCAGCGAAGAGAAAATAAATTACAGAAAATAAAATAGCCGGGTGAGGGTAACTTGCAGGCGGCTTTGCGTTTTTTCTTTTTTTCTCTCTTTTTCTTCTTTAAACTTTCTACGAGCGAAGAACGTTCGTTAGCTCGGCCCGGAGCCCAAAAGAATGGAGCCAGCGATGAGGACGACAATGAGGGGTTAATTTTTTACGAAGTTGCGGGTGACTCGTCAAATCGATGTGAAAAGAAAATTCATAAAATTCGGGTCAACAAAAAAAGAGCAACGGAAAAAAACGTACAAAACACCGAGCGCGTTTGTGTACAGTCGGTCCTTTCACATTTCATAATGTTTCGTCGGCGGCCGACCAATTGTTTTCAAACCGCACCCGTATACTTACATAGGCGACCGTAATATTCGTAATATTGACGTAGAGCTTCGCACCCTACCTTACCCAGACGTTGACGCGTTTTCTGCGGCCATACGCCGTATAGCGCAGTCGCATCGTTCGGATAACCAAAGAAACGACTCGATGAGAAATTCGACTTCGGTCGTCGGAACGTGGCCACAAATATCGATAATACGTTTAGAGAATTTCACGCGGCCCGTACGTAGTTCGGATGAGGCTGACGACGACCTTATTTCTTAGGGGGCGGATTTCACGTGGGTATAGGTATTTAGGTGGGTGGGAGGGGGGGGGATAGGGTGAGTTCGTTTTGGCGGGTTACGTTTGTTGGGTGAAACGTTGACTCGCCAAGCTCTTGGCACCGCACCTGCCTACCTTACGGAGGAGCGAGTCATCGCTCCACACCCAGACACGTCCTGCGCGAGGCGCTGAGAAAATCGGATGAAGGTGAAATTCGATATGCGACGTGCCCGTGTGCCCATTACTGGGCTACCCCGTTACAACTCGTTCGAGCGAATGCCTGTCAAATGCTTTGGCGACGAATCTGAGGCCAAGTGCTGCGCTGGTTTGGCGACCGCATTTACCCGACCCCATCGTTGGCCAAGTTTTTTCCCCCGAGGGTGGCGTGGCGGCTTCGATTGGCGGTCGACGTCACCGGCAGCAGTGACGGCTTTCGCTGATAGCGAAGAGCGAAGAAGCAGGCGGCTGGCCCAACTCTTCATTGCCTTTGCCACTTCGTAATTCTCTTCATTTTGGTCGCCCAAAACGTTTCCATTCGATTGGTGTAGCCGGCGCACCCAAGACCGAAGTGAAATTAGTTTCATTCGCGTTTCGGCACGCATTAGGCCGCCACCTGCGGCGCGTGAACTGGACGTAGGCACGTAGGGGGCTGCTACCTACGCCGGCGATAGCCGTACACCGTCTACAACCAAGAAGTGGGCTTACCCGTCCACGAAGGCGGAAAGCGCTACTCTAGAAAAGATAATAGAGAATAAGCGTGTAGAGTAGGGCACCGTCGTCGCCGCCGGATCGCCAAGATCCGCAACTGAGGGCCGACGGACCGCATCGTCAGCCAAAAATTAGCTACCCTCTCGCTTTTGGCTGATGTAAAAACGACGACGAGTGGCGGAGTGGCGGAGTGGCGGAGAGGCGAAGTGGTGGGCCGGCGAGGCGCGACGGAAGCTATCAGCGACGCATCGCACAAATTTGTAAACTTTCAAACAGCTCAGCTGTTAGTCATAGGCTACCGGAGTTTGTGACATTTTACTTTCGAAAATCTGCCGAGAAGGGACGATTATTGCGTTGCCGGAAAGTGTGTTGCGCTTCTCCAGGGCGCACATTGCACCTGCCACTCGGAAGCAATGGTCGCCCGCTGCAAGTGGCTCGACGTTTGTCTTTTCGTCGTTTCGTCGTTTCGTCGTTTCGTTGGTACTGTGCTGAGCCTGTGCTGAGCCTGTGCTGAGCATTAGCCCTTACAGAGCCGAGCTAAGCTGTTATAATATTATCGATGGTAATATTAATTAGATTCGCGGATTACCTACCTACGCGTGCTCGTTGCATCAGCTTCGCGCGTTTTCGTATTTTCATCGTGAAATTAAGGTGGAAATGGAACGTCGACGAGGCGGTTCGTTATTTCATTTGATTGGGGGGGGGGCTGAGGGGAGGCGAACAAGGCGCAGCGACGAGGGTCGACCTATTCGCGTTTATCGGCGTATTATTGGAAAACAATGAATACGAGAATGACGTAAAAGTTTTAAATAAATTGTGGTAGTGGTGGTGCTGCTGGTGGTGATAGTAAAAATTAGGTAGTAGTAGTAGTAGTAGTAGTAGTAATTAGTAGTGCAGCTGTGCCGTACAGCTATAATATAAATGGTAAAAGACGATGACGAAGAGAAGACACTCATTCTCTCGCTCTCTCTCTCTCGTTTCTTTACGAGTCTAAGTTAAGCGTAATAAAGTTTATCGCAAAAAATAATATTTATCTTATAAATCGTCTCGAACAATTCGCTCGCAGATGTACGTCGCCCAACGACCGACGACAACGACCGAAATGGGATAATTGAAAAGTTCGAATTGGGTTTACTATACGCACGCATATTATAATAAGACGTATACTCTCTCATACACATATCGTCTATCGCATCTACTGCACATATATCTATATGTACCTATATAAAAAATATATTATTATCAATATATATGTGTATATATATATATATATATATATATATATTATACACCGTAATAATGATCAGTATGTATTCGTACATGTGAAATATGTTCGTCGAATGAAATTCCAAAACGAAAAGAGGCAGTGAGGAGTGTGTAGAGTGAAAGGAGAAGAGGGGCTGAGTAGAGGAGAGAAGGGTGCGGTGGTGGTGGAGGAGGAGAAGGAGGAGAAGGAGGAGGAGGAGGAGGAGGAGGAGGAGGAGGAGGAGGAGGAGGAGGAGGAGAAGGAGGAAAAAACCACCGAGCAAGGAGCGATTGTCTGAATGGTTGAGGCGAAGGACGAGTAAGTTAGTGAAAAAAGGGTGCAAAATAAACGAAAAGAAGGTCCTCCGGCGAAATTCGTGGCAAGAGGAATGTGTTAAGAGGATGCGCAGGGTGCACAAAGGGGAGGGAAACGGTTTTTATAGAAACGAAAAAGGGCAACAACCAGAGGGCGCCGAGACGCTTCGCTTTATGGGGTAATTTCGTTCGCGAAAATTTTCGCTAGAAACCAGACGTCTGGTCGCCGGGCAGCGCCAGGCGCCTTTTATTTTTCCATCGTATAATAAGGGAGATAAAAAAAGAGAGAGAGAGAGAGAGAGAGAGAGAGAGAGAGCCAGCGAGAGAGGGGGAAGAGCCCGAGAATGAGTACATATAATAAAGAGAATCTTTCGAATCGTATTAAGATTTTGTTCGTTTGTCTACGCTGCGGACGGATAGCGCGGTGCGGCGCGGCCCGGCGCGGCCCGGCGCGACATTCGAAAGGGCAAATTTACGACGACCAATGAGCAAACGATAGAAAAAAACACAAAAAACAAACACAAAAAACACAAAAAACACAAAAAACACAAAAAAAAACACAAAAAATTGTAAAAGAAAAGTTGTAAGATATTGTCCTTAGTGTGGCGACTTATATTCCCTTTTTTCCTATTTTTCCGCTTTTATTTTTTGTTGGTCGAATTCGTCGCGCTACGTAGTAACCGATACTACCCCCTACCAGTCCACGTTACGCTCATTGCGCCCTTGGTGGCGTAATTTTCCCCAAATTTCGAGTAGAAAAAACAAACCGTTATATTTTATAAAGGAAACGTATCTATCGTTGATTACGAGGTCGTAACGTTGTGCGAAGGTTATCGTGCCATTCCCGGTTCAAAATGGCGGCGGGCCGGGGGGGGCGGTTGGAAGGAGGATGAGCTGCGCGGCTGTTGTAATGTAAGGTCCCTTCACCAAGGGTGTTAGTCCGTCGACGAGCTCATGCGGCGAAAACTCAGCGAGCCGCTGTCAGAGAAGGACGAAAAATCGTGAAACAAGATTTTCCCCCGCGAGGGGCACGACGCGCCTATCGCTCGCCTTTTCCTTCTTTTCCATTTTTTCAATTATTTAATTTCTGACGCGCGAAACCCTTCGGCGATACGAAGGCGAACGAAATAGGCGACAATTTTTGTTTTTACGATTCGGGTAAAGTTTGAAAACACAGACCAGCAGCTACATTCTCCATATCCGATATCCCGCACCGTGGCTCCCCCGTTGCTCTCAAAATGTTCGGTACGTTTTACACATTTTGTTTGCCAAATAAACATTAGCTATAGGTACAGTCTAATCGACGTATCCGAGATTCGCTCCATTTTTCCGTTTTCCGACGCAGACTTTACCAGGGATGGGCGAGCATCGTTCGTATTGCGGTGGGTCTTGGCGAAAATCCGTCGCACAGTCGAACTTTCTACGTACGCACGACGCTAAATCAGGGGTAAAGCTTAACCAAGGTCGTAAATAGCTCCACCGTAGAGGCATGATGATGGTGGTGGTGGTGGTGGTGGTGGTGGTGGTGATGGTGTTGGTGATGGTGATGGTGATGGTGATAGTGATGGTGATAGTGATGGTGATGGTGATGGGGAGACGTCCGTATCTTCTTTGCCATCCTCTCTGACACCTTCGACCCTCCTCGCGCCACAACACCAACACCACCGACCATGTGACGCGCCATTTTCACATTTACAATTTTTTTGTTTTTTCACGTTCGAGAGGGATTTCGACCATCCAAGACCCGCTTATCTGCGTCCTAAAATATTAGTAGTCGGATTCGAGTGCATTTCGCACAGTCGCATCTTCGAACGTAGCCTGCGTACGAGTTTGCAGATCTGTTGGAGGTGCCACAAGTGCTTGGGCGCAGCATCCGATCGCGTCGTACCCGCGGTCAACGGTGAAGGTGCGCCGACTGCGCCATTAGTAACCGAGGTGCAGCCACCCGTCGCATCGTCTCGGTCGCTTGAGACAGCGACGGTGAATTCGCAGCAGCGCCGATGCGAGGCGACGACTGCGAAACAAATATGAGGGGCCGGTGCGTAGGCAGGGGCGTGCAAAATGCGATACCATTGGAGCAGAGCTACGACTACGGGTCGGCAACCTCGCCACATGGTGGTGGTTGGCCGTCGGACCGGTGTCGGCCTTCTAACCTTTTTCTGGTCACGTCGGTGCCGCTGTCGCTGCGACGTGTCGCCACGACGCGAAGGGAAAAAAAAGGCCGCAGCCCGTAATGCCATCGTAGACTACACATTCGTACGGTTAGATGCGGTCGGTATCTGGATGCGGGGTAGGTATACGTATAAAACGCGTACGTACCTATAGGTGCGGTACGAGTAGGTGTTGCGACGTAGCTTATTGGGTGATGGTTAAAAGGTAGGGCTAAACGCTACAGGTATACCCACAGTGCCTACAATAACTGCCTTCCTACCTATTTTCGTATAATATTAAATTGTATAACAAAACGGAAACCGAGGCGCTCTGATCTGGCGTTGTGGAGAGGGCTCGTCGGTTAATCCGGTCACAGGCTGTCCGCATCACGCGCCCGCGCGTGTCCATCTCGCTAATTTGACGCTTTGCTCCCTCGTTCGCCCTCGCACCCCCTTTCATCCCCCAGCCTAATCCGTTCTTTTTCTTTTTCTTTCTTTCTTTCTTCCTTCATGCGAGCGTGCGGCGCACTTTTAGCGTATATTCGTCCCTTCTCCGTTCGTAATACAACGTCGAGCCGGAGCCGGAGCCCCAGCCTCAGCCCGTCGTCGAACGCAGATTATGTTATAAAAGGTGTCCGTCCACCCGTCCACCCTTCCCTTCGTAGCAGACTTTTTGCATCTACTTTTTTCTCACGCTCCCTTTCCTCCCTCTCCTGACTTGTTCGGTCGAACAGAATTCGAATAACTTTCCAAACGAATGTGGGTCAAAGGAAACAATAAACTGACCGACTACGTAGGGTACGAATAATGTCGCTTAGCTGTCTGCAGCCTACTCCAGGCTTTGGGTAAACTGCGGCCTGCCCAGGGTCCCTAATACGGCCGATTTCGGAAAAAATTAAAAAAATAAGAAGAAAGAAGAAAAAATAAATACGATAGTTACCGCTACCGGCCTACAAGAGAAGAAACAGCGTACTATACGTACATATGTTCGTAGCTACAAACAGATGCGTCATCAGGGCTGTACACAGCAGGTGGTTAGGGGGTCAAAATCCCAACGCGGACTGCCCGAAAAAAACAGAAAAAACGGAGAATAATTGGGAAAAAACACTTACGAATGAATGTTCTATGTATGGAACAAAAATAAGCCACTAATCCTCAAAAAGTCTTTCGTGATTAAACTTCAAACTTTCCATAATGTAGAAATTAAAGTATCTATTAGGTATGCTATAAAAATTGAGCTACTTCATTTTTTTTTGGAGAAAATTATTTTGTTGATTGTGAAACTTCACTTCCAATTTGAAAACTTTAGTTCAGATATTCTCTCTCAAATGGTTCCTTAAAAATAATGAACTGAAATGAAGTTAAGGGATTAATGCATTTAAAATAATTGGAAAGTTGCTAAAAAATCATAAAGTTCATTTTGTACTTTGAAACAATCGATAAGAGCATAAACTTTCTCACTTCTCATTAAATTTTTTTTCATCCATTTTTTTATTTATTTATCTTTGGTTATGCGGCCATCTTGTACAAAATTTTGGTTTCCGAGTGAAGGGGTGGGTGGCTGGAATTCGGTGGCCAGTGAGCTTTTAACATGAATTTTAAAATCAAACGGTGAAGTATTAATGGAACCAAACCAGCTACATCGCCATTTTGGATCCAGAATGTAACAGCTGCGGGTCTCCAACCCCAAACCTCTTGATCCAAACGGTACTGCTTCATCAGTCTTACACTCATTCATTTATTTTTAATTATTTTATCAGTAGGCGCCTAAGAATAAAACCAACAATAAAATTACCGTATGATTAATTATATTCGATGAAGTTTACTTTTTGCTTTGTTAATACCATTAGTAAGTACCGTGGAAGTGGAGAAATCGAAAAAGAAGAAAAAATATATTTATGAATACTACGTAGGAGGAGAAATCTTTGAAGAAGAAATGCACCGATCTTAAGTCAGTATTCCTAATTTTATTGACATAATAAAACTATAATCAAGCTCGAAAGTTTCAATGACGTTATATACCGAAGAATCAAGGTTTGATTTTGACGAATTTAACGTATGTTTTGGAAAGTTTCATTTTCAAGGTTTTTGGAACGTGTGGTCAATGGCCTAGGAATAATTTTGGTTGGGGCGTACAAGTAGGAAAATCAGGAAACCAAGATATATAAAACATTTCGGCATCGGCGACATAACAAGGGAGGGGAATGATGATTTTTTTCTACCATGTTAGTTTGTGGAGTCCATTTTTAGTCACCAATTGTATAATAAAAAATTCGTCACATTATGATTACAATACGTTGAGTTCCGTCATCGTCACTTAAAATTTGGCTCCTTAAAGATATTCCCATGTTTTCCTATGTTAACTATACTCGGATAAAAATTACAGAACATAGAATTTAATGGACAGAACTCAACGATGAATATTTAACAGGAGTAACGACGTGGAAGTAAATTAGATCTACAAAATAAGAAACTGGTGGTGTGATAAGAATTGACACACCACATCACCACATAGTAAGTACTCCGTCTTTACACCGCTAAGTGATAGGTACGTTTTTCAATCATGCTACCGGTACAATAATGAAATGATATGAAAACAATTAAAGATGCTTCTTAGTTCAGAGATTCGTTTTATTTCTTGTTTTTACTAATCGTTCGTAATAATCGCGTCATGAAACCTGAAAGATAAAACGGCGAAACATCTTTTACTAGTAACTTCGATTCACCATCGAATCCAAAGTCATTCTGTCGACGGATCTTCAATACCAAGGATAAAAACCTTCAAATACTTAGTTATAACAACCGGTAACTACGGTGTTCAATTTAATTAATACTCGGAATGTAAAAAAGATCGTTTCTTCTGAATTATAGCCCTTTGATAGTAAATCATGGGGAGTTGTGTGAGATACCATGAGGCAAGACCTCATGGTTTTATGTAGTATGTAGGCTAGCTCGTTTCACGTCGTTTTCCCTTTCTGATCTAGGATATTAGTATTTCTTGCGATCTGCGATCTCGGGCTGTCTCTTCAAAATTTTAACCTTTTTATCATTTATAATTTTAGACCAATTCTTTACAAACATGTGACTGTCATTTTGGGACGTCACAAGTTTTTGAAATAAACGACAAAATTAAAAACCGGAAAATTTCTCATTAATTTGAATTATTTTAACGGCTGATTTGTGAAAAAGCAATGGCGATAAAAAAAATAATTTTGGTAAAGAACTAACGGAAATGTTCTCCTCTTTTCAATGTTACAAACTTCAGCTTTATGACTTAAATAGTAGCCTAGAAATCGTGAAGTACGAGAGGAGCAGTTTTTTTCAAAATAAAAATGTTGCGAATGTTGCAAAAAACGTGGATAAATATACCGAAGTTGAGATTGATTTTTATTTCGTAGATAATTATTTACCATACCTTTACCTTATCATCATAACCAATTATTCGTTTCAATAAATAATGCATTTACAACTTCGCGTCGTCTAATATTTCGTCAGCAGCCAACACATTTCATACAATCGTGACATGCCACTAACGCATATAAACTTGCAGACAATTAATTGTGACCATCAAAATTCACGATTCTTTTTCTGGAAAACCTACTTTTTCTGGCCGGGCTCGCTGCGCCACAGTTTTTTCTTTTTTTCTCTTCTTCTTTTCATTTTCCTTTTCCTTTTCATTTTACGGAACTCGACGAAGGCTAGTAATAATAATTTGCTTTTTTTTTTTTTACCATTTTATTAGTCGATTTATTATTTTTTGTATTAGGCCGTTATTTTTTTCGTGTTATTTGGCTTTCATCGTCGTCGTAGTCGTCTTCGTTGTTTTTCTGTCTGGAATGGCGACATTTGCTTGTAGGAAGTTCAAACGAAAACTTACAATTTTTTCGCATTCGAGCGCATTTCGCTATTTTTTCTTTTATTTCTTTCTCTCTGCAAAATTATTCGTATCCGACGTATTCTCATTAAGTCGGTTTCTTTCATTTTTCCCCGTTATTATTCTCTCCTCCTTACTCTCCGATCGTTCAATTTTTTTCGCTTTTCATTTTTTCAATTTTTTTTAATTTTTTTTTTTTAAATTTAAGTGTAACATGAAAACGCGTCGTCGTGTCGCTGGGTCGAATTCTACAAAATGTCGAAATTTTCGAGTCGCTATTTTCCCAGCGAAAATCGACGACTGCGATACTATAATTCGTATTATCGAGCCAAGGCGGGAAATCTATCGGTTGAAAAATTCTGGTCATCCGGGTTGGGTTCAGATCTGAAAGGGTGAGGTCATGTTTGTGACCACGAACGAGGAAAGCTACCTATCGAGAAAAAGTAACTGTTTTTCACTTTGCAGATGTTTCTTTGCGAAAGCAGACTCCGTTTTTCTTTCTCGTACACCGTAATATCTCAAACTATTATCTTTGGCTCACAATTTGCGTTTAAAATTGACGACTGCGTCTCGAGGAGGTAATATGTTTGGTATGGTGCGTCTCCACGACTAACAGATTTCTGCTCGCGCACAATCAGTGTCCTACTTTTTATAGATTGCAATGAAAACCGGTTTAAAATGTTTCTGACAGATAATCCGGCGAGTGTCCTCGGATATTCGTATTTAAAAATTAATTAATTAGAAGGTTGTAACTGCGGAAAATATGAATTGAAAATTAGAAAAACTAGTTGCAATGATTTTGTACGTACCTATCACAATTATTTAGTGTAGTGAGCTTTGATGAACGTAGATAGGAATGCTAAAAACCTTTCTTGGAATAATAAAATTTTTTCTGGTAAATCTCTTGTAAATCCATCCGATGGTTCCGGAGTGATAGTTTTTCCAATAGTTTTTAGCTCTCTTCGTATTTTATATTATAGTGTCAGGAAGTTGACGAGAAAAACCAAATAGTCAAAATTATTGTAAGTTTATGTCCCTAATAACAGAGTCGACATTACCCAACAACAGGGCACACTTGACCTCATACAATCCGAAACAAATTTTGATGAAAAGGGTCGAGGGGGAACAAACCAAAAAAAATGAAGATATGAGAGAGAGAATAATGCACACAGAGAATACCAAATAAGAAAGGACTTTCTTCCGTACCCTCTGGTATGACATGTCAAGAACTAACTACAGCTCACAGAACATAAGAAAAATGAGAAAATAAAGGAAATGACGTAATATGACAAACGTATTACCTACTTCTAATAACCAAAAAACTGCGATGGACTGGAAAAAAGGAAATGTAGAAAGGAAATCAGAAATGAACAGTTGTCATCGCTAAAATAAATACGTGAAAAATAACAGACGACAAATAACACAGCTATACTCTCCAATTCCGAAAAACTGATATTAGATATTGGCAAAATAGACCTGCCTGAAGCTTCGGACTATCTTACCTAAGTAACTGGTTGCTCGAACTACTAAAATAAATGCTTCTGGTTAGGAAAAACCTAAATGAAACAGACAGAACCTATCCCATCTCAATTTTCAGAGAAAGACGGTAAATTGTCAGCAGCGACGATAACAGCTATTTTTCAGATTGATAATGAATTTCGTACTCTTTACATCGAGTCAATACATATTACATTTGAACTTTTTACAGAATGTAAGTTTACTACAATCAGCAACCAGAAGTTATAGGATTATAGTCAGATTCGAAAGAAGATTACTCTGAAAAGAGTGAAACCCTCTTAAGGACTTTGAACATAATTGGCTATCTGATAATTAGAAGACGAACGAAAACTCGTACTGTAATCTTCAGAATCAGCGCGTCGTCAATGTTAGATGGCAAACATCTTGAAGAATCTTATAGAGAACCTTTAGAATCCATAAATGTTTTCAACTTTGAATAAAAATTCACTTGGAAAAATAAGAATAAACGTAGTACTTAAGTTAAAAGACTCGATTACATTCGATTTTAATGAAATTTAAAAAACTGAACTTACTTCACTTCACAAACTAAAAACATTTTAATATTTGTTGACAACGTAGAAGAAAAACAGAAAATGCTGTGCACGAAGAGGTAAGAGCAGTAGACGTGCTCATCTAATTGCAACTACTTGACAAGTGAATAAGGCTAAAATTGTAATTCACTAAGCCATCTTCTCCTACAGTACGTCGCTTCCTCTCTTACAGATTAAAAAAATAAATAAAAATTTGCTGAAAAAAAAAAAATGGAGTCCATTGTCAACCGATACGAGAAAAAGAAAATAAAAAAATACAACGCTACAACAGAAAAGAATTAATAAAACTGAAAAGAAAGGAAGTTATAAGAAACGAAACATTATTCATTCTCCTGGATTTTTTGGCGCTTTTTCCGCTGTGGAATGGAAAGAATTCGTTTCTCCGGTGTCTCGAATTTACCAAGTGATATTCCCGAATGTCGACGAGTCTGTTAATAACTAATTTGGCTGAAAATCTCTTAGAAAAATTGGGAAAGATATTTCACATATTACGTATAATGACGTCATACAGTAAAAATTCGTACGGGGAAATACTCTTCGACTGCCGAAACATGAACGAAGGTAATAACTACTTATATCTTAAGGTAAGACAACGGGTTGCAGACACATTCGCTGCCTAAAATTCAAGAATATTTAGTCGGGCATCTCAATATGTAGAAACAAAGATTGTGCAAAAAGTTCACTACGGCTGCACCATTTCCCTATCTGATATGTATTTTTCTACTACACGCCAATAAAAAGATTAATTTAACCACGAATGGTTCTTTCTTTCAAAGTTATTGGACCAGTAGAAATTAATGCTCTTCTCTACGCATTTTCAGTTGCGTTTACCGTACAGTATTTCTGTTTCTTATTCTACCTACGTTATTGAATTAATCGAACTGATTATAATATTGTAATCTCATTCTCTTCTCTATCTCTCATTCACCCGTTCTTTTGTAAGTGTGGTGCTTTTGACACGGATATGTCTTACAGCTGGTGGCGTAAGTTTAGCCTAAATTTTTTCCAACCAATTTTTGTTACAGAGCAGGTGATGACATCTCATATTTGTGGACTTGAAAATTTTAAATGCTGGGTGAGGAGGATGAGGGATATCCTGGTGATTGGAAGGCAGCAACTAATGGGCTTGATGGATGCCCCAGACAAAAGGCAGGGACAAGCGACACCCACCGGTGATGACATCGCAGTTATGGACTTGAAAATGTTAGGGGCATGGTGAAGGGTTTCAGACATATTTACGAGCCTGCGTTTATTATCCATTTTTAGATTATATTATTCCTCGGACCCTGGTGACCCCAAAAAATGATTGCTTTTTTTTTTCTTTTTTTTTTTCGTTGAAAAATTCAGTTATACGTGGTTAGATAGGTAATATATTTCTCGAAGCACTGATTTCAAATTAATGGTCCATTTTTGGATGGAATCATTCCTTAGGTTGCAGGTGAGCCCTATACAAAAATTATAAAAACTTTTTCTTAAGAAATTGAATTATATATTGTCGAGTAAGTTTTCTGAAGGCAATAGGTTCGAAATTCGTTATCCATTTACGGAATTGAACTACTGGTTAGGTTAGGTGTGGGATCCTGGACCCACCAAATAGTTTCAAACTTATAGACGTTGCCATAGACCACAAATTCAATTTCTCTAGTGTCATCCAGCCGGCCTGTAGTCGACAACGGCTAAGTCAACTCTTTAATTCAACTAAATGAGAGATATCGGCGAATATTCTCCCGCCAGGATAAATTACTTAATTATGTTTACGCTTTCGAATGCAATGGGCGTGTTCGACGTGGAAAATAGTTCCATCAAAGACGGGCTCGAAAGTTTTGTGGGGTGATATTCCACAAATGTTCAAGTCGGGTTTGGTTTTTATTGGTACACGCAGTCGATAATATTGGCATATTGGCATAATGGTCGCCCTCAAAGTTGTAGGGTCCGCTCGTTTATCGAACGTTTTGCCGCTCGCCTACGCATACATCGATCAAGAAAATACGGTAGCAAGGCGGCTCCGTAGGCGGGTGGCTATAGGTAGAGCTATCGCTGGGTGACAGGTATGGCGCCAGCTCGACGTATAACTCGTAGAGCTACCTCTGCGATTTCATCGCACCCAAGCCAGCAGTGAACTGTTGGTAGTTATAAAATTGGAACGTAAATACGGCCCGTGATATTGGCGAGCACTCGCCATCGTTTGTGAAACTTAGACGTGCGTCTGGAAATAATCTTCGAAAAGGACGAAAGAATTAAAAGCACAAAAAACACAAAAAACACAAAAAACACAAAAAACACAAAAAACACAAAAAACACAAAAAACACAAAATTACGACGACAACGGAGAACGAGAGAGCAAAAGAAAGTGAAAGAGAAAGAGAAAGAGAGAGAGAGAGAGAGAGAGAGAGGGAGAGTGAGAGGATAAAAGAAGAAAAAAAAATATGGCCAACGATTCGGTACGTCGTCTTCTAATTTTGTTTGTAATTATTTTTCAGACGAGAAAAAAGTATGTGCGAGACGCGAATGTGCGATGTACGGGCCGAACATACTTTCTGGCAAACATGCACCGCGTTTATAATATGTTTCGTTTGTGGTCGAGTGCTCGTCGAAACATTCCCAAAATAAAACTCGCGTTTCACATTTTACCCGCCGTATCATCGTTAAACACGCCGCCCCCTCGCCGTCGGCCGCCACCCCCCGACCGTTTGCACTCCGTCGCGCTTCCGACGATGTCGTCGCAGTGCCCTTCGGCGCGTGTTCACAAATATTTATGTGTCAGATTTTAAAAGAGATGTTAATGACTTATTAGAGAAGGAGAGAACGCAGAGAACAGAGCACAGTCTGGGAGGCGGTGTCGAGGGGCCGGGTGGATTGGGAGGGGGATGGGGTTGGGGGATGGGGGGAGGGACGCGCGTCGAGTGTAGCGTGGCGGTTGTCAAGACCAGAAGTATACGGTGGGCGAGGGGCGGCGACGGCAGGCGGGTGGTGGGTAGAGGACGATGTTTCCTATTTTCACAAAAACAACGACGCGGATCGTAAGAGTGCCGCCGAAGGATAGCTAACGGGTGGTGCGGCGATAAGTGGCGGTGGGATGGGATGGGATGGGATGGGATGGTATGGCATGGCGTGGCATGGCATGGCATGGCATGGCATGGCATGGCATTGTAATGGCGAGGCTTGCGGTGGTGAGGGGTGGTGTGGGGGATGGGAGAAGGGGGGCAAATGGAAGTGGCGCAATGGCAACGTTGAAATGACAATCGCGACTGTCGTTGTCGGGTAGACGACGACGACGACGACGACGACGACGGGACGGTGGCGTCCGCGTCGCGTCGCTTCGCGTCGGCTGGAAAGAGGGTGCAGCGTCGTCGAAGGCGAAGGCGAAGGCGAAGGCGAAATGGCAGCCGACGTGTCTCGCTGAGCGCCAAACCGCCTGCAGCTGCGGTTTTTTCGTCTCCAGATGTGGCAGCCCTTCCCCTCTCCAGCAACTAAAGTCGTCGTGTCGTCCATTTCATCAGCGAACGTTTATCTGACTTTCCATAATATAATGGGCGGTGCAGTGGTACCCACACGCTGGATAACGAGCAACCGCGAATATTCCGGATGTCCAACGACATCGACATCGACATCGACACACCCACCAACCCGATCGACTGCAAATGTCGCTGTCTGGCTGATTGGCCATCTGGCCGTCCGATCGTTTATTCGTGCGAGTCGACCAAATCCATCATCTCGATCTGTACACTTATGTTTTATATCGCCATTCTCGAATTCGACCTAATTAGTGGAATCGGTAGGATTCGCAGGTTGCAATCGAATCGCTGAACCATTACCGAAATGACACGGGTTACCCGGAACAAGTAACGACCCCTCCTCTCCAACAAAAACGGTACCTCTGTTACAGCATACAAATTAAAAATGAAATTATGTACTTCGATGAACATATCCGGGGGTGTATCACCCGATAAAGTGTAAGTGAAAAATTTGCCTAACCAATACTCTTTGGGTAACATACGGCCCAATGAGTGATTCAGTCAAACAATGAACTGAACATTTCAACTCAGCGCCTCACAAAACATAATCATCTAATAATATATCTCTAATTTTTTAAGAAAATATCGTACTAACTCTTTTTCTGGAGTCAAAGGGAGTCAGGGCTGTAGCCAGCCAAATATTTTTGAGGCTAAATTTCTAAATTTTCCAACTAACTACTAAAATTTTCAGCTCGATCGTAAAAAAAAATTATAGGCGATGTACAACATATTGGTTCTTCTGAAACCTATTTCCATTTTTTATTTAATTTTTTTTTCTTCTCAAAAACACTACAAAATCATAACTTGACACCTCAATAAATATAATTAATTGACTATGTATCGCTCAATTTTTCAAGAAAAAGTTATTCTAACCCAATTTTTGGGGCCACAAGGGGCTCGATGGGTGCTTACATCCAAAAAAAAACTGAAAATTTGAATTCAGCAAACAACATAATCGAAGTATATCCCAATATCTAAAGTGAAAAATATTGCAATCGCCTGGTTATGAAAAATGGGAATCCAAACTGAAGAAATTTAAAATTTCCAAATAATAAACACTTGTTTGTAGATTTCAATAAACGTAGAGGAACAAAATTTTTTTTAATGAATTGAATTAAAAAAAAAACTTGCGCAGCAAACTTCGCAAGAAAAAGCAGATTTCATTGTTTAAAAATCACTCTTTCACCAACATTCTTCTAATAAAGTAATATATAATATATATATATATATTTTTTTTTTGCAAAAAATTACCAATATATCACAAATACGATGCGTGGGATAAAATATATTGATTAAGTATCATGTTTTCAAAATATTTATGAATGGTGTCAAAAATCATAATTTTTTTCTGAAATGAAAAATTATTCGATGTTCTGATGGGCACAGTTTTATCAAATAGTTCGATGGATTTCTTTCCTGATACTACCAAACCGATGAGCACCAAAATTCTTTCAAACTTGCTCCTATATGATAACAATCTTTTGTGAAAATTTCAGCTCTATCTGTTCGGTAGTTTTTTCAAAGCAATACATGGCTAGAAAACTGAAGAAATCTATTTTCAGCAACAATTAAAAAAAATAAAAATAAACTGAATCAATACAATGCGGTAAAGAAGCTCGTAACCCCTTTTGCTGCAAATACGAAAAATAAACTTCCAGCAACACAGGCGACTTGATTTTCTCCATCAGATTATTCTTACGCAGTTTGTTTGCAAACTGGGTCATTGTTATTGTTATTGACCTCGTGGAAGGGTTAGGGGTGGACTTAGTGAAAATTTTATGTTTCAAGACAAAAGAAAAATAATGGCACCATTTTTCAATATTGACCTAATCAATATAATACTTATTAGTAATCTATAGGTCAATAATTGAAGCGAGCAGAGCATCCTTACGTACCCATTGACAGAACAACTTTTGTGATGAAACCAGTAGCCGAATCAAAAATAACCAATATTCTCAAATAACTACTTTAAGTGGAGCTAGATGTCGGGATAAAGCCAAATTTTTTTAATTTTATCGATTGAAAAAAAATTTTGTTCCTCTTCCTGAATTTGAATCGTCGTCGTACCACCGTTTTAAATATTCGAAAATTTCAATTTTTTCAATTCAGATTTCGAACTTCGAAGGCAAGGGTTTAGGATATTATTTTCTTAAAAATTAAGTCGTACCTCAACCATTACCTTTTTCTGAGGCGCTGCATTAAAATTATAGTTCATTTTTGGATTCAACCGCTGAAAGTGGGCCCCTGTGATCCCCAACAACAGTTGGGATGATTTTGTTTTGAAAAATTAAGTGATACATCGTCGATTATGTTTTTGAGGCGCTGTTGAGGGTAGCCAATTTTGCTTCACTTATAGGTCTGCGGTTCGCTTACGACCCGCCAATCCTGCTTACTATATATGTACGTACGTATATATGTATCGCCTAAATTTTGGGTTTACGGTTTTGAAAAAATTACAGCACGCAGGAGGGGGCTGAAATTTTTCACGAAAAGTAGTCCTCATATAAAACCAGATCTGAAAGAAGTTTGATGCCTGTTGGTCAGGTAGTTTCTGAGAATACTGAAAACAAGAAATTCCTGAAAAAGTGGTTTTTCTATGATTTTAAAGAAACTGAAAAACAGATTGGACTTAAGTTTTCAGACAAATTTCCTCATAGTTTTGCAAGTCTGATAGGAGTTTAGTCCTTATTTGTTAAATAGTTTTTGAGAAAACTAGAAAAGAACAAACTGCTATGGAAAATATTTGGTTTTCGGTTTTGAGAAAACTACCGAAGGAATAGAGCTGAAATTTTCATGACACGTAGTGTTTGTTTGGGATCAAGTCTGAAAGAAATTACGTGCTTATTGGTCCAGTAACTTCCGAAAAAACTAGAGAAAAATACATTCCCTGAATAGTGTTCTTTCCAAAATTTTGAAGAAACTACAGTTTTGAAATTTTCAAGATAGATTTTTCCTATGTCAGTGTTAGCGATAGAAGTTTGTTGCTTATTTGTTCAGTAATTTTCGAGAAAACCAGGAGAGAAAAAATTGCTGAAAAAATTGTTTTTCTAGGATTTTTAAGAAATTACAGAAGGGATTGGGTTGAAATTTTCACGATAAATTTTCCTTACATATGTGCAAGTCTGATAGAAGTTTGATGCCTATTCATACCGTGGTTCCTGGAAAACTGGAAAAAATGTTGGTTCACGTTACTTAGAAAACTACAAAAAGGATCAAACTGAAATTTTCACGATGGATTTCCATTATGTGAGCGAAGGTTTGGTAGAAGTTTGCTGCTTGTCGTTTCAGTAATTTCTGAGAGATATTAATGTGAAACAAAAATGAAAAATTGCAGGAGAAAGCAAGTTGACTGTTTTGCTTTATGCATCTTTTTCTTATTTATAACGCAAGGGGTTACGAGCGTCTTTTCTGCGTTTCATTAATTTAGTTCTTTTTTTTGTAACATACATAATATATTAAAGTCGGCCATATTTCATATTAATGATTATATTCATACACCAACGCAAAATTATTACATTTTTTAAATATCCTTGCATTCCATTTACTCTTCTTCTTCTATTACTATTACTGCTACTACTGCTGCTGCTGCTGCTGCTGCTACTGCTGCTGCTACTGCTGCTGCTACTACTACTGCTACTGCTACTGCTACTGCTACTGCTACTGCTACTGCTACTGCTACGGCTGCTACTACTGCTACTACTACTACTACTACTTCATTTTCTTCTTCTTCTTCTTCTTCTTCTTCTTCTCCTTCTCCGGTTCCTTCTCCTCCTCCTCCTCCTCCTTCTTCTTCTTCTTCTTCTTCTTTTTCTCCTCTTCTCCAATAGTTATTTTTTTCCTCTCTGAGTAATTCTTCTTTTTCCTTTCGTTTAATAATTTCACACATAATGCTTAACCATATTCTCGGTGACCTCATTAGACCTGTCCCTCGAATACCCGAATCCCTCCGTTTTCCATATCTTTACTTTTGCGAATCACAGCGGAAATATTTTTACCCTGAATTTTGCGTATGAACTCATGTTTAAGACAATATTCGTATTTTTCCTGATTCATATTGTATCTGCTGTTCTATTCTGATCTTATAATCACTATACTTACTTTTACTGCCGCATGAACGGAATTTTATTAATCGATTGTATTGTGATTGAAAATTATTGTGTTTGAAATATTTCTTTAAAGTCTGTATCCTAATTTAAGGTCCACTATACCAGTACGGTTAAAAATTGTAATCCACATTTAAATAGACGAAAGGAGAAAGAGGTATGAGTGTATTTGTAATTTTATCTGGACACTCGTGGACATACAACCACATACACATGTGTATGAATGGTTGCACGTCAGTAAATTGCAAGGCAAAATTTGACAACATATTTTTCTATTCTCAATGTACTATCCACTGATGCAGTATGGCAGTCCACTCAGAGAGCCCCCTGTCTAAGGACTACCATTCGTGAATTTTTCAGCTCCATCTCTTTCATATTTTTCTCAAAACTGTGGGCACAAATTGTAAAAGATGCATACTTCTATGTATTACATATACGTACATTCATATATGTAATATGTATATGCATATATATGTGTACATTATAATAGATCAATAACGTGTGACGTTACAACTTGTCTGAAATGTATCAGTAGTTGCAGGTAGACGATTGTTGATCCAAACAAACGTAAATCGTTATCACAAACTTATGTAAATTCCAATAATACGATTACGAAAAATGGAAAGAAATTGCAAATCTTTAAAGAACAATAAGGTAGAAAGTTAATCGTACTATTCAGAGTACCATAGGCTATCGGTATAACAATAAATATAATTTTTACATAATCCTCAGCCTTCAATAAGGTTCATTCATTTTTCTCACTAACCAAAATAGAAATCCGCGTAGAACGCGTAGTCGAACTGAGAAACTTCCACAACACGTTCTGAGCATTTTTTTTTTTGCTTCTAACATACTTACTAATGTATTAGTCAACTAATATATGTGTAGGTATGTATGCATATATTAGTAATTATGTACATGTCATAGTCTCTTTGGAAAATCTGTCTTTTTTTAATTGGTCCAAGTTATTTCGACAAAAGCCAGCAATCAAAAAAAAAAAAAGTTTCGAGCAGCTTAAAAATTTTAGTGATTTTGCATTGAGCCGAAATAACTTTAAGCTAGTTAGAAATTGGAAAATTACTATCCCAATTCTACTACAGTATTAACTAGGCTTATTATGTATAATATATGATATAAGTTCTAGAGTTGGCAAAATATCGAAAACTATCGATATAATTTTCAATAGTTTTTTCTATAATGTTATTATTTTTAAGTAGGTTTTCTGTGAAAATCTACTATCAATTACGATCTCAAGAAAGCTCCATGTCCCCAGATCCTCACCTAACGAAAATTTAAAATTCAATAAATGTATTCGTTTGTGCTACGTTTGTGCTGGTTTGTGCTGAAATTTTCATCGTTTGTGCTATTTTCCTAAAAGAGTTATTCAAGAAAAACGTTTTCAAGGTCAGTGAGGAGCTAGAGACATGTTCCCCCACACCAAGAAGCAATCGAAAATTTCAATATGGCATTTGTTTGTGCTACGTTTGTGCTGGTTTGTGCTGCTATTTTTTTCGTTTGTGCTACAACCCCCTCACCCCTAGGGCAAATGAAAATTTTATATATGGTGGAAGTTAAAAACTGCTGAAATGAATTGAAAGTGGGGTGAATCGTTTGTGCTACGTTTGTGCTAACAGAATATACCAACCACAACCCTTTGACCCCTACCAAAGAGTTATTATTTGGAAAAAACGTTTATGGGGGGGCAAACAAAAATTGTTTCGGAGGGAAACTGAAGTGGCGTCATTTGTTTGTGCTACGTTTGTGCTGACAGAATATACCTATAATACCCAACTTCACCTCTATAGGGGGCCTGTAATTATAAAATAAAGAAAAACACTTAGGATCAATGACCTGGTGAACTCTAGACATCAAATTGCAAAAAGAATAAATTCAAAAATTTAATGATGGCATTTGTTTGTGCTACGTTTGTGCTGGTTTGTGCTGAAATTTTCATCGTTTGTGCTATTTTCCTAAAAGAGTTATTCAAGAAAAACGTTTTCTAGGTCAGTGAGGAGCTAGAGACATGTTCCCCCACACCAAGAAGCAATCGCAAATTTGAATATGGCATTTGTTTGTGCTACGTTTGTGCTGGTTTGTGCTGCAATTTTTTTCGTTTGTGCAACAACCCCCTCCCCCCTAAGGCAAATGAAAATTTTATATATGGTGGAATTTCAAAACTGCTGAAATTAATTGAAAGTGGGGTGAATCGTTTGTGCTACGTTTGTGCTGACAGAATATACCAACCTCAACCCTCTGACCCTTACCCAAGAGCTATTATTTGGAAAAAACGTTTATGGGGGCAAGAGAATAGTTGTTTCACATGACAACTAAACAGGCGTCATTAGTTTATGCTATGTTATATTTGGTTTGTGCTAAAATTTTCATTGTTTGTGCTATTTTCCTAAAAAAGTTATTGAAAAAAAACATTTTCAAGGTCAGTGAGGAACTAATGACATGTTCTCCCACATCAAGAAGCAATCAAAAGTTTCAATATGGCATTTGTTTGGACTGGTTTTTTCCATTATGCTACCTCCCCTTCACCCCTACATCAAATCAAAATTTTATATATGATGGAATTTCAAAACTGACCTAATAAATATAAAGTAGTATAAATCATTTGTGATATGTTTGTGCTGGCTTGTGCCGCTATTCGTTTTGTTTGTAACGTATATTTTCATCTATTTTTAGAAATGACGAACATATTCATCCACACATTTTCAAACACCAAAAACGTAAATATTTATCAACAATAATCATCCTATAATTCTTTGTAAACAACCACTAAATTACCCGTATTCGATTTTACAAATGTAGATATACCTTCTGTATATTCATGACCTAGTTGTGCCTGTCCCTCAAGTACTCGACGAGTCAGCACAACCCTATAATAACAACACCCTACCTCACTTTAACTATCCGACACGTACGTTTTCATACCCTGAACGAGTATATAATCCCTTGATTCCGTGGAAAAAGAGACAGTTTCTCGACAGCTACTTCTAAGTACCTGGAACCTCTCTAGTAGAAGTCTCTGCTGAACAGATAGTCTTTCTTGTTGAATTGTGATTGTATAAATATTAACGTATGTTTATGTACCTTGATGTACGAATTATTATTTTATTAAATGTGTAAACTCACTCTTGTGTTTTAAAATATTATTGAGTCTCTAACATATGTTAAGGTCTACTATAGTTTGTGAATGATAAACTTGAATTTATTCTAGAAGTATTACTGCTTTTAAGTACGTGATATTTCGTGTATGGTGTAACACTGAAAGTGGTTCTAACTAGGTACTTTACCACCTCTTTTGGCCGTTACATTGTTTTTGCTACAACCTTCTCCCCCTTAGGACAAATGAAAATTTTATATATGGTTGAATTTCAAAACTGAAAAAATAAATTGAAAATTTTATAAATCATCTGTGCTACGTTTGTGCTGATGAAAAAAACCATACTCAAAACCCTTACTCCTGCCCAAATGACATTATTGAAAAACAAAGTTCATAGGGGGAAAAAACAAAATTACATCCGAAAGCAACCAAAATGGCGTAAAAGCAGTTAGATTTAATAACCTTGTGACCTTGGGTTATCAAACTGTAACCAGAAAATATTGAAAAATTTGATGTTGCCATTTGATTATGCTGGTTCATGCAGCTATTTTCTAGTTTGTGTTATTTTCCTAAAAACATTTGTTCAATATAACTTTTTGAAAGATAGTTAGGACAGTCTTTTGTTTTCAAGGTTTTACTTCAGAGCTCAGGTGGCAGATGTAATTCAGTAACCATAATAATGCATATTTTATTTAATTTTTTATCTGAAAAAATTCCTCAAGTATAACTTATTTGAGTATTAGAAAGATAACATATGAAAACATTATTATATATTATGTATGATACTAAAGTTTAATTTATTTGTCTTTATTTCATAAACTGCTAGTATCTAAATTTAATGAAATAATATTGGCAAAAGTAAAGAAAAAAAAACAAATAGAACAACAATAATATGAAAGCAAAAAGTTGAAGGTGGAATTTTCTTTATTCGGCTTTTTGCTCCAAGGGATAATGTTGATTGTAGCATGTCATCTTACTTTTGAATAAAGTTAACTGCTTTTTAAAAGCAGGTTTATGACTCTTAATTCTATAGACTAGTTATGTCTGTCTCCTTTTTAGATAAACTTTGGGACTTCAAAGAAACATTCCATAAAAAATATAGTCATTATTATTTTTATAAATTTCAAATAATAAAAAATTCAGTACCTAGATTATAATATCTTTTTATAAAAAAATTAATTTACCACCTACCTATCATAATTTAAAAAGTTTTTCAATTGAAGTTTAAAAACAATTACAATATTGGCTTAAATGAATTTCATAATTAATGAAAAGATTATTATAATATTTCACACAAGTATAATAAAATCATATTTTAATCCTATTTTATGACAGCTTAACCTGAGAAGATAAAAACTTTCAGAAAACTTCTAACTTAACTTATTTTTATAAGAGGCAGAAGGGTGTTCATATGGCAATAGGCTTTCGGATTAAATCTAACTTAAAAGGGAAAAATTGGAACAAGAAATTACAGTATGATTGTGTAACTGACAGTCCCATAGTGATGGCTGTCAATCTGTTATTTTTACTATACTGTGATAAATGATTGAATCAAAACGTTTACAAAAAAATAATTTTTCTGGTTTTTCTTACAAATTTTTCTAATAAAATTTGGCTATCTAGTAATGTTAAAAAAAAATTGTACCTGCATTCAAAATTCAAGGCCACAGTTGTTGAAAAGCAAACAAAACCTCAACTTCATAAAATTATTGTCATTCCACTCCTTTAAATGATGCTCTGGATCCAGCACTGAAATTGGTTTCCCATACCACAACATATAACTGGAATAACTGCAATTCGCAGTCTGTTGATCTATCCTTTTCTAATTATCTTTTCAAGTACGTTTACATTAAAATTCTACTTAATAATTTTATTCTCATGAAAATATGAATCAAATTTAGGATGGGAGTGGGTACGTGTTTCATTCCATAACCCCAAGAAAATTTTACCGCTGAGAGCCCAAATTGATGGGTGTATCTAGTCAGGGATGGGCATGAACCAAATCATCAGTGATCCGGGTCAAAAATGAATGATCCGTGATCAGTGATTCAAATAAAAAAATTAGTAATTTTCCCCATCCTTGCATCTAGATATACATTCATTTTACTTGCTACCAAGGTACAGGTCACAGTTTTGGTCAATAGTCATGAAATTTGGCATGAATATTAATATTGAGTCATTGTCTAGAACAATTGATATTGGTACCAATGGGAGGGGCTACGTGTTATTTACATAAAATCAGTTCTTGTTTTGATTTAGAATTAAAGAACGTTTTAAATTGTGTATTTTTAGGTATAGTTTAACTGCTATAAAATTTAATTTAGTCATGAATTATAATCTACAATAACATTTAGTGTATTTTTTAAAGGAAAATACAACTACTGCGTTCAGTGAAATGGCGTAACCTGTGGAAAAACGCCGATCCTGAGTTGTAGATCACAAATATCTCGGTCACTCAAATTCTTCTGTACACAATATATATATATATACATGCCATCATTAAATGTACGAAAACATTTTGTTTATAGTTTGCTGATCAAAGGTCAGTCGCAAGGTCATTGAATCTAACTGGTATTTGTTGGTTTTTTTTCAAATATAGGGCCCAAATTGAAGAGCGGAAGGGCACTGAAGGTATTATCTGTCAGCACAAACATATCACAAACAAATGCCATCATTAAATATTTGAATTTATTCTATTTGCAATTTGATGACCAGAGTTCACAAGGTCGTTGAACCTAACTGTTTTTCTTTATTTTATAATTACAGGCCCCCTATAGAGGGGAAGTTAGGTATTATAGGTATATTCTGTCGGCACAAACGTAGCACAAACAAATGATGCCACTTCAGTTTCCCTCTGAAACAATTTTTTTTTGCCCCCCATAAACGTTTTTTCCAAATAATAGCTCTTGGGTAGGGGTCAGAGGGTTGTGGTTGGTATATTCTGTCAGCACAAACGTAGCACAAACGATTCACCCCACTTTCAATTCATTTCAGCAGTTTTTAACTTCCACCATATATAAAATTTTCATTTGCCCTAGGGGTGAGGGGGTTGTAGCACAAACGAAAAAAATAGCAGCACAAACCAGCACAAACGTAGCACAAACAAATGCCATATTGAAATTTTCGATTGCTTCTTGGTGTGGGGGAACATGTCTCTAGCTCCTCACTGACCTTGAAAACGTTTTTCTTGAATAACTCTTTTAGGAAAATAGCACAAACGATGAAAATTTCAGCACAAACCAGCACAAACGTAGCACAAACGAATACATTTATTGAATTTTAAATTTTTGTTAGGTGAGGATCTGGGGACATGGAGCTTCTCAAGAATCGATTTGGGGATAGTGGAATATTGAATGAGCAACTAACTATAAAAGCTACTGGAACACGAATTGATCATAAAGAGGGATACAGTGTTGTCTTCCTCCTAATAGAGGGCGTTTGACACCAAAACGATCCGATGAAATGGTTCGAAATTTATAATTTTTACTTTATTGAAAAACATTTTTCCACCCTTTAAAAATAAAAAAATAAAAAAACAAAACAAAAACAAAAAAATGAAAGGACAATTTACTTATTCTCACACGCAGCTTCTACCCTCGTTAATTATATTATTTCAAGTGTGTTTTTGAAAATCAGGTTACAAGAGTAGAATTTTGACTGAAAAATTGAAATTAACTGAATTTGTCGAAATGTGTGTGTTGATTCATATTATTGATGTACGTTTTAAAATAACATATTTTATTTCAGCATCTTGTACACCGTATCGAGAAGGCAGGACCCATTGATTGGCTGCCAATGTGTGGGAGTGGTGATTGATACCAATATTAGCAATTAGTAAATCGTACTTCTATAAGTATACTTAGTAATTTCTTCATATTTTTTTAACGTAATTCGTTATTATATTATAGTATCACATGTATCAATGTTTTGAATAAATTATCACAAACCAAGTCGGTTTAAAAAAATTATTGGTAAAGCAAAAGAAAATAAAACTCTAGCGCTGCAATACTTCGCTAGAAAACCCAGTTCATCAATTTTCATCCGCAATTCAAATAACGTACCTTGCGCCGTAAATATGAAAAAGATACTTCAAGCAACACTGGCGAGTGACTTAGCTCTACTAATTTTTTATTTATTTTACATTTTTCTCTAACACTGCTGAAAACTAATAGACAGCAAACTCTCATCGCAATTGCGATTATAATAATATGATGATTAACTTCGGAGTAAAATTTTACCCTATCATAGTTTTCTCAGAATCGTGGGGAAATCAATTTCCCATGAATTTTTTGGAAAATTTCAGCTCTATTCTTTTTGTAGTTTTCTTAAAACAGCGAACACAAAATTTAGGCGATTCATACGTACGTAATATATTATAAATTTTAGATAATACAATTATTAATAAATTACATATGTATGTATACATATACGTATTATTTAGGGTTAATAAGTTTCATTCGCACTATACCAAATTCTCATTTGGTGCGCGCGAGTACAACCAGTAAGTAAGGCGAAGTACCACTTTTAGGCACATCAACTCCAACCATAGCAGAAACAATTTCTCGAAGGTAATGGAGGAATAAGAAAAAAAATTGAAAGAAAAAAAACGGACATTAGCGTAAGGGATGTCAATTTAGACAACGGTGAGAATTGAAGAGAACAGGAATGGAACTTCTCCCACACCAAATGGGAATTTCGTATGGTGGGAGTGAAACTGAATAACCCTGTACATAATATATTATCAAGGGTGAATCCTAGGGGGCAAAGGGAGCGATTGCACCGTGACTTAATTATTATTTATTTTTTTGTTTGTAGTATTTAACTTTTAAAATTTGGAAAAAATTTTAGTCAAAAATATGCGACAGAGGCGTCCGTTGATGCTGAATTTCTCCAATTTTTTAAATTTCAAAAGTGACAAGCGAAAAAAAATGTCATCAAATAATTTTTTTACCCATTCTTTTGAAAAAATCCCGGCTACGCTAATGTATATTATGTACTTACTTTGTAGCGGTATAACTGTTACAAAAAGTACATGACACATATATTATTTTCGTATAATGTATATTTTTTATGTGTACAAGAAAATATCAAGATGTAGTATATTGTACAAGAGAAGAATTACTAATTGCTAGTTGGATTTCTGGTCTATTTTTATGTTTAAGAAAAGGTTGAGGATTAATAGTTTTCCAAAGATTGAGTAAACTACTGTTTGGTAGTTCTGTGATCCAATGGTTTGGTTTGAAGGCACTAGCGTTTGGAGTGGTTTTATTTCCCCAATTTTCGTCTTCAATGGAAATAGTAGAGTTTAAAACACTTACAGTTTTGCGTGATTGTTGCAGCACTTTGACATATTTTGATCTCGGGAACGTTGAGTAGCTGTTGCCAAATATTTGAACTCTGACTGGTAGACCTAGAAATTTGCGACGATGGATTCGACTGTGTGATCTTCGATGAATCTGTCTCCAATTGAGACTGCTTCATTTTTTCCCATTACCAATTTTTATTTATTGTTAACTAATTTTGCACTTTATTTTATATATATGTTTTTTTATTTTTTAGCACTGTTTCAACACCACTGTTTTTCTCAAGTAATAAAATTTATTTATTTTTATATTGCACTGGTAATTAGATTTTTATTTCACGTTTCACGTTTCGTTTTCCGTCGTTCGAGCGCCAATATTTTATAACGGTATAATTGTTACAAAAAGTACACGACACATATATTATTTTCATATAATGTATATTTTTTATGTGTACAAGAAAATATCAAGATGTAGTATATTGTACAAGAGATGAATTGGTAATCAATCAGGTTTAAATCTAAGGGTATGGATTCGAGTGAATTATACATTGGTGTTGTGGGAGATATACAATGTGACTGGTTGATAGAATCTACGTAATTTAGAGTGAGCCAATAGAATAACATATTTATGACATAAAGTGGGTGTAGTTATAATTTTAAGAGGAATTGGGAATATTGCAGAGTTGTATTTTGTATTCGTGGAATAAATGACATCATTGTATTTAGTATGAGAATATTGTATTAGTGAGAAAAGGTGACGTCAAGATGCAAGTCTTGTCATTAAGACAAGATTTAAGAATGAGGTTATAGACAAAATGAAGTAGAGGAATAATATTAATAGAATACGAGAGATATATTAAAATAAGAAATGATATGGAATTATCATTACATACTTACATAAGGAAAGTTAGGTAAAAGTGGAATAAGGGTGCCAATTATTTTCATTTCTCATGAAACGGATAATTTTCACTATGCCCACTTCTAACCCTATGTGAGATAAATTTTAATGTCCGGTTTACAAGATAATTAGGTAAAAAGTATTTATTATGAAACCAAACCGTAAACCTTCTCATCATCCTAGTATGATAGATAAACTTCTGCGTTACAAAGCGTAGTCTCCAGAGGGTTAAAATAGTACCGAAATTTGATCTGTAAAGTAAAAACCGATGTACAACGTAAAGACTGTTGTATCAAGTTTATACATCGGTCCTAAATGGTTTTAAAATTGCCTGCTTTATACATCGTCAAGTTGCGTATAAAAATAAAGTTTATAAACAGGTGGTGGAAAAATGTACGTAGGTAGCCCAGGAGTCCTTCAACGAGCAGAAAATTAATAATTAGATGTTTTTAGAAAACTTAGTTAAATGGGGGCGGAAATGGACGAAATTGACTTTCCGAAGTAACTACGCATTTCCTAGAATAAAACAAGACATTTTCTCGAAAAAATTTGAAAAATGGATATTTCAGGCCAATTATCTGAAAGGGAAAAGTGGGAAAATCAAAATAAATGACTAATAATTCCCGAACAAACTGATTAATTAGAATCAAAATTGGTGGATCTGATCACTGAATTAGAGGTAATGTTTGTACCAAATTTTGTGCCCATCGAGCGAAAATTATTGCCTGCATCGTATTAACAAGAATGGTACATACGTAGAATACGTGCACCCATATATCCACGCCTACACGCAAGTACACACATCAGTGAAACTTACAATCTGACATCTGATGCCGGCTGTCTTACCTACCCCTCAATCTTGTCTAGAGCTAAAATATTTACCCATAAAAAATATGAAAAATTCTGCTACAAACTGTGATATTCCAGCGGTGCTGAAGAAAAAAGTTTCTTTCACTCTTCTCGTAAATTTGTATCTGAAACAATGCCAAAGTAGAATGGTGTAGCTTAGCTTATCTGTATATTGTCTAAAAAGGGTTGGTAAGAAAATGACCAATGTAAAACATTGCGTGCAATCTAGAGCACTCACGCACTCACGCACTCACGCACTCACGCACTCACGCACTCACCAAACGCATGCACGTACGCGCGCCCACGTGCGTATCCCACTTCTCGCAGTGTGACAACTGCAGCGCCAAACGAAGGCGGTGGTTTGAACCAGAGCTACGTACTCGGTATTTTGTCGCGTTATTAACTCCGATAAAAGAGCGTAAATATTCACGTCGATTCGACTTTTGATTAAATCGAAAAATCGGTTTTTTTCTTTAAAAAAAAATCAATTTAATCGACCGCATCAAAATTTCTGTTTCGACTACGTATAATTGAGTATAAGAATTCACCGTCAAGGATCAAGTTGATATTATAATTAAAATTAAGCGTTAGAATATCAGATATGTAAGGGACCTGATGTCGATTTGATTTTGATTGAATGAAAAAATAAATTTTTATTTTTGGAAAAATCTATTAATCTAATCGCATTTCTTGCTTCGATTAAAATCGAGAATCAAAACTCTCAGGCAAGAATTGAATCGAATATAAATATCGATTTTTTTTTTTTTTTTTTTTTGTATCGACATCACTAGGTATAAAAACTAAGAAAAAAAAAAGAACTCGAATACTTGGAAGCTTTCTTTTTGGGTTCCTCCGTAAGAAAAAAAAATGAATGTGTGACGGAACACACGGTCGAAGTGAAACTTGTATCTGATTTTCGATCAACGAATCAATTGGAGTTGAACGGGCCAAGCTCTCGTAATCACGGTGATGCGTTTCGTAACCGTTTTTTAGTTTACTACCGCACGCAACCAAGTTTCACTTAAAAAAAAAAAAAAACGAAATTAACAGCGAGGGATTTAAGACAAAAGGCCAGGTCAGAAAAGTGCTAAACGGTCCCAATCTAAGATTGAGAAGAAAATTTATCAGCACTCCTATAGGGGACCATGAGACAGTCTCCCTCCAAAACGATAGTAAAATTAGGGTTTTATTGTCACGGGAAAACTAAAGTGAAACTTGGAACTTATTTATTTGGGTTCCGCCTGGCGTAAATAATGGTTGAAGCTGCCGGGCTTTGTAATTAAAGGGCTGCGAATTCGAACCCAGCCGCCACGGGGTCGCATTCTCAATCCAGACAGGCGGTGGTGTATTCGATGATTCGTTTCGGTTCAATTATTGCTACAGTATGCGACTGAATAATTGAGACTGCACGCTGGTATATTATTGGCCAATGACCACCATATTCCCTTCACCTTCCTTCACAACCTCGACATTAACATACGTTTCTCCTCCTCCAGGTGCTACGATGGATAAAATGGCCGAGTAAGCCAAGTCCAACTGAAAAGAAAACTGGCCACAGTAGGATTTTGCACCATCGGTGTTTGAGTCAGGTTTACACAGTATTTTATTATACTACCAGAACATACCTATACGTGCCACTACAGCGCATCTTGTTCAGAACCTAATGAAATGAAAAATCAGTTCTGGTAAGAGGAAGAATTTCACTCGACGTGACCGTCTATTCGCAGCGAATAAAATTATCGAAGAACCGAACTTATTTACTGTATTCGTACAATAGGTACGCACAAATGACACATGCTCGCGCTTATTCTATCGAATAGGTACATTAACTGAAAAAATCTATTTTCAACGGTGATTCACGCTGAAACTATGCCCCTAACATAAAAAGGTGTAAAACAAATTTTGTTAGATTTTTCAGTCTCCTTCCAATTTTGTTCGAAAAATTTTTCACTTAGACGAAAATTACGCGCGATAGGCGCGAAAAACTGTTTTGGGCCACCATTTGCACCCTCTAGGGGACGAGGCTAATATCGGACGCGTTGGGTCTTTCAGTACGTTGTTTAGGACAACGAAATGGACATGTGTACCAAATTTCAGCTTGTTACAGTTTTTACCCCAACTATTCCCTAATTTTACCGCATTAACAAACAGATAAACAGATTTACCTACATCATATTTTAATTATTTTGAACCTTCGATATAAATGTTTGTTTCTTGGCTTATCGTCTCGAACGAAATTATTTCGTCAGTTTTAAAATTTTACAGTTATTATATTACACTCGATATGCGTTTTTCGACCGACCAAGTTTTGTAATAATAGGTATAATTTTGTCGAATGTTGTATTTTAAAAGTGAAATTCGTTACTAATAATAAATTCGGACGTGCGAATTTCTTATATTTTGGTTTTTTCAACGGAGACAGCGACCACGTGCTGCTATCTGCGAGTCGAAGCCAGAATTATAATTTATCGTCAGTTGCAAGATCGCGTCGACAGATCGAAGGACGTGTAGGGGTAGGCTACGATTTTTATTGGTTTATGATTCAGGTCGTTCCGGTACCTAGGTATCAGGAGCCGCGTCAGAGGGGTGAGTGATGGTATGACACCACCCCCTGGGCCAAGCTGTTATAAAAAATGAAAGAGGTGATGACCTTTTTTTTTTTTTGTTTTCTGCTCTTTCACCGACCAACTGGCGTTTTTTTGAGGATTTTTTTGGTAAAAATTGCAATGTCTTGGGATGTGTTGCGAAAATTGACTGGTTACATCCCCCTAATAACATCTCTCCGCGCGGCTTCTGCTACGTATCTATACCCCTCCGCTACTATATAGTCGTCGTAGGTGGACGTCCGGATTCGAGCAGCGAAACAATAGTGCTAACGAGTTTTTCCAACATATGGTAGGATTTCCTTCGTTCTCGATACTTCCTTTTTTCGTAGGTAGGCTACGTAATTTCAAAAAACAAAATACCCGAACGAATAACCTCCGATCTACGGGAAAGTTGAAATGTTTTAAAAAATTTTCTTCGTATCCGATTAGGCGCGATTATTTTCTGAAAAGAAGTTTCCCTCAAAAAATAGTAATCCCCCAACGCCCACCCCTCCGAAAAACCTGGTTAAGTTAAATTTAGATTGTAAGCTGGAGCAAATTCGACTTCTTTAACGGGATTGTCATGTCGTACTGGATGTAGAAGCTATGACGTGACGTGACGTGACGTGACGTGATGTGACGTGTCATTAGAATCGGTATTAAACGTCTCCCGATAATACGGCCGGGGCTGACTCACGTGCGCTGGATTCGCGGGTCGCTATCTGTTCTTTTCGACGTGGAGTCTACTCGCACGGCCTACGAGATGATTCGCCTCAAACAGGTTGCTGGACGAAGTTAGGCCACGTCGCCAAGCACACGCACTGTACGTGTCGAACACGTCTGCAGCTGCCGAGCGACGTTTTCCGAAAGTAGAAAATTAGTTACCGAAAAGTTGTTAATAGAATAATAGGGGTTGTAACTGACGATTGTATTAAATTTTATAACTGCCGACCCAAATTTACGCCGTTAAAACCAATTAACTTACCTCTTTCTAAACAGTGAAAAAAATAATTATTTGAAGGTTGCGGGGACGTTTCCCTCTTTGCCTCTTTTTAATCACATTCAGCAATATCTGTACAATCAAACGAACGATTTCAACGCAATGTTGTAAGAATATTCAACTAATATACTGTGATATTTCATGAAAATTTCAGCTCAGTTCTACTTTTCATTCCCGAGATATCACTGAAATTCTGTTCACCTAATTGGTTGAGCAGTTGAATCTCAAGTCAACGATAAGAATTACCAATAATAACTATAACTTTAACGATATATTTAGTGTTTAAAGTTCCTGTGGGGACGTTTCCCTCTTTGCCTCCCTCAGGGCTTGGCCCTGCGCCGACAGACGGGTCACAGACCAAAGTCCACAACCCATACTAATTGTGCATTGCACGTTAAACAAACTTTATCGTTAAACAAACTTTATCGTCTGTATGCACTCATACAGACGATGCGTTTCTATGTTTACCGTGAGTCGGTAAACTAAGGCAAGTGAGTATGTAATAATTACATACTCACTGACAGTATACGTGCTGCAGTCCGTATAAGGTAGCGCCTCGCCTTTGGACGTTTGCCCCAGTTAGGAAGTACACTTAGTGTACGGTAAGGCATCTTAAACCAGCTGGCTACCGGTACGGAGAAATAATTCGGTTGCCCCGCACGTAAACCACTGTCTCCCTCAAAGGTTCCATGAACCCCGTGTAGGTAGCATCTACCTACACCAAACAAGCCACAAAGGTATTTTCCAGCCGACATGCACCAGAATTGGTAACATGTGCCACACTTTGATAGATTTTGGTAATACTACTTTTTGGCGTAGTTATTCGTTCAAAATCGAGCATTTCATAAGGTTCCGTTCGGCGGCCGATACGCACCAAAATTGATCGCAAGCTAATAGTAATAGATTATGAAGAATATAATTGTTTCAAATTTCGTGGCTATTAGTCGAAAATTAAGAATTTTATACACGAAACCAAACTAAAATAGCGATACCAGAAGTACCTGCCATACGACTGTTCTGCAACAAAATCAATACGTCAGGTTCCCAGCTTATTACTAACGTTCGTACCAAATTTCGTGATTATCGAATCAAAATTTCGACCTGTGCCGAAGCAACAAAAAATTGGCTTATGCATATTATGTTCTACAAAGTAGAGTTTTGCGATAAACGTTTTGTTGGTGTATAAACGCGGGTATTCGTCCCCAAAATTCCTTAAACCGTAACGATGAAATAAAATCCATTGTTGTATGAAGAAAAAATAAACTCCAACTTAGCGCATCATTAAAAGGGCCATAGGTACCTTAATGAAACCAAAAGTAGATAACATTTTTTACCAAACACCGGTGTCTTCGATAGCTTCCCCAAAAATTTTAGAAACTCACGTATGCAACCTAATTCTTTCCTTTCTCTTTTCTTTTTTTGTTTTGTTTTTTAAAAATTACCATTTTAAATATACTATATACTATATTAAATCGTTGCGGATAAAACCACAAAAATCAATAAGAATACAGACTACAGTCGAAAGGTAGGAACGATGTTTTAAAAATTTTTTTTGTTGAAAAAGTAGGTATATTTTGAAAAACTTATCCTGTACCGTACTTCTTGAATTTTTTGTTGTTTTTTTTTAGGCAAAAATATATCTTTATTCGGTTCTCTTCCCTCAAATAATAATTACTTGTAAAAAAAAACAATTTTTGCTCGACTTCGTTACAAATTATAATGGATTCGAATGTTCTTGTCACAAAATTCACCTAGCATAGCCTTCTCACTAACCTGGACTCTAATTTCACCCATTATTGTTTCCTACCTAACGCAAAACTGGCTAAAATGATCATTTTCTATCTTAAAAATGTCTGTCAAAAACGGGTCAGTCCTTGACTTGGCACTCACATTGCACCTTTATGCAATTGTGGGCGGAGCTAACACGAAGAAAATCCGCCGTCTGTAAACTGGCGGCCATATGACTCTACTTTTGTAAATAGGGTAACTAATTATGTAATTATTTTTTCAATTTGATCTTTGGTTTGAGCTTTGGCTCGAGCTTAATCGAACTTTTAAAAATCACTAACGTTTCTGTTCCCGTTTCTCAATCCCTGGTTAATGCACAAAAGAGAGAATAAATTACTATTAATACAACGATAATTATATGATTACATAGTAGTAGGTACCTACATTGTGTACCGAGGTGGGGGAGTGGTGTTTTTGGTCGAGGCTGAGTTTGCAAGACGTAGACGAGCGTAGCCAGCCGAAGACGTGGGTTACAAATAGGCGCGGCAAAAAACACGTTGCCTCGTCCGTACCTGCACACCATAATTTATGCAACGACGTTACCGTTGACCCTTTGAAAAAATTACGAGGAACCTTTTTTTGTACGTAAATTTGTGGGCTTTATCTCCGTAGAGACGTATTTGTGCTGTAAAACTGAAAGGAAAAAAATTAACGTGAAAAAACTGGTTAGAGTTTTCTACTAATATTTTCACTCGTCGTTAATACCAGCGAAATCCGATGATAAAAATTAATTTGTCGTTAAAAAATCAGGGGTATTATCGTTAAAATTTTTTTTTCAAATACTATTTCTAAAAATAACGGCAACCTAAAAAACGGAAAATTTTCCATTAATCAGAAAATTTTCTCCTCTTTCCAGCCATACCAACTTCAGCTTTCTAGCTTCAATAGCAGCTGAGAAATTATCGAGTGAAAGATAATAGGTTTTTCTTAAAATAAAAATGTTGTTTCTAAATAAAAAATGTCATTTCGAGCAAGATTTTCACGATGTTTCATCGACAACGGTGATTTTTTCAGTCCTGTAAATTTCGCTTTTAGGTCTTTGGACCAGAAAATAATTAAATGCGATCACTCTTTGTAATTTTTCGGTTCTACTACCAAAAAGTAGTCCTCCGATCCAAAAATATGAACTTTCAGTCCTAAAATGATTGCAGAAAACGTGCTATTATGAACCGGAGGTGTGTAAAATAACTATCGCAACTGTGATCTTCTATTAATAACCGAGTTGCTGCAACGTTAAGAGTTTTTAATAGGTACCGACTGCGTACGGAGATGTTTATATTATGTTTTGTATGTCTATCTGTGGAACTAACAGAATTTCGTTCGCTCAAAATAAGTGTCTTACTTTTAACGCAAATTTAGGCTCACGATGTTGCTGACCATCCGCAGAATGTCGCTGGCTATTCGCATTTAAAAACTAAAAAATTAGAAGGGTGTGTCGGAAGAAAATGAGAAATTAAAGATTGAAAAAGTTATTGTCATAAATTTGGGCGTATCCACCAATAAGAGCTACAGTCGTTCGTATTAACGAAGTCGGTTTTTATGCTTTATTTTTGTTTTTTTTTTTTGTTTTTTTTTGTTTTTTTTTGTTTTTTTTTTGGTTTTCAAATAAAATTTATTTTAATCTTATTTCATTCTTTTTGAATACGGTTCGATGGGGTAGGTACGAAGTCTGAGAATTACAACAATAGGGCCGACTGATTTGGGTATTTGTAACGAAACGATAGTTAGTAGCGCCATCTATGGGAGATCATAGGTACACTAGACTCGAGTGAGGCGCACTCGAAACGTACGTAGGTACGTATTCACAAAACGTTTCTAATTTGTTGAGAAGATGGCACCCACTGTCGCAAATCGCATCCATAATAATTATTACTTTATCAGCGTGGGTCGGTTCGACATAACTCATAAGCGTTAAAAAGTGCGACACTTTTAGCAATTCTTGAAAATAGGCTGTTTCATTTGAAACAGAGAGGCACTAGTCTTCCGAACGGGCTGTTCGATTTTATACCTTACGGTACCGTGCTTACTGAACTTCGAAGAAAAGAAAAACAAAAAAGAAAAAAAAAAGATATTTCTAACGAAAGAAAAACGTTGAATTTTCTGACTCGATTCGACTCGGTTAGCTGGTTTTAATATGAAGTTCGATTTTCAAGACACAAGCGCCTAAAATTTTACCAATACGCTGTAAAGAGTAGCGATAAGCGAAATTTATCTTTGTCTTGACGTTGCGATTTTACACTTTCTGCGAGGTAATTTTTTTCTCTCCATAGACGGTGTTTGATTAGGTATTTACTGACGGTTGTAGAAAGTTAAGATTTTCTCATACGATGCGTTTCTACGGCAATGAACGCCCCCGCCGCCCGAACTTTTACGTGCGACATTATAATTATGTAAATAGGTAGTACAAGGTGAGCAAAACAGGAACATGATTAATGAACTGCAGCGTCTCGTTCTCGGTGGTTAAGAAGCTGGTTATACCTCTACTAATACCGGGTACTCTCTAAGCAGTGACATAGCGAAGGCATTTTTCGGGGGGGGGGAGGGGGTGGCAAAAGTAATGCAAATACCAACTCAAATTTTTTTAAATTTTCATTTGAAAATGAAATTTTAAAACTATAGTACTTACCTAAATGTCCATCTATGATCAGCGCCTTAGAGAGGAAATTTGGGTCTGGGGGAGAAAACGTTTATGGGCCTTTCAAAAAGTAAAAAATTCGCGCGTTTGTTTAGTGACATATTTAAAATTAAACGACAGGAGGTTTTCCACAAATTATAATAAACTGGAGAAGCGAATATCGCGAGCGGAACGAGTGAAAAATTTTTTGTCGCTTTTCACAAAAAATCTAATCCTTTATTTTTATTTATTTTTTGTAAATTCTGGAACTAAAACGTTGACCCGAGGGAGATTCTCCACGGCCTTAATACGAAAAAATTTATCGTAAAATAGATTAAGCGTATTTAGGAGTCGAAAGAAATTAGCTCAAAAAATGACTTACGGAGGAAGTACTTTATAGAAAACTGAATTTTGATATATTCGTTGGCTGCATCGTTCTTAATAACAACCTAGAACTGTAGAAGTTCTAAGGCGAGGGATGCGAACGTCCCCGCAGGAAAATTAAAATGACGATGTAAAACAATTTTTCACATTTACTTCGCTTTACTTTGGTCCGCGCGAAAAATTATTCGAAGAAAATTGAAATAAGAACAAAAGTGAATAAAAAAGTATTCCACGTTATTTTTTGTCAAGTGCGCAGCTTTAGCAGAAATCACCGTTGAAAATACCTATTTTTCTTTTAACGCCTATTTAACGCAGTTAACACATTCGGTGTAATGCATCCATTTTAATTCGGTAAACGAGTTTAATTCGTAAATAATTTTTTTCACAGGGTATACGCGGAACCGTGAAACGAAATTCTCCTCTTACTATTGTATTTCAGCACCGGCTTACCAAACCGATTTTTAATTAGACCGTGTACAAGATACGAACGTAGGTATTTATTTTGGACATTCTAGACCATATCACCAGTTCACTGGCATTAAAGTCGGATTAAGAGGATGTTGGCAACTAGCAGTTGGCATATTCGAATTTTACGCCGCATATTTAGTGTTTGAAGAAATCATAATTTCACCAACTGTTCGATTGATGAGTGAAAATATCCAACTTAACAACTTTCCAAGAACCCGAGGAGGAAAGCTGCGCCCTTACCCACCCTTAACTCCAACCCTATCTCTGTCTCGACTGCCATGCCGCGTCAGCGGATAGTACATTAAGAAAAGAAAGTAATGTAAATTTTGCCTGCAACTTGCGCATATACAACCGCTCACACACACTTGTATAAGTGATAGTCTACCCGTAAGTTGCAAGGCAAAAATCACAGAAACACGCCAATTACTATCTCCTTTTATCTATCGAGTTGAGATATGGGTCACAATTTTCGATCGACGATGGTGCCGAAAAAGCAGTTTTCGATAAAATTTTTTTTGATTTTCTAAATTTTTAAACTTTTTCTACTGTTTTAATTTTAAGAATTGGCCATATGTGAAGAGGAAGTTTTTTGCTTCCTTCGACGAATTCTATGTGACCCCTTTAATTGGTAAGAGATTCTGGCCATCCAAAAACATTTTTTTACAGTTTTAGTGCTACGCAGGCTACCTCAATTTTGAATATTATATACCATTTGTTGGCAACATTTTTTTTTTCAACGTACCATTCGCTGGTGCAGTACGGCGAACTACTCGAAGAACACTCCGTGTGTTCGAGAAATTTACTTTAAATATGTTATTCGTCTTCGCAAATCCATAGTAAGTATCGATTTGAGGAAGAAAAAAGGTTTTATGCGATTTTCTCTTATTTCGAACATTAAAGGTGCTGTGGGGCGGGGGCTCCAAAAGTTGTAAGAATAAGTCCGAGTTGCCTAATCACCTAGCCTAATACTTCCAGTTGGTTGTTAAAGTTGATACGAAAAGGGTAAAAGAGAAGAGGACCTCTTTTGTTCTTCGTATCGAGTAGCTACTATAATTTAATACGGGTTTACGAATCTGGAGAAAATAATATTTATAAAAAAATATAACGCCGTTGAAGTTGATTTCTTAGAGTGTCACGCGATTCGTTTTTTTGTGGTAGCTATGCCCGGATACTTGACCGTCGAGTGCAGAACGCAGCACACTCGTTTTTATTACCGTCAAATGCCGAATTCGTTTATTACAAGGTGCGCGACATTTTAACGTACTTGACTACTGCCCAAGTTCGAGGCGGGCCGAGGGAAGGGCGATTCGAGGAGAGGAACGTTCTGTATTTTGGAAGGACACGATCGAATGGTATGTTAGTCAGTAAGTTTAATTTAGTCGCTACCTACCGTACGTCCTGATAAAACTGTATAGTAAGAATTTCGTACCTAAACCGTACCGAGACAAAAGCCAAGACACTACCAGTCCAATTAATTACGTAGGCCAAAACCAATATCAAATCTGTTCGTACGATGACGAGAGAGAGCGAGAGAGCGAGAGAGCGACAAGGAGTGTAAAAAGATAACGAATGGTCGAGCATTTCGATTAACTATGCGATTGTTTTGGCTCGTCGTGCCCATTTTTAATTTGTCCCTTGCGCGTTATTTTTGATAATGCGTTAACAGATGCAATAACCGAAAATCGTCGAGAATGGAGACGTTGAATTTTTCACCGCATTGCTCGACCATTACTATTATTATCATTATTATTATTATTATTGTAATTATTATTTTCATCGCCACGATCGTTGCTATACGAATGAAGAAAGCGTGTAAAAATTAATCGTCGTTTTATCGCCGTCGTATTACTCGTTTCGAATAATTATTATTTTCTCTGCCAAAGATTTGTATCGGGCTGAGTGGTTTAAGTTTAAACGTGTAAAATCGTCGTCCGTGGGCGTCGAACGATTGATGCCGGTGAGGCACGTTTACGTTTCAAGGACGCTGGAGAAAGGACGAAGGTACGTTGCGGTGTAGTGCGGGGCTGGTAGCTGGTGGCTGGTGGCTGGTGGCTGGTGGCTGGTGGCTGGTGGCTGGAGTTCCGCCACTCGAGATTCGACTTTGTACGTAAGTACCTACCTATCGCGTACCTACTTACCTAATTATACGTTCGCTATGGGTGCCCGCTTCAGGGCTGGCCACGCGGGTGCTTAGGGGCTTCAACCGCGACACGATCTAAAAAGAAAACAAAGCAAAATTAGTACCAAGTAATCTCGGGTATTATTTTTAATTACGAATAACGCGACCACATCAGGTCGACCGCCGCAGTTCATCCATCATATCTGAGAGGAAAATATTTTTAAACAATCCCAAAGTGCGACTTGCAGGGAGCTCGTAAAATAAAATAAAATAAAAATTTGAATTTACACTTCGATAGCAAAAAACAGAACCCCTTCCTACGCGAGGAAATCCTGCGACTGGCCGTGGCCTGCTTGTAAAGGCCTACGTTTCCAGCTGCTCGTCTAATAGAACTGTGACTAGGTATCGCAACGGACAGAATACCAAAATTTTCTGGCTGGTGAATAGAAATGGCGGTGGCCTACGCACCACAGACTACACCGACTGGCCTACACGAACTAGCCCTGTTGAGGCCAAAAGTGGCCCTTTGGAGCTGATGGCCATATTCCGATACGTTTTGGTACGTAATTTGTTGGCCGCGGAGAACGAGTTTCCCGCCAATTTTTCAATTCGACAACTTTTTGGACACCGGAGAACGTAAAAGGGAAACATTTGCTAGTCAATAGGCGATACTTTATTTTTAAAGTAAAACTCCTTTAGGCTCGTTGGGTACGAGGAGTAAACTGGCGAAATGCGTATTATAACGAAAACGCCTGTTACGAAAATCGTGACAAGCGTTGGCCTTCTCTTCTTCCTTAATTTACGTACATAGGCGCAGCTTTTTCAAAGATAATCGTCTGCGAAATATTATCAACGCGAAAAAAACGGCGAGTTTGGTGAACGCAGACGAATTCCCCACTTCTTGTCTCTCAACTGTAAGTGAGCGTTGCCCGCTCATACTCACACCCGTGTTTCTTGTGGTGCCCAACGTCAGTTCGTGGTCCATTTTGGAGTTAAATCATTTCTTGGGCTTCTAGTGGCCCCAAAAATGGGGGCAGAGCCACTCATTCGTACGTTATTCGGTGATACGTGGATAAATGTGTTTCTCGACCATTTTGATAACTGAATCTTTTGTTTTACGATCCACACCATCGAACTTAGAATTTCCTTACTTTTCGAATACGATTACAAATTAGGATAAGAGAATAAAGAAAATAAATTTAAACCCTACTTAATTATGTACCAAATTTTTTTTTGTAATGTTCGAGACCAACTTCGAAAAAAGAAAAGGAGGCTGCTAATTCAATCGGTATATCTCTCTCTCTCTCTCTCTCTCTCTTTTTTTTTTTTTAAGTGGCACTCCCTCGCGCTGAGTAGTAAACTGAAAACGGTCGTGCAACGAATCCTGTGAAACGAAATAAACAAAACAGTCATATAACGAAGTACGTGAAATGGAAGATACGTTTGTAGTTGAGGAGTTTACTTATTATATTGGTTTAACGTCACAAGGACGAATAAATATATCGTTGTCACACACCTCAGCTCTCACCTTGTTGTTAAACAACTGTTAGCGTCGCCTCAGCCCAGTATCTCCAGTCATGTCGAGTCCTCTTCGCATCGCTAGTGCGCACAGGACTCGTGGGCGTAGCCATGACACTGGGGGCGATGTTCCTGGGTGGCCATCGGTGGCCACCTCCAAAGATTCCCCTGAAATCTAGAATAAAGATTAGACATACATGTTATATGAAATCTTATTTTATTATAAAAACAATAATAAAAATAACAAATACAATATATACATGGAAAATAGATATTTACAGAGAATTTAACAAATAAAATAGGAACAAAATAAAAATTTTATTTTTCTTCTCTGGTGTTACGACGTAACGATTTGACATGAAAACGATACTTTCGATGAAAGTTTGTTTCGACCACTGGACGCTGCAGTTGAGAGGATGGGACGAGTTATTGGCCGTAGATCACAGATTCTGTAAAGGAATATTTGGGAATTAGCGAGTCATGTAAACATCGATGATGCTAAGTTAAGTAGTGCACTCTGCCACCTATTACCTGTAACCTTTTATAAAGCACATGACAGTAATAGTGGGTGCCAAAAAATCGTAGTTATACCGTTTTTAGGAGTATAATGTCCAATTATGGCGTACCCTAAAGCCAGTAATTTGGTTTGTCAGGCCAGTCTATTTTTGTCATAATCAGGGGTTCTATCGGAGGCACGATACTATGTATCGAATTTTTCTACGTTTCTGTTGTCTAACTCCAACAGAGCCAAGAACTTCAGGGGTCTTGTAGATGTTTGCTTGCTTGAGAATTCTATTTTTGTGTGACGGACTTGGCCGTCACAAGATTTCTCTAAATTAATGATTTTTGCAAGTTTGTAAACGCCAGGTTTGGATGTGTAGTCCAAAACGTGTACTATATCGTTTACTTTCGGTACGAATGGTACCGTGCGCCCTGGATTAGAGAGCACAGTTGGTGGTCTATCTCTTAGGTATAAGAGATATTGTCTTTTCCAAGTTAACCAAAGGTTTGTTAGGTAATCTTGGTCGAGTTTCCAAATGTCCATAAGCGGTTTTGCTGTAGGAGTTGGATCTTTATTCGATTTATTAATCGGATTACTTAAGTGGCCTAAGTTGGCCCGCATGAAATGTGCGGGTGTTAATGTCAACTGGTCTAGCTCATCCGGAGATGGGCATAGTGGTCTTCTGTTGACCGTTGTTTGTATATCTTTCAAGTTCGCTTGAAAGCTATGTTTGTAGATTGAATGATGACCGTGGACTTTATAAAACACTTGTTTTATAATGCCAATTAGTCGTTCATAAACTCCACCATACCATGGTGCTTTAGCTGGGATGAAGGGCCATTTAATGCCTCTTTCATCTAAGCTAGGTTTTATTTTTCGTTCTTCAGTGAACGTTTTCCAGTATTCTGGTAAGTATGTTGCAATTAAGTGGAATTGCGCTGCTTTATCGGATAGGATAACTTTGGGCGTGCCTTTGTCAGCAAAAAATGTTAAAAACGCTGTCCAGATGTCCTCAGTTGTCAAGTTTGACACTGAGAGTAGGTATACTGCTCTGGTGGACAGGCACGTAAAGATCAACACCCAATTTTTAATGAGTGGTGTAGTTGGTGTTGCCAACTGTGCTTTCGTTTTTGGCAGGTATTTGTCAAATACCATGAATGGGCCAAATATGTCCACACCTGTGTAGGTGAATGGATTCACAAAAGGTACCAGATGAAAATCTGGTAGTGCTGAAAAGGTTGGTTGTTTAAACGGTCTTGTTTCAGCTTTTTTACATAGTGTGCACGACTTCTTTAGAATTTGAGGTAACACTTTTAGTGACTATGGTACAAAATATTGTCTTCTAAAGTCGGCTATGGTAAATTTTGTACCAGAGTGTACGTTTTTCAGATGTGTATGCATCAGAATTAATTTTGTTAAGTGAGACTTAGGATGCATTAGGATTGGTGATAGCATGTCTCTTGCGTACTCGATATCGGGTAGATAATTTACTGTACGTAATATCCCAGATGGATCAATCAGGATGTGGAATTTTTCGTACAAGATGTACGGAGGGTGATTTCGTTTTTCTAATACTTCGAGTAGTTTTCCAAAGTATTTCTTTTGATCAGCTCTGATGAAGCAGAGTAGAGCAAAATGAAATGTGAAATCTAACGATGCATAAGGTGAAATTAATCTTTTCCTCCTTATTTGTTGTTTACTAAATCGTCGTATGGCTTCTATACATTGTAGGAATGTACGTACGGGGTTTAGATAAAGTATTGAATTTTGTGATATCTATGTTGAACAGAATGTTCAATGGTGGATGTATGAAAATTTTGAGAGGTATTTCATCTTTCGGAATATAGCATGATTTGGTGATGGTCAAATCAAGTGGCTGACTTTGGTTCGGTGGATCAGCTATCCACTGTTGAGACAGAACCTCAGGTTCTGGTAGTGTAACTTCACATTGATCTGTGTTTGGACCAATGAAGAAGTGTGGGATGAATCTTTTTGCTGATTTCATCTGCCTTAAATATTTTGCAGGATAACGTTTGTCAAAAATTGATTCATTGTCCATTGTTATTGATACGGACTTTTTAGAAATTGAGGATAATACTTCTTTCATTGTATGAAATACAGATGTATCTATTTTAGTTGGTTCGTCTGGTAGGCTTTCGATTATGTTCAAATCGGTTTTTGGCCAAGATTTTTCATCTTGGGATAGCCAGGTTGGGGCAGACCACCAGAGTGATTTGGAGAGTTTGTGGATAGAGGAACCACGTGAGCCAATATCAGCTGGGTTGTCCGTTGATGGGACATATCGATATTCAACGGGTTTTATACTTTTTATTTCCTCGACTCTATTTTTTACAAATTGTGGGTGGACTTTTCTCTCTAATAGCCATGTGAGAACACATTTGCTATCAGATCATAAGAATGTTGGTGCGTTCTGTAAACCTAGTGGTTTACGTAGGGAACATAGTCCACGTGCACCTATAAGTGCTGTGATCAATTCGAGTTTAGGAATTGTTATCGGTCGCATAGGTGTTACGCATGATTTTCCTGTTACAAATCTTACTGCATGGCAATTCGATTTAGTGTTGATAAATCTGATATATATTCCCATGCAGTAGGCTACTTGTGATGCATCTACGAATACGTGTAATTGACAGGTATTCGGGTCATAAGTTCCTAGGTAGAATTGTCTAGGAATGCAGTAGTTGAGAGTGTTGCTGAGGTCAGTAATTATCTCAGTAGCTGTTGGTTCGAGATTGTCTGGGATTTTTTGGTCCCATTTCAATCCGTTGGACCAGAGTACTTTCATGAACGTTCTTGATGGAACGAATGCTGGTGCAAACCAACCTAAGGGGTCATAGAATGATGATAGTACCCTAAGGAATGTGCGTTTTGTCAATGGAGACATAAACGGTTTTAGTTTGGGCATGTAAAGTACATCATGGTCCATATCCTAATACAGGCCAAGCACTTTGATGATTGGGTTGCTTAATGCGTGTTGTGGGTTGAAATCTTTTCTTAACTGTTTACAATTGGTGCCCCATTGGGCGAGTTCCATGGAGATATCGTTGAATAATTTATTGGATTTTATGTATAATTCTTTTGCTTCTTCGTACGTTGGTACGGAAACAATTAAATTATCAACGTAAAATCGTTCTAAGAACTTGTCATGGAATTCCATGTAGACCAATTGAAAGTGATGTAATAGCAATGCTGCGAGTAAGAATGGTGCCGTTATGATTCCGAAAGAAACACGGCAGAATCGAAATGTTACTAGATTGTTATTGGTCATGGGATTGTTAGGATTTTTAATCCATAGGAAACGTGTGACATCTCTGTCATCTGGGTGCAATCAAATTTGATGAAACCCTTTTTTAATATCAGTGATTATTGCGTAAGGGTTCTTACGAAAACTTACAAGCATTGCTATTAGATCAGCTAACAGTACTTTTCCTTTATGCATGCAGTCATTTAAGGACAAGTTAGACTTTTTTGTTTTGGCCAATCCATCAAAAACTACTCTGAGCGGAGTGCTTTTTGTTGGATCGTAGATACCCTTGTGTGGTAAGTAATGTACCACTGCTGCGGGTCTATCATTTTCGATAGGTTCGATCATTTCTAAATCGATTAGTGAGATAAAATACTGATCGTATCTTACGAAAAATTCTGTATTTTTCTGCAATTTAGGTAATTGTCTTTCTAATCGTTTGAATCTAACTGTCTATTATTGACTAAGGGTGGTGGGTTATATTTGTATATCCACTTTATTTGGTATCTATTGTTCACTAATTTTATATTTTTATAAAATAAGTGCAATGTTTCAGTTTCAGCATCGTCCTCAACTAAGTTTTTGGTTTCGATACCTAATGTATCTAATTTTTAGAAGTTTTCTATACTTTCTGGAGATGTGAAGAATGATGGTTCGAATGCATCACATTCTGTTGGTTTTCCTAAGAAACCTCCTAACATGTTTCCAAAATCAGTTTTGATTAGGGTTAGGGTTGGTGACAAATATTTAATGTGCTTTATAAATGACCACATGTAATTATTACCAACTAATAAATGTATTGTAGATTCTCGGTCCAAACCTTAAAATTGATATTTGAATATCGTGGGTAACGGTTTTTAAATTCATCAAAATCAAATTCGGAAAGGTTATTCGCGATGTGTGGTACCATATTGGCTTCCATTTGAACCTTAGTTCCATCGCGTTTGAATAGTTCAAATTTTACAATTTGGGTGCAAATTTGTTTTTACATTTTTCCAGCTAGGCCACAAAATTTGATTGTTTCAGCGAACTCAGAAAAATTTTCTCTGAGGTGTTCATAGGCATATGTGTAAAACATATAGCTATGTTTGCTTCCACAATCAAAAAAGCCATTAATTTTTCCTGGTTCATTAGCGTTTGGAGCAAGAATGTACGATGAAAACGTTAAGAAGTGAGCGTCGATATCTTTAGTAGTAAAAAATGATAAACACTCACTTAACACTGGAACTCCGGACACGGAACTGAGGTTCTCATCCTCTCGGTGTTGCTGCGCAACGAGATTATTGATGCCTTCTTCTGTAGCTGCAGTCGTCTGTAATGTTACAGTTTGTTTAGGATTGAAAACAGGTAGTTTTTGTTGCTGTTTTTCAAACAAGTTACCTCGTGGTAGATATTGTTTGCAGTCTTTCAACTGCTTGATCCATGCAGCCACTCTGCCTTCCGTGATTGGGTATTTGATCACCGGGCAGAGGTTTGAGTGATGGTCAGTGCTGCTGCATTGGAACCATTGACAGTTGGCTGGCGGTAGCGCCTTGCAGTACTGGGTACCGGGATGCGATTGCGCGCAACGTGTGCACAATCGATTGAGCTGGTAGTGCCCATGGCGTGACTCCAACGTGCTTTTCTTTCTGCATAGGTGAGCGTGATGCTTGCCTTTGCAGAATAGGCAAGGCGTGTTTGGAGTCATGGGTGTGTGGACCGTCGATGCTGGTATTCTTTGTCCGGATGGTAACTGGACCCATACTATTCCATCCGCGTCTGTAGTAGATAAATTTGCATTAGTGTCCCTATTGTCTATGCGATTCGAACGTTGGGCTGGTCATTTGCGAGGATTGGATTTATTCTGTCTTCTTTCGTTCGGTTTCTTTTCTGTAGAAATAATTGCGAAATTTCTCCTGCCTTTAGGTTGAGAGGGATTTTTATTTTGCAGGAATGGATTAGGTTTATCGACCCTTTTTGGTACGGAAGTACAAATAGGCTCCAATAATTCATTAATTTTTATGAACAATTTTATTTCTTCGAACAAATGCTTAACATTGCGTTCCCTACTTTTTAAAGTGTTTTGATAAGATCGAGGGGGAAATTTTTTAATTACTATGTTAAATAATTGTTCCTCATCGATAACTTTTGCAAGAATGCAATTTCTATCTATCATGATAGTGAGGGTGTCTAACGTATCTAGGATTGAGGTTGTATCGTTAGTGGTTGTTGAGTAGGCAGTTATTTTTAGCCACATTTCAGCTCAAATCTTCGATTTGTCCCCATACCTACTATCTAAAAATTTTAGGCATTGGATATAGCCAACGTTACCTGGGGAAAAATAATTAATTTTTTCTACCAGAAATTTCGGTGGGCCCCTTGCAGTAGGTTAATTTTTTGTGGGATAGCGATATCATTTCATTTAATAACGTAGTTATTAAATCCGTTAATAAACCCAGGATAGCCTAGAATGTCACCATCCCACTTTTCTAAATAAAATTTAGGAGGTTTGAGGTTTGCAAGCCCAGCATCAACTTGATCTTTTGGACCATGTTCCCAATATTTCGAAATATAATTTTTGGATGGTGGTTTATCTATGGTGTTTTGATCCATCGCTACTGCTAGGGGTGTATTATTTTCTACTGAGTTTTGCGGTAGTTCTCGACACGACATGTCCGATGTTTGCGAATGAATTTGGGATAAGGAGGGTTGGTAGGAACATAGCCTTTTTGGGCTTGGTTCTCCCTCATTCATTTCGGGGAATGTTACATTTTCAGTTGAAATTGAATTTTCATTACCTGTTACCATTCCGGGTTGTCCACGTTCACCCCTCGCTGGTGTACATTGCTCCGGAACCTGTAGTGGTGCAGGTTGCGGCGAACGTTCGCGTTCGGTTGCACTTTTTTCATCGAGTAGGTACTGGTGTATGAATTCTGCCACCTGGATACCAAGATCTTCGTGGACTAGGGCAGAGAGGTCGCGGACTTTTTTCTGCAAGCCAGTCAACGCCTTTTGGGCATTGGCCTCCTTACGCAGAGTGTCCCCGAGCTCTCTGGCTAGTTCAAGAGCCCTGGCATCGCATCGGGCCAGTTCCTCCCTACGAAGTTGTTCATCAGCATCTTCACATACCACAGGTACAGGTGCCAGATCCTGTGCTAGTTGTTGCTGCGCTTTTGTTTTTATCACAGCTTGTGAACCAGCAGCTTCATTTTTGTTTGGTGGGCCCTACCCAAGATTTCTCTTGCGAGGCCTCTTGGAATGTAGTCGAGGTCCTTTAGTGTGGCCTCGATTGCTGCGTCCTTGTTTACCAGCGCGTATATTTTGTACGGTCGTACGTTCCTACCCTCGAGCTTGTTCTCGAGGGTTTGGCTATAGTCTTCCGCATCTTTTAATATGGCGAGGAATTGCTGTTGCTCGTCCTCGCTGTCCGTTGTTTCGGAAGTTACGTACATTGACGCACGGCTCCTTGGCTGTACGTCCATTGGTACAGGTTGGACTGTACGTCCCAGTGACAGTTGTGCACTTGGTAGTATTGCCGCCGCTCTGCGCTGCTCCTCCTCTTCTATTTTGTCGACCCAACAGGGTTGAAGGGCCGGAGTTGCATCTGCCTGATGTGATGTTGATGGCTCCGTATGTTCCTTTTCCTCCATCAACAATGTTTCTGGGTCAAGGAGGACGTCAATTTCATCACCAAGCGACGTGTTGGTATTATCTTGCGGATTCATATTCTAAGAACAAGATAAAAGTAAAATCGAAAAGAAATAAATTATTTATGTTTTTTCGTTATAGGTATTATGCCTATTGTTAGAAAAGGGGAGGTAAAATCGAATAAAAAATGATTTTTGCGTTCGTGCTATTAACCTACATTCGAACAAAGGTCAATGACACAATTGTTTATTAGTACTACGGTGGTTCGTTTTCATAACGCACTCCGTATTTTTGCATAGAGAAAGGACGTAACCGGTGTTACGAATTTTTATCATGTTTTATATACTAGTTTTTGATATTGGGAAAGGATCGTAAATTGCTTTTTATACGATTTTATCGATTTTTTAGAAATCGGTTTTCCAAAATAATTTTTTTTTTTTTTTTTTTTTCAAAGTATTTTATACAAATGAAAAATTGGGCGTGACCCGTAGGCGAAAAGGTCATTTTTGAGTTTTGCGAAATTAAATTTGTTTTCGATTATAAGAAATTTTTTCAAGTATCATCAAGACGTTAAAAAAATCAGGCATGACCCGTGGACGAAAAGATCATTTTCAATTTTCAAGAAAAAGCATAATGTTTTTCAAAATCAGTCTGGTTTTTAGGGTCTTACCCAAAATAAATTTTGGCGTGACCCTGGGGCGACAGACTGTTTTTGATTTGTAACTAAATTACGTACAAATAACATTTTAGATTTGCTCTAAGATCGATATGCGATCTTAGGCTATTAGAAAATGGCGGACTAACTATTGAGTTTATAATAAATTATGATAATATACAATAGAAACAAGTTAATTAGAGTCCGAATACCTAAGATTTTGTCTCGTAACAATGTGTTACAAATGCATATTCTCAATATGGCGATGCTTTAGAAAATTTACTAAAGATTACAATGAGGTGTAAGTGTACTTACGGTTTTCCTTTTATTGAATGGTTGCACCTTGCAGAAACTTTGCCACTACACTCCGGGGGGGAATGTTAAGTAAAATGCGTAAATAATTACGAGAAAACGTTTTGAATATCAATTAATTATGTTGCAAAAACGCAATTACTGACGAAGCGCACTTTGACTTAATCACAATGAGACAAGGAGTGATGATGCTCGTCTATCTTTTTCTTACATCAGGGGTACGTCGTGTTAAACACGTTGTTGTCGGGGTGAGATATCGCATGCGTGGGTTATTGTCTCCACAATTGCTACTGTTGCAGCGGAATGCACAAATTATGTTTGTGTGTGTAATTGCGTAAAGGATTACAATCCTTTTTTGTGTATGTGTGTGTGTTCACACAAAAAACTCATACAATGTTCAATCGTCCAGCGGCTGGTGAAAGCCGATTGGATGAACCAAGTCTTTTGTCTATCTCACAATCGTCGTATTTTTGAAGAATTTCGATCGAATTATATGTCGTTTGTGTCTTTATTAAGGACTGTTTTTACAAACGTATAAGTGCGAGAGAGACAATATTTTTTTTCTATCTCTCTCGTTTTGTTCCATTTTGAAGGACAGAGACACAGATGCGCTAACATTTAGCGATGTTTCTGTATTTCTTAGTCTAAATATTTTTAGGACGAATTTAGGAATTCGATGTTTTTATTTTTTTAGAATAATTTACGTAATAAATGGCGCTGGGGGCGGCGGAAAAATAATTGTAAGTTATTTTTCCGTCAGCTATTTATTAGCGGTAATTACGAGAGTCATTTCTAGGCTAATTGAAAATTAGGAAATGTATTACTATACGGGGTATAGGGAATTATTATTGAGTTGAAGTCCAGTCTCGAATAAGTCAAATTATTTAGGTCTGAGTATGATTGTCAGGCTATTTCTTATTGAGACTGTTAATTACGTATGGCGTATGGGTGAGAGTTGTTTATTAGTGGAAGCGTATTATTTCAGTTCAAGTTGAACCGTAAGTTGGGCCACAAAAACTAATATTTTTGTTTTTCGCGTGTGGATTCGAAATTAATTTCCGATTTCCGAAATTAGATTTCAATGTTCGAAATGACATTTCGATTTTCCGAAATTAAATTTCGAGTTGCGAAATTAAATTTCGAATTGCAAAATCAAATTTCGATGAAAACGAATTATTAAATTCGAGGTCTAGTGAAAAACACTGTGCTCCTGCTACCATGTAGTGGAGGAGTTTACTTATTATATTGGTTTAACGTCACAAGGACGAATAAATATATCTTGTTGTCACACACCTTAGCTCTTGCCTTGTTGTTAGACAACTGTTAGCGTCGCCTCAGCCCAGTATTTCCAGTCATGTCAAGTCCTCTGCGCATCGCTAGTGCGCACAGGACTCGTGGGCGTAGCCATGACAACGTTACCACTGAGCTCCCTCACAAAAGGCAGGCCGGTTCAACTCTATTTGATTCATTTCTCTCTTCGCCTTTTCTATACATTTTCATTTGTTGCTTTATGAGTGTAACGAAGGTTGCGTGATTTAATTTTGACGTTCAATGTTCACCAATTGGTGAAAATAATTTTTTAAATTTATAGACTCTCAGCATTTTAATACTTAGCCTATACAAAACAAAAAACAAAATATCATGCTGCCCTCGAAACATTCATTTCTCAAAATACAAATTTCAGTGCAACAAGTTTCACTTTTTTTTATGTTTGTTCCAAAATAATTTCTCAATTTGGGCATCGATTTTGATGAATTTTTTTTTAAACGATAGAGGATGATTCCCTGATTGTCCCATTGAATTTTTGTTAGAATCGACGAGGTAACAATTTTGGAATTATCTTTAAATAAAAAAACTGTTAATTTTAAAGTAATATTGCCAAACAAAAAGTCATTGAAAAAAACTTTTTTCCAAAAAATAGAACCGTTATCCCACCGTAAACGTCCATCAAGTCGCGTGACGTCGTTAGAACTTGGAAGCTAGATTTTAACTCGACAATTAAATTTTTCCAAACTACTTTGTTTTTCTTACCAACCATCTTGGACTCGCCACACACCTACCTGCGAAAATATAAAAGAAATTGATTGGCCCGTTACGTCACGATGCGGCTTCAAAATAATGTTCCAATTAGGTAGGTATCTCCGCCTACTCATTCGTAAAGGAGAACAGAAGACCGAGAAGTTTAATTTTCGCCCCGTGTTTTTATTTCGTCGATTGGCTCGCCGATTTTTCATCGTATCGTACTGAAAGCATCCCCCTCCCTCCACTGGCTAATTAATCAGCTTTTTGGCTTTAATTTCATTTCCGGTGTATGGTTTACCACGAATACCTAATCGCGCAGAAGCACCAAATTTTTGACCGTGCTGCGCATAAATTTAACCCGGTGAGCAAGTACGTTAATAATTTTCGCGCAATCTGCCCGAACTTGGACAGCCCCCCCCCCTCACTCCCAAGAAAAAGCGTTGCTACACTAAGTTGCCGAATCGAATACTACGGATGTAGGTATGGGTATGTATAGGTGCGTACAAGTTGTTCGAACGGCGTTGAAAGTGTTTCCACGGTGGGGCAGTTAATGCGAAAAACAGACTCATTTTCGACGGATTTTTATCATTCACGATTAAAAGCTCGTGCTGCAATTTGATCATTTTGTCAAAGGACGGATTTGTGAATTTGATGGCTGCCAAGGGGTGGCATTGAGGCTGCCCATCGAATCATTACGTCATTTCAAGTTGCGGATTTTGGCGGCGCGGTGACTCGTCTCTGGCCTTGCAGCCGTTTGTAGGATGAAAAAGCAGAGTAGGTACCTGTAGGCTAGAAATGTGCTTACGCCACAACGAATAGGCCGCGAATATTTTCACGAATTTTTGACCGTCGATCAAAATATCGAGAAGTAAAAAAATTTAAGGACTCCGACTATTATTCGAGAACTGGAGAGAGCAACCTTCGACGGGAATACTTGGATAGTAGGATAAGATAAATCGAAAATTGCGAAGAAAACGTAAAAGAGTTTATAACCGAATAAAAGATATCCCAATGTCGTCGTTTGTGGCAGTGATGGGTACAGCAGTAGGGTGGATGGGTCTTTTTGACACATGCTGCAGCGGCCCAACTATCCAACAGCCTATTTCCGGCGCTCGCCTCTCCTCTCATTTTCTATTCGCTTTTAAAGATATGGAAAGTGTCGAAGATGACGAAGGCGGAGCTGGAGCTGGAATTAGAGAAGTAGCGACGAAAAAAGTTGCGCAATAATAACGATTGTTATTATTATTATTATTATTATTATTATTATTATTATTATTATTATTATTATTATTACTATATTATTATTATTTTAGCAGCACATTTCGCTTATTTGGACCGATACAAAAGTTAACAGAGAATAACCATTACGGCGATTAATTTTACCCTTGATAACTTTTACGCGTCCGCAATAAAACAACATTTCCAGCAATCGAAACTCTCGTTAAAAAAATGAAAAGGGTAATAATAACGACGTTTCGATGATTTTACGTGTCGTAAAATTGTCGTTCCGTTCGCTCGTTTCTCGTTTTCCTCTTCGAAAACGAACAAAAAAAAAATTTAATCGAAGAAAAAAGCTCCGAAGAGAATAATGTTGAAGAGTGCGGAGGAGCAGGAGTGAAAAATTCCACTTCGATGCGCGTCTCATTTGCGATAATAATTCGCGTCGAAAAATAAGGGACTGAAATTTGAGCACTTAATGACGAACCGCGGTGGTCGTAACAGAGTCGCAGAAAACAAAAAACGTTCTTTTCGGCCGAGTTAAAAGTTTTTCAGTGAAAATTGCAAACGGCTGCAATTGTGGCATTCGTAGGCTACGGTATAATTAGGTATCTGATGTTGGGCTGCTTTCGGGAGGCGGGCGAGAAATTGTTTCGTGTCTTTGGTACGAGCGGTCGAAGAGCGAGCTCCGAATCCCAATCCCATGGAAAAACTTTTTCGTGTTTTTGTTGTTTTTGTTGTTTTTGTTGTTTTTGTTGTTTTCATAGTTACGGCTGTCCTGCCGAGCCGAGGCACGATATCCACTGAAGACTATTAGTCGAGTCCGTGCGCGGGAGACGATGATTTTATTCTTCAAACAAACGTAAAACTTGAGACCTTTTGGCTCAGTTCACTTACAAAATCCAGGTTTCTCTATCCGGTTATGCAGGTACTATTATACATAGCTGTAATTATGTATACGTATTTGTATACGAGCTGCCTGTGCCGCACTACTAGTTTCGATTTCTTCGCTTGCTAGAAGTAGCCAGCCCCTTTATAAAGAATACCCGTCTAGAAAACCACCGCCATCGTAATTATTAGCAGACAAACTTTCGTTGGATATAATTTTATTTTTAAATTTCTCGCGTGTAACTTTTTGGAACCCCATATCTGAAGAAGGGGGTGACGTGAAGGTATGAAATTTTCAAAGCGTACTATCATCATCCACCGCAATATTTATCAAGGGTCAAATTATCTATCGATAGCAGTTGGTCGAGAGAACCTTTTTTTAACGTTGATACGTACCTACTCGATTACATACACCAAAACAAGATCCCATTATCAACCATTAAATGCTAAGAATTTTTCAAACTTCCTCGTTTGATTCTGGTGTGGAAAACTGACTGAAACCTTGAGAGCCTAAAATTCCAAAACAAGTTGGTTAATGAGGATCTTTTCTATTTCATTTTGATGAGTATCAACTTCTAAAGTGATGGACGTATACACAAATCAACTTTCACATTTATGGTATAGTATAATACGCATGTTTCGTGTGTGTGCGTATGGGCGTACGTACTCTACGTATGTTCCATTCTTGTTAACACGATGCAGGGCGTAAGTTTTGTTCAATAGCCACGGAATTCGGTACAAAGGTTACCTATAACGAAAGGAACTGACCGACCAATTTTTAATCTAAATTGATGGATTTGTTCGTAAGTTATTAGTTATTTAGTTTAATTTTGTTCCATATTTTCGGAAGGGGCGATGCAGAGGCGTGAAATTTGGAGGGTACGCCAATGTCACGGAGGACGATATATTTGGGTGAAAAAATTGTTTAAAAACGTGTTGGGGAGTGCAAATATTCGGAATCTAAAACTTTTCTCCCGGGAAGACTAGGGGCCTCGGGGTTAGCCTAAAACTTTTCTCGAAACAACGCGAAAGAGTCCTAAAAATTTCAGGTGGAACGATGGAGCGGATCTGAAGCGGAGGACGTATATAAAAAGAAACTTTCAAATTTACGGTATAGTATAATTATGCACGTATGTGTTTGTGTAGGTGCGTATGTATTTCCGTATGTACTGCCGGAAGTTTGTGTTCACGGTTTTGAGAAAACTACAAAATGGTTGAAGCAGAAATTTTCATGAAAAGTAGTCCTCGGATTTTGAAGAAATTACAGAAGCGACGAGGTTAAAATTTTCACAAAATGTAGTTCGTACGTCCGACTAGGTCTTACGGGAGTTTTTTGGCTATTGATTCGGTAGTGTCTGAGAAAAATGTGAGACAAACAAAAATTGACGGAGAAAAGGCAAAGTCTCCAAAATCATACAGGTGGGTTAAGTTCCCAGGCGAAAATCGGTTGTGCGTTGTTCGACGTCTTCGGTGCCATTTCGATCGGACACATTAACTGCTTGCCGATCTCCGAAGGTAGGTGCCAAAAATCTGTCCGAATAAAGTCTAATTTAAATTGGTGCAATCAACGACCAACGGATAATAAGGTGACGGCAATGGAACCGTCGACGTCATTTGTTTCGCGGTTGGTATTCATGTTTATGTCGAGCCTGGCTGACCTGCGGAGATTTTAAATACCTACTTTGAAAAAAAGCAAGACGGCGCCATGGGCGATTTTACTTATTTTATATGAAACTGAAAATGTTTGGGTTTTCTAGCCACGTATTGCTGCGCTAGAGTTTTCGTTCTTCAGTTTTTCAAATATGAAACAAAGGCGCACCCGAATGGAATGGCGAACGAAGGTGTAGACTGGCCTTTATTTGGTTTGCCTACGTAGAGGAAATGAAACGGCGGCGTAATGTAGCCTAAAGAAACAAAAAAAAAATAAAAAAAATACGCTCGTTATCGACGAAGATAGTCGCGGAAGGGGGCGTTTAAGGGTTGTGATGAAGTGGGTAGCGATACTGTAGTGTGGAGGAGAGGGATAAACCGTCGGGGAGTTGGTAAATATTGCAAAAATTCGGTGACGTGAAAATGAGAGACGGAATGTATATATATAGTCATATATAGTCATATATATATATATATATATATATATATATATATAGGTACCTATTTATGTGCGGTGATGGTATTTTTATTGCTTCGAATTCGAAATGTCTGTAATGTATAATAGGAACGACTATAGGACTGGTTATTGGCGTTTATAGGTATTGTAATGATGATGATGTATACACGCGTAATTATATTACGCTATAGGTGCGCACGTAGCTACCTATTTATGTGCATAACTTAAACTGTAACCGTAACCAAGTGTAAACGATATAATATTTTGTAGGTGGGTAATAAGTGGCGTGGTTAACGTGCTTAACGATATGTGGAAAACGTGACGTAACGTACGGGTATCAGCGTAGCTAACGTATTAACGTGTACGCCAATAATAAATGCTGCCGGCAGTCGCAGTCGCAGTCGCAGTCGCAGTCGCTGTCGCAGTCGCAGTCGCAGTCGCTGTCGCCGTCGTCGGGCTGATAAATGCGTTCAGATAGGGTGATGATACGGAAGTTTGTTGGCGATCGTGTACCGCCGCGCCGTCAAAGGAATTGCGCACGCCTCATTGATTGCGATTTATGACGTTTTTGGCGACAGCGCCAATAAGTAGTACGCTACGCTACGTAACGCGATGGGTGCTTAATCGCGCTTATTATTACTATAGTCATTCGTGCCATTCGTACAGTTTTCGTAGCGTAGGTATACCCGTAGGTACGAGTATCGCAGGTACCTACCCGCCCTCCTTCAGCTATTCGTTTTTCATTTCCACCTTTTTCGCGTATCTACGTACAGCTATTTTTTCATTTACCGCCACTTAGTTAGCCCGTCGATTAAATACGTACCTACGCGGCGTTACAATTCGTGTCTTTTTTTTTTTTTTTTTTTTTTTTCTTACTTAACTTATATCCGCTTACGTCGACGCATCGGTCGCTCACTACGTTAATTGCTCGTACAATATTACAACGAATGGGTAGTATTTGCCTGCCTACGTGTGTAACGGGCTGCGGATAGGCCGCAATATGGCGACGTGCCGTTGGCTGTACGCGCGGCCCGATGAAGCGAATCACCGAGAAAATGGGCGGCAAGTTTAAGCGGTCGTCGTTGGCGCCTGCCTGCCCCCTCATCCGCATCTCTGATTCCGTAAATTCAGGAGTTTGCTCGCACCCAAGAACTTGGAAGAATTGAGAGCGACGAATTTTGGCGGCGGCGGCGACCGTAGCCGGCGACGGAACGCTGCGACCGTAAATGAGGATGGCCGAAGGAGGCGCAGAGGGGGGCGACGAACAGTTCGCCGCTGTAATTACGGCCGGCGTACTACGCGGCCGGGTACCTACCCTTCGATCGTTTAATGTACTGGACACCCGGCTGAACACACAAATACGTGCCAACGCTCTTCACCTAAAGCCCTAAAATGGACGCGAGTTTCACTCGATTTCACTGGACTCGCAGCTACGTATTTACGTGGCTTTCAATTCACCGGAGCGAAAGATCGAAAACAGACGAAAAAAGAACGTGCAGCTGCGCACCCATTCGACGGTCGGTGCGTCGTTGCGGTGTAACGATTGTAAACGTAGACGCGATCCGCGCCACGCCACTGTCTCCCATCACACCACACCTCTACCTCTGTCTGGCCAATGCGGCCTGTGTGTAGCCTGGGCTGACAGCCGCACGTCGTAATTACCTGTACGTCAGCCGATAAAGCGGCGACAGCCGGCCAACGTGACTATCAGCGGCCGCTGCTTGGCGCTGCTTCCCACCAAATCCAACGTAAGTAGTCGATGGGCCGGCGGCCGCACTTCCCAGTTAAAATATACGTTGCATTTGTAAGTAGGCTACCATTTTGACGCAGAAATTCGGTACGTACCAACTGAAAACCTGCTTAAAAAGTAAAAATGTATGGGTAACCTACCTACCTACCTACCGAATGTACGTTTGCGTAATTAAGTCGTCGTCCTAACGAAACAACGACGGTATATGTATAGGCTAACATTAATCGGCGATGGTTACGCTTGGCAACGTGACGCAACGTAATAAATTACGTACGCGGGTATTGTGCTAATAGTTGGGCGCGACTGCGTTCATTCGCAGTGCCATTGTTTACGTCCGCTGCTCTTCGCTACCATTTTTGTTTCCGGGATAAAAGCGGCGGCGGCGGCGGCGGCGGCGACGGCGGCGGCGAAATGGCAAAAATTCATCTTCGACGTTTGCTCGAGGGCAGCTACGCGAAATGGACGCGTCGAACGTGCGAAGGTAGACCCGGCGGCTTTTCCGGCAGCTGCGGCCAACCTTTGCCCAAAATGGAAGTGAAAAATGAAATACAAAACAAAAAAACCAACTAACAGGAAGAAACGAAGCCGGAAAAAGAGACGACGACGGGCTGTACGGACGCGTAAGGAGCGAATAGATGAGACGCGGCGGCGGGCGCAGGTGGCGAAAAGGGCGAATTGCGCGGACATCGGCGAGGTTGGATTGGCGAGGAGGGGCGGGGAGGGGCGGGGAGGGGCGGGGAGGGGCGGTTGACCAACGCTGCGATTGGGACGACGACGGTGCAGCGGAGAAGGGTACCTATACGCTTTTCTCGCGTTTACGTCGATGCGTCGCCAGGTACGGTACGCCCGTAGGCGGGTGGTGAGGGGTGCGAAATAACGACGTAAGCACGCGGTAGGTACGTCGCCGGGTGCCTGGTCGTAGGTACGCAGGTGCGGGTGCGCAGGTAGGCGAGACGCCGGTGCCGGGCCCAGGTACCGCGTAGCCGCCGCACCGCTACGCTACGCCGAGAATTTACGGCTTGCCGGAAAGCCGAACGCACGAAAATTGCAACTGTGGTTTGGGTGACCACGCGGAACGTTAGCAGTCATAAATACGGTGCTCGCGAAATTCCGGAAGCGAGTGTACGATCCACCGAGGAGAAGCGATTGTTTCATTTCGAATGCGGTTTTTAGCGTGTCCGCCGCGGCCATGTTTTCGCCACATCCGTTCGTCCTTTATCCTGCCGCACGCACGCGTCTACAGTAACATTTCTGCCCGACGAAATGGCGGCAGCCGCGCCGCTTGCGGCCAGCGGTGTGGTTCGAAGTTGGATTTACGAGTGGCGGCTGAGCCTTCGTTGGCATTCGCTTGTCAGTTGCCCCATTCCGAATATGGTTTTGTGACTTTTGTCCCTTTTTGGGCCTACGCCCTGCGCAGGCTTCCGCTCTTAAATTTTTGTCTTTTGACACGACCACCTTGTCCGCCACTCCCAAATCGAAACGCAACCAGACCTTAATTTTTTATTCTTCCACTACCTACTAGAGACCTACACGAGTACATAAAAAAGTAATCGTGTAGGAATCACCGATTACCTTAGAAAACGATGCGAGTATGTAATCAGAAAAATATTACTCGTAGCAGCGTTGCATCGTAGGCATCGTAACAATTATACTCATATGTAATCACCGTGAGTTTCCTCAAAGTTCTGCAACAATAATGCCACGATGTGATGCCGATTACTTACTCGCATCATTTGCTACATGAGTACGAGTACATATGGGTAATCAAGTTACTCGTCTGACGAGTATTTTGTACTTGTAATCACACGATGACGTATGTACTCATGCAGGGCTCTACTACCTACCACAATTCTTAGCCATATACACACACACACGTATATATATATTTACATGTAAGTAGGTTGTTGGGCGTTAGGTAGATACCTACTGAGAAATCCAAGATTTTGTGATGTAAAATTAAAATTTTTCAAAATTAAGCACACCAGATGATGACATAATAATATGACAACATCATGTAGATAAAAAGCTTAAGTTGGGACAGTATAGTGTCAGAAATAAATAAAATTTGAAGACTAAAGAAGATGACGACTACAACCAAATGAAATTCTTTTTCAGTCAGTTCTACTGACTGTTTATTAGATTTAAAATACAGGTTTACTCGGTATAAAATAACACCCTGTATAAAGAGTAGAATTTCATTTGAAAGGCAGATAATTCAAATAAGATACGATGCGATGTAGATTTGAATGTCTGGTAAAAATCCTATCGATAACACGCATACTGCCAATACCTTTCTTCTTTATTTCTTTTTATTTCATTTTATTTTTGCATTATATTTTCCATGTGCGCTTGTACTATCAACATTAGCTTATGAAGACTACAGGTGTAGACAAAAGGTAGTGTAAATTTAGCTGATTAGGAGGACTATAGAGAAAAACTCTTGCATTAACGATACCCGGTATTAGGTTTGTTTTTCTCCGATAGTCCTTCTATATGAGCAGGATAACACAAGTCCAAATCATAGGCACATTTCAGTGCTATTAGCGCTTCACCTGCAGATGTAAAAAATTCCACACCTTTCTTACTGATTGCAGATATGAAGGATTAGTAATGAAACTTTAGGCTAAGCTAGGTTGCAGACTAAAAACTGTGTAGGGATTATTCTTTGTATTATGAAGGTTTTAGTAGTAGTTGTGGCGACGGGTGGTCGATGACGAACGAGTGTGTATTACACACTCGTCGACCACCTAGCGGGCCAGCGGGGTAAAACCCGCAAACAACCTTTTTGCGCTCACGGCTGTGTATTTCGTCTGCACAGCTTAATTATTTACTGGGCTCGGCCCGCACACATACTATCACACGTATACGCAACCGACCTGATTGGTGTTTGTGTGGTGTCGTGTATTCTCTACGCACACACCCACAAGTGGTGACCTCCGACGTAAGTATTATTTTTGTTGTTGACGTTTACCGTCGACGGGGGAAGGAACCGTCACCTCCTTCCCCACCCGCTTCCGACTAGCTCGGAAACAACCAATCGGCTCTTACCAGCTGATTTTCCCTAAACCACGCCCCTTCTTCAAACGTTGGCATACCCGCCAACAACCGAAGAAGGAACTCAGTCGGCTCTCGTCAGCCGACGGAGAAGGTTCTCCTTCTCCTTCCCCTTTCCCTCGTTGCTCGTCGGTACTTAAGTACCGACCAACGACCAGAAAAATCAGTCGGCACCCAGCTGCCGACGGAGAAGGTTCTCCTTCTCCTTCCCTTTCCCTTACCCTAATCCTCCACTTCTCTCTCCAGGCTCGACGTCGGTACGCAAATACCGACCAGCCAACCCATAGAGAAGAACACAGTCGGCAATCAGCTGCCGACGAGGAAGGTGCAAACCTAGCCTCTGTTTTCAACCACCTCCATGGCCTCCAAATTAACTCCGTCGTCTCTCGACGACCTGGTTCTCCCGCTGACGCCTACCAAGGCCACAGTCAGCAATCCTCCCAGGAGGACGGAGAACCAGCTCAACCCCATGCCTGCCATCCACTCAACGCCGCATGCCAGCATGCGTTCGTCAACTGTACCGACGAACTCGGCGATCCCGCAGTCCTCTACGCTTGTAGGCCTCAGACCCTTCCTCGACAACTACCTTCCGAGCGAGGAACTTCCGGTCAACCAGCACCAGCCGGTTGACAGTTCCACGCTGAGGCTGTCTCCCATCCTCGATCGGCAATCGCACCGGCAGGAAGCAAATTCCGCCGCGATTACTGCCCACTCCTCCCTACAAGCTCACCCTCCACGGTTACTAACAGGCCTTCCCCCGTTCAACGCCGAGAATGTGCGTCTCTGGCTACAGCAGATCGAGAATCTTGCTCGCGCCAGTGGCAATACCAGCGAGTCTCAGCTCTACCTGGCGATCTCCGGCCACTTGCCGACCCAGGTAGCCAATGCTGTGTCGGAATTACTTTACAGTTCCGACGACTCGCTGCACACTTGGTCGAACCTCCGAAATCAGATCCAACAGGAGTTTTCCCCTTCCTCCTACACCCGGATAAGAACTCTGTTGGAAAACACCCATCGTCAACCTTCCGAGAGGCCCTCGGCGTACCATCGCCGCCTCGTCACCCTAAACGAAGGAAGAGTAAACGACGATGTCCTCCGCAACCTTCTTTTCCAATCCCTCCCGGTCAATATCCGCCAAACATTGGCCATGACTAAGCCCGCAACCTCTCGACAGGCAGCGCTCGAAGCTGACGAGGCAATAGCTCTCGAGCAAACCTTTCCGTCGACATCCCCTGCGACCAGCACCATTTCCGCTATCGCAACTCCCGCGGCACCTCCGTCGACAGCACCAACGGCTAATTCCTCGGAACTAGCTACCATTACCCAGCTGCTTCAACAGCTCTTGGCTGGAAAACAGGTGAGTTCTGTCGACCCCCCCAAAAACCCCGCCCCGTTCCCTGAACATAGGCGTTCGCGTTCACGCGATGCCAGGTCCAGAGACAGATCGCGCTCTCGTGACTCTAGCTCCGGTCGTTCAAAACCACGGACGACGCTACGAGTCATCGACGGTAAGAGACCGGTAAATACCCGCTCTCCCTCCCGCTCCCGTGATGGCTATTGTTGGTATCACCAACAGTTCGGGAGGAAATCGCGCAACTGCTCTGACCCCCCATGTTCATGGTGGGACAAACCCCAAAATCGCGACCGACGCGATTCCAAATCCCCTACCCGTTCGGGAAACGAGTAAACGAGTCAGTCAAGACGGCACTCCCACTCGTTTTCAATTCAGTCCGTCTATTCGTGGAAGATCTGCTTAGCGAGCATCACTTCCTGGTTGACACTGGCGCGGAGATATCGGCTATACCTCCAACCGCTGAAGACCGGAAATGCAACGCTAAGCTCCAAATCTACGCTGCGAACCAAACTCCAATTAGTACTTACGGAGTTAAGCTGGTGCAGGTAGATTTCGGCCTTCGTCGCGAATTTAAGTGGGCCTTCATCATCGCCGATATCGCTGATCCCATCATCGGAGCAGACTTCCTCAGCCACTACCAACTGCTTCCCGATGTCAGCGAAGGGCATCTCCTTGATAAGACCACTGGACTTGCCGTTGTAGGCAAACCCCGACCCATCGACTATCCCCCGGAGATTTGCTTGACCATCGCCCACTCAAATAGTCGATTCCAGAAAATCCTCGACAAATTTCCCGGCGTAACCGGTAAAGAAGGCTTACGCCCGAGGATTTCCCCTACCGAAGTCACCCACGATATCGAAACTGTAGGTCGACCGGTGTTTTGCCGTGCCCGTCGACTACATCCCGAGAAGCTAAAGGCAGCCCGCCTTTCCTTCCAAACCATGCTCGAACGTGGTGACTGCCGACCCTCCAAAAGTGCCTGGTCATCCCCCTTGCATATGCACATGAAACCTGACAAAACATGGCGCATGCTTGGTGACTACAGAGCACTCAACGCACGAACTATCCCCGACAAATACCCTGTCCCGAATATTATGGATTTCCACGCCAGACTAGCTGGAGCCAAATTATTCACAAAATTAGATCTCGTGCGGGCGTTTAACCAAGTCCCGATGACCGAAGAACACATCCCCAAGACAGCCGTCATAACCCCCTTCGGTCTCTACGAATTCCCGTATATGCCCTTTGGACTTCGAAACGCCGCCCAAACCTTCCAACGGTACATTGATGGATTGTTGCGAGACATCGACTACGCTTACGCGTACATTGATGACATCCTCATTACCGCCTCCAACCCCGATGAGCTCGAAGAACGTGTTACCGAGGTCATACGGCGTATCTACAACGCTGGCCTCACCATCAACGGTAACAAATCCGAACATGAACGTGAAGAGCTCACCTTCCTTGGCCATCGAGTCAACAGCTCAGGTATCAAACCTACCCCTGAACGTGTCCAAGCTGTACTCGATTTCCCACTTCCCAAAACCGTTCATGACCTTAGGCGCTTTCTCGGAATGGTGAATTTCTACCGGCGTACAATTAAACATTGCGCTCACATTCAGAGTAAACTTTTCGCGCTTATCCATTCCAACAAAAAACGTGACAAAACCCCGATAATTTGGACTGACACTGCCGAAACCGCCTTCCGCGACTTAAAGCAGGCGTTAGCAAATGCTGCTCTTTTGGCGCATCCTGACGAGTCCAAACAACTCGTCTTGGCAACCGACGCGTCTAACCACGCGATAGGGGCTACCCTCTATCAACACGGTGCCGGATCGCTAGAGCCTTTGGCATTTTTCTCCCGCAAATTATCAGACACCGAACGCAGATATCCAACATACGACCGCGAATTACTCGCTGTTTTTGCAGCGGTGAAGCACTTCCGTAACCTGGTCGAAGGGCGTGTTTTCTCCGTCTATACGGACCACAAGCCCCTCACGACTGCCCTGTTTCAGGCGTGCGAGAAAGCTTCACCACGCCAGCAAAATCAGCTAGAGTATATCTCGCAGTTCACAACGGATATTCGCTACATCAAAGGAGAGGACAACATAGCCGCAGATTGTTTGTCACGTATATCAATCTCCGCCATTACCTCTCCCTGTGTTGTGCCATACAATGAAATGGCCCTTTGCCAACAACACGACCCTCAACTCGCCCAATACCTCGCAGACCCCAACTCTGCTCTCATCCTCGAATCGTTCAGAGTACCCGGACACACGTTACTCCTAACGTGCGACACGTCCACGGGGAAAAAACGACCCTTCGTACCCGCCAAATATCGGAGAATCATCTTCGATTCGATTCATGGGCTCTCGCACCCGAGCGGCCGGACAACTGCCCGTCTGATCGCTAATCGATTCATTTGGCCTGGCTTACGATCTGACTGCCTACGTTGGTCGAAAGAGTGCACCGCATGCCAACAAGCTAAAATCGGTAGACACACCAAAGCCCCTCTCCAAGCTTTCCGCCCTACCGATCGCTTAAAGCATGTGCACATCGATATCGTGGGTCCGTTGCCGACGGTTAGCGGTCCTCGTCATTGTCTGACAATGATTGACCGCGCCACACGATGGCCTCACGCCATCATGACAACGGATATTTCCGCGGATCGAGTGGCAACACTCTTCGTCCAACACTGGGTGTCCTCCTTCGGCGTCCCTGAAACTATAACGACGGATCAAGGACGCCAGTTCGAAAGCGCTTTATTTAACTCGGTTGCGCGCCAGTTGGGAATACACAAAATCTCAACTACGGCGTATCACCCCCAATCGAACGGCAAAATAGAGCGCTGGCATCGAACTCTCAAAGCCACCATCATGGCCCGCGAGAACTCCAAAGACTCGCGTGGAGAATGGGCAGCCGATTTGCCTCTCATTCTTCTCGGCCTACGCTCGACGGTCATCTCCGATCTCGGCGTATCCCCAGCCCAACTCCTTTATGGTGAAGAGCTCCGTCTCCCGGCTGATTTCTTTGAAGACAGCCCACCAAGTGTCGTCACCCACATCGACGGCACTAACCTTCCTCAACGCATTCGCGAAAGTGCGAATGCGTTCACCCAAATCACCCGCAACCACGGCGATTCCCCCTCATACGTCCCCGCTGATCTAAAATCAGCCCAAAACGTATGGCTACGCGTCGATACACCTCGTAAGGCACTCGACCCACCGTACTCCGGACCGTACAAAGTCCTCAACCGTACGGATAAATGGTTCGAGATCGACATACAAGGACGACACACACGCGTATCGATCGATCGCCTAAAGTCGGCCTATGTCTACACAGACATAGAAGCCGACCCAGATGACTCAACTTCCGTCGATGATCCTTCGGGACCGACAGTTGACTTGTCATCTGAGGTCGTTTTACCTAAAAACGACGACTCACCCCCGAATGCCTCACCCCAACCTTCGACGTCGTCTACACACACAGACGACACGCTCGATTCTTCCCCGATCGTAAATACACACGATCAAAATAAAGAATCGACTCCCGAAGCGTTATCGAAGGAAATTACACAATCGCACCCCGTCGGCCAGTCTCTTAGTCGAACAGCTGATGCTACGCTCGACGACGAACCGATTACGATTTCCCTTCCCCTCCCGCACTCGTCCGAGTCGGCTCACGCAACTGACGACAAGTCAAGCGTTGTAGACGACGACGTATTACGAAAATTGTTTCGTGGCGCCACCCAGTCGCATAAGTACGACGCGTCTTCTTCCTCGGAAGACGAACTGGCCCCGCCTACAAAACGAACTCGTAATATTAATGTGCAACAACAGCTGCCGCAACCGCAACTTCGTTCGTGCTTACGAGACGAAAATAAACGGCGGTTACGGTCAAGAAAACGAGTGAAATTCGTGTTTTAGATACTCACTCTTCTCTTGACAAGCTTGGCTGTTATATACTCTTCATCAAATGCTACACAACAGGCGCTTTTAATTATATGTCGTGTAGCGTAATAGACTGACGATATGTCCCAAGAGCGTTTTTCCCCTAGCATTCCGGATATTTCCGAAGATGAAGAAACAGCCCTTTTAAGGGCTACCCCCCCATTAACAGAGGGTGGTAACGGCGATGCACCGTCGTCTCCTCGTGTAGACGACCATCGCTCCCCCTCTCCCACCTTTTCCTCCCCGACGTCACCAGCTGACGTTGCCCCGTCTCCTTCCACCACGGCTACTGCCACCTTTTCGCCGGTGAAGCAGACGTCGCCTGTACCTTCAACGTCCGATCAAGTATCGGCGTCATCCGTGACGCTTACCTCTGACGGACCGGCACAAGAAGGTACACGCTGTACTCCTTCGCGAGTACCGCACCGGCGACCAACGCTAAGGCAGAAGGTGGAAGCTGCTGCCAGGGGTCGAAGCGCGCCTCTTCGCCAGTACCGGCCTGCTCCCGGGGTAGCGGCGCGAGGTTCTGAGTTCGTACAGCGCGGCCTAGTCCGTAGCTCTCGTTCTCGGGTTTTCGTGCCACTCCCTAGAAAGACCGCGTACTCGGTGGAGACGCCGCCTCACGCCCGGACCGCTGTACAATTCAGCAATGCGCGGATTGACACCCGCACATTCGCTGAAGTCGTACAGCGCGTTCAATCCAAGGGACCTTTGCCCGGTCCCCAACTGTCTTCCTCGGCGAGCATCCCCTCTGGGGAATTCCCGCCGCTCAAGACGGTTAAACGGATTGAACCGCTTCCTCTTCGGAAGCGCCGGACGAAAGAGACTGCCACACTGCGAACCAGCGGATTTAAACGTCCGACTGCAGCAGCAAAGCGGTCCCCCCAACCGTCGACTTCTAAAGTCACGGAGGCACCAGTAGCCTCACAAACGGCATCGTCAGTCCCGAAAGGCAAGTCTCCGCTACTTCGCCCTTCGGTCGTACCGACTGCCCCGGAAGAGACCGCGATGGACGTCGACCCATCTCCGGCCCCAACCGTCCATCTCCCACCAACCCCTACGTCGGTCCCTCGACGCGTACTTTCACCAGTACGTGAAGAGGTCGAACCGACAGAAAGTGCTGCCGTCGATAACAACTCCGTTATCGACCCAATGGCAACACCTTCACCGGTAAAAGTCCCCGAGTCAAAGCCGTCCACCTCTCGTAGCAAGAGTCCCCCGGCTGATGACAAACCGGTGAAGCGTCCCCGTTTGAACCGTAAGGCAGGAGGCCGCGCCCGGCGTGAAGCTCGCGCTCGCGGTATGTCTTATATGGAACTCAAACGGGACGAAAGACGCGGCAAGACCAAATCCCGAACTCCCGCTCCATTACCGGCTCCCGTACAGGAGTCCGCCCCGTCTGTGGTACAGCCCCTTGTACTGCAACCGGTGGTTCCTCCTGTACCGCAGAATCAATCCCTGCAGCCGTGGGAGCAATTCACTGCCGCTGTGCTCGCAGCACACAATGCCCTGTCGCTCGCCCTAGCGACAACCCCGATGCCACTCCCACAAGTTGTGATGCCACCGCCCGGAATTCCCATTCCCCCGCATCTACAACTTGCGGCACCGGTTTATCCTCCGGCCATGGTAACGTCGCCTTTAATGGCGGCACCAGTTACCTACCCGCCACCCCTTATGAGCATCCCCACGTCTCGTCCCCAGACTCCGCTCATAAGGCACCAACCTCGAGTGCACCCAATTCCCCAGCCTCGAGCGCCCCGAACACGTCCTTCCCGTCCCACCCTCCCAGCCAACTTCGGTAAGTCCAAACCGAAGAGACCTGGCGATCCTACTTCGTGAACGGTATCCGTGAGCGTAGTAGTGAACGCCGCGCCACACTTGACTGGCGTCACAGGTCACCGTAAGTTTCCTCGGAAACTTACTAGGAGGAGAGTGGTGTGGCGACGGGTGGTCGATGACGAACGAGTGTGTATTACACACTCGTCGACCACCTAGCGGGCCAGCGGGGTAAAACCCGCAAACAACCTTTTTGCGCTCACGGCTGTGTATTTCGTCTGCACAGCTTAATTATTTACTGGGCTCGGCCCGCACACATACTATCACACGTATACGCAACCGACCTGATTGGTGTTTGTGTGGTGTCGTGTATTCTCTACGCACACACCCACAGTAGTGATCAAAGTTTTTTTATGCACTCGACATATCGCATTTCAAGGCCATCTTTTATGAAATACCTGTGGGTCAGATATCATTGACAATACGAGCGATTGGAGTTCTTGTCATAAAATAAGAGGGAAATTTTGTGCGTTGTTGACAACAATTTTAGACAAGCTCCATTCAGATGATTACAGATTGCTCTGTCATTAAAGGCCTTGTGGTACCTTCTTTCACATATAGCGAGAATTTGGTTCCAGTCTTTCCTCATCTACATTTGAACGTTTAAAATTTCACCTCACCCAGTTCTCTATTTTTTAAATTCAACCAAAAACAAAAAACTCTCGAACTTAAAATTTATAAGTACCTAAGAGTTTTTCAAACCAAAAGTCAATCTGCCAAAATTAACCAAATTTAATGACACCGATTTGATAGGTAAAAACATGAAAATTTGAAATATGGTTTCCACTATTAAATTGCCTACAGATATTTTTCTTTCTATTTTTGCTTTTGCTTAATTTATCCGCTTTAACTAATGTCATTTTTCTGTTGTATTATATTTTATTTTTAAAATAATTTTTCTGTTCATTCTTTCAAGGTTTGATCCTCTTATGAATTGAAACTTTGTTAAGCTCTCTTCTTTCTACACTTCTTCGCTTATAATTCATTTATTTAAAACAAACTATTTTGCCCATATGATTTGAAGACAAGTTAAGTCAAGTTTTGTCGTGTGCAAGATGCTTAACCAGACTTGAAGATGAATTCAGCCTAAGGTATCTTAAGTCAGAAAATAGGACTTTCTAAAGTATGAGGTAACTTCAAAACAAAATAACGTATCAGTGTTTTTGGTTGTATGGTGTTTAAAAATTAAGATACTACGATGTCACTTGCATTTAAATACCAAAATACACGAAGGTCGGACATTATGAGCTGCTCAACTTTGGACTTCTCGATACAGTAAATTCTCCATTTTCAGTTTCCAACTCCTTTTCCCTATTTGCAAAATTAACTTCGGTATACCTACGCCTAATAATCGGACAAAGTTTTCAACGAATGGCCGACTATCTCCAAATATCAGTTTGTCAGTCCTGCGGAATAAACGTAGGTACCATACAAACCGATTAATTCGCTCGTAGAGAACCGTCTTGATTCGTCCATTTTTCGCATGTTTTTCAAACGTGTGTTCAACGTTTGCGCGAGTTAGCCAGGCTGAGGCTGCGACAATGACACTTTTTCATTTCATGACAAATCACGACTTGTGGCATAAAAATCAGACATTCGTTCAACTTTTAATTCTTACGCGTACGATGTATACCTAATAATATAATATGTACATGTAGGCTACGTAACTATGTAGGTATCATCGCGAGTAGTTACGTATTTTGCGTGTACCTACGTAAGTATTTAACATTTTTTTGTAAACATTAAAGAGGTCGCAATTTTAGTTTCTACGCGTCGTTGCTTCTGGAGCTAATCGGTCGACGGATTGCGGCGTAAGGGGTCTAAATGAGTTCCACCAATCAGAAATCCCAGATCAAACGAAGAAGCTGCACCAAAAGTAGGCTTCCTGTTATTTTATTTGCTAAGCACTAACTTAGTATCCCGTGTTTGTCATTTCCTTGTATTCGAGTCAGTATTGTAATTTTTTAATTTGACAATACAGTAAGTTATTGTGAATTTTCTCTACAGTTTGGCGAAATCGGATAAATATTTTATTTATCAAATGCGTGGGGTACTCTTTTCATTTGTTTTAACATTTGAATACACTTAGTTTTTTTCCGTAAAGAAATGATGAAAAAAACTTAGGTTTTCTTAAACAATAAAATCTAAATGCGTTGAAATAAAAATGTGAACGTTCGTATGTTAGAGACCTAAGATCTCCGAAAGTTCTTCACCGATTGCTTCGATATTTTGAGGAATTATTTGTGTTGTCCCTGGGAAGGTTCTTATCCAACTTGCAGGTTTATAGACCTACTGGGGGGAAAGTTACGAATATTTATTGGTAGCACATCTTATAAATCTACCGTCATATTTTTCTTTGTTCGTACCATTGATATTCAGTCAATGGTTCGTACGAACGTACATTATGCGACATCGTCCAACTGTCCCCACCCATTTTTCATTTTGTTCATCGACCGTCCACCCCACCTATGTAACTATAATAGCTGCAACACGTCGCGTGCAGGTTGTCAACAGATATTAACATTCATTTTTATCACAGATTGTGAGGTTTTAAAGATGTTGAAAAATTTATTCGCTCGTGTACACCCACCTTTTTATTTTGTTCTGTTTTTACCTAGGTACCCATATTTTTGTGTTTTGTGGTACATTAAAAAAAAAAGACTGGCCACCATTTTAAATCGGTTTCAATTTTTTTTTAATACATAAGACGTGTAACTACTAAATTTGGAAACAAGAAAAACTAAGATAATTTCACATTCACGCCATCGTATTGATCGGCATTTGTTAATAAAACGCATCTGGTTAGTGTGAGTGTGTATTTTAGTAACTATAACAAAACAAAAAGGTTCCATTACACAAGGTTGACTTAATTTATTGTAATGTCAAAATGTGGGTTAGAACATGTATATCGTCTGATATGTTTTCTGAGGCGCTAAATCCGAATTTAAGGTCCAATTTTTGATTAAATTAATTGTTTGCCACATTGGGGCCTCAAAATGGGGGTTAAGAAAATGTTTTTTAATATAATCAAGTGATACATCGCTTGACATGTTTTTTGGGACCTGAATCCAAATTTGTGGTCCAATTTTTGATTAAATTAATTGTTTGCCACATTGGGGCCTGAAAATGGGGGTTAAGCAAATGTTTTCTAATATAATCGAGTTATACATCGTTTGATATATTATCTGAATTTGGGATCAAATTTTCGATTAAATCAATTGTTTGCCCCCTACAGGCCACAGACTGGGGGTTAAGAAAATGTTTTCCAATAAAATTGAGTGATACATCGTTTTTAATTTTTCTGCTCCTGCAGAATCCGAATTTATGGTCCAATTTTCGATTAAATCGATTGTTTGCCCCTTTAAGGCCACAAAATGGGGGTTAAGAAAATGTTTTCTTATATAATCGAGTGATACATCATTTGATACATTTTTCGGGGTAATTTGTCATTGAAAAATAAATGGGGGATTGCCAATGAAAATGTTTAATAATCGTTTCATAATTCTAATAATGATAGGTATTACAAAAAAACATAATATTTAATTTCCATTCGGTAATCAAGTGATCTACAAACAGATTGCTTCTCACATGGACAGTTATATGTTGCCTGTTCCAGAGTTGGCAAACCAGACAATCTCTATATCTGCGCAGACAATGGAATAACAAAGAATATTGTATACCCACAAGCATTACAAAATTAAACATTTTAGAAACCTGTACTTTTGCTTTCCTTTCTTTTAAATTTAACCAGGTTGAGCCGCAGAGATGCGTGGCAGGGTCCAACTCGGCTTTTCTTAAACAATAAAAGCTAAATAAATAAATAAATAAATAAATAAATAAACAATTGAAATCTACAACGAAGAAGTGAAAACTATATCAAAAGTATTCGCCAGAATCCTAGGCAAAAATTACGTTAACAATGAAATGTCGAGGAAATTCGTGGTGAATATTTCATTGCGAGGTTATAAAATACGTGCTCGAGTTATTAAGCGATTGATTAAAAGGTAAAATAACAATGTCTATTTTCCACCCTGCTGTTTTGTTTCATCTGGAATTATCTTCACTTTTCAGCTATAGAGGAAGATTTTTTCAAATATTTCAAATAACTTTTACGCGTGAACCGCTAAGGCGATTGCAACAATATTTTTTAGAAAGTCAGAATATAATACGTTCAACGCCTGTATCAAATTTCGTGATTATTACTTAAAAATTACTTATCATAGAACGATTTAAGCTCTAAAAATGCTACATAATAGTACGTATCTGGTACCGGACACACCATCCAGCCGATCTGCATCAAAAACCATATAAAGTTCGTCCTTGTCTGCATCCAAAAGTACACCAAATTTCATGACTATAGGATAAAAATTGAACCTGTACCGGGTTGAATCGAAATGTGTATTAAAATTGACTTCACAGGACGGTTAGGAGTGGGGATGATGAAAATTATTCGTTTCGTAAAAAAAAGAAAACAATTGCTACCATTTTCCCATTTTAATCTAATTTCACAATTTTGAAACTAACGAGTGGCGGATTCGGCCCATCTTCGAATTTGACGTGGTCTCGGTTCGTAAAGAAATAAGCTTTTCAGTTTGTTGACAAATTTTGTCATATATCCCATATTGTACATATCCTTAAACCTTTGAGGGAAGGGTGTTTATGGTCCCGAGTCGCAACTCGTGCCACCCTCCACAACAGAAAAATGTGTAATTATGGCTCAAACGATTCTTTACACTGATTTAGTTCAGCTGCGTGCCCTAAATAGTTAGTTAGAAAAACCGTTAGTTCACGACTCTCGTGCCTGGTAATCACCATATCGTTCACCTGTCCTGGTTAGCTAAATTATTGAGCCCAAAATAACGAAAGTAAACAATCAACATTTAGTTTTCAGGGGTTGAACGTCGAACTGAATTTCAAGAATAGGTTAGGTACTTATTTCGTTCTTTTCGTTCTCTATTTCTTTCCCCCCTCATTCACGTTAGATTTGACACTCTCTGCCGTTGGCTGTTGCAGTGGTCGCAGGGAGAAAGAAACAAAGGATGTAAGAAAAATGCGTGAAAACAAAAACAAAAAAATAAAAATAAAAAAAAAACAAAAAAAACAAAAGAGCAAAAAATTACGTCAATAATGGCAACATTAACGTGGCTGCCAAGTTTATTAGATAGATATCCTCTCGCGGAGGAAGTTAAGAGGGCCTACGTCGGTTTCAGTGGCCAATGGTTTGCCACTGACAATTTTTCAGTTGCACTTGGCAACATCAATTAGACCGAACTGAAAACGACGCCATTTTGGGTGGGATGTGCGACGGCAGTCTGTTCGTCTGGAACTGCCGTCTAACGAGTAGCCTATGTATGCCATTTGCCATTCAGTCCACATTCGTCCTTTCGAATCAACGATCCTCGTGCATCGGCTGCGAACACTCCACTGTCGGATGCCGCTTATTTATTCGTTCGATGGCGTAAAATACAAAAATAGGCTCAGTGGTGCCGATCCTTTCCAAGTTGTAGCCTGAGACTTTTACTCGGACAGATGGCATACTCGAAATAATGCGTCGTTCGTTGCATCTCATTTGTCACGCGTTGGTCGTGCGGTAGCAGTTTGCCGAACGTTGAAGGTAACCAACCACTGTTTGTCACTCCCCATAAGCGGGGACCATAACCATATGCCAGGTGAAGAGTGGGACTGAAATAAGTCACGCGACCATTTGTTATTTCTTTTGTTTTCAAATTTCCAAGCGATTTTTTTATGGATTTTTTTATGGATTTTTTTTTTTTGATCAAAATTGCCATTTTTATGGGTGTTTTAGAAAAATTGATCGATCACATGGCCCCCCCCCCAAGGATATTGCTTCGCGCAGTCCCTGCGCATTTCTACCTAAAATATGATACCTGCTTTGCATTCGCGAAAGAAACATGTTTCTACAGGTTTACGACTTACAGCTGCACGCAATGGTTGCAGCCGCCACAAACATTTTTGTTTTGCAATGCCTAGGAACGAGCGCCTTGTAACGTATATTTTCGTCTATTTTTAGAAATGACAAACATATTCGTCCACACATTTTCGAATACCAAAAACGTAGATATTTATCAACAATAATCATCCTATAACTCTTTATAAACAACCATTAAATTACCCGTATTTGATTTTATGAATATAGATATACTTTCTGTATACTCATGACCTAATTGTGCCTGTCCCTCGAGTACTCGACGAGTCAGCACAACCCTATAATAACAACACCCTACCTCACTTTATCTATCCGACACGTATGTTCTCATACCCTGAACAAGTATATAATCCCTCGATTCAGTGGAATAAGACACAGTTCCTTGACAGCTACTTCTAAGTACCTGGAACCTCTCTAGTAGAAGTCTCTAGTGAACAGATAGTCTTGCTTGTTGAATTGTGAATGTATATATATGTAGTAACGTATGTTTAAGTACTGTGATGTACAAATTATTATTTTATTAAATGTGTAAACTCACTCGTGTGTTTGAAAATATTATTGAGTCTCTAACATATGTTAAGGTCCACGATAGTCTGTGGATGATAAACTTGAATTTATTTTAGAAGTATTACTGCTCTTAAAGTACGTGATATTTCGTGTATGGTGTAACACTGAAAGTGGTTCTAATTAGGTACTTTACAACCTCTTTTGGCCGTTACACGCCTCAATTTATTTGGGATGAATGCGCCAACCCATCGTGGGGGCAAAAGTAAAACGTTTTCATTCTAGCGTCGAATCGTGTTCGTAATTTCCTCGTAAATCGTTTCCTTGTCACCATATTCGACGGGCGAAGGGTTTCTGTACCTACGAGTGAACTGCCTCCTAATCGTAATTACCTACCTAACCGATTTTCATAGTATTTTGGTGCCATTTTTGCAATGTTCGACGCGTAGACACGCCAAAACGAGACAAACTCGGAAAAAATGGTTAAAACAGTAGAAACATGCGATAAAAATTCCTTTTTACTAAAATAATCTGCAGTAGCCCACCCTACCTAAATAATGTCGTAGCTATATAGGCCATAGGCATCTACTGGTAAATGAGATTTCTGCGATATGCCTACATACTCGTGGGTAGGCCTTCGCGACGAGTTTCGGATGTGGTACCGATAGATACCTCTACCTATCTTTACCAGCAAGCAGGTAGGTACATGAAGAATCGTCAAGAAGCGTAGGTAATCGGCTTTTGGGTGTGCGGGGCGCTTTTTTTGGCTGGTGCTGCGGTAAATTTGGCGACGCGACACCCACACCAAACGATTATTCGGCGATATTTACGCTTTGGAACTTTAGTCGAAGGCAACTCGCGTTCCGCTTTTATTCGCCGGCCCGCCGACGCCACCCCCCTCCCCACCAACTCGATGAATAATTAAATTCGCGAATTTTTCATCGTTATAAATTATGGACGAATGACTATAGAGAAAAGTACCTACTCGCTGAGTTGGCGAAAAAATAGATTTAGAGGGGGGGGGGGTTCGTCGCACGCAGTGTCGAGAGCTGTTTCTTCGGTTGTAGAAGGGGCGAACGGAGGGAGCGAACAGGGCGAAAAAGAAGCAGTTTGTGAAAATGAAAGGGACAGGGGAGAAAGTGAGTATCGACTATCATTATTTCTTCGTTATAGTTCAACTTGAGCGCGCCATTTTTTTATCTCGAATCTTTTCTTCCTTTAATTCTCTCTTTCTCTTTCTACTGGCTGCGGATGCTACCTTCGGTGGTGCTATCGTTCCTCGAATTGACAACTTTATTAATTATTATCGTACCCGCATTATTATAATATTATATTCGGACACTCGTATCGCATAGTTGAACGAATATCGACTTACACGTTAATCAAATCGAAACAAATCGCTTTGGAAAAGGCTGCGCGATTAACGCTTCTTTTTGCCAAAGGTCAGCGAGCCACGATTCCTATAGCTGGCGAAGAGCGCCATCTCGGAGGCAAAAGTAGTGACCGGCGAAATTGGTCGGCTCTTGCATCCTTGGTCTGGGTCTTGTTGATTGGTCTTGGTCTTGGTCTTGGTCTTGCCGACAGTGCAAGACGAATATCACATGCGAAACTTGTAAACTATTTATAAATTATAAATAAAAGATGGCCAACGTTTTACTATCGTGTTTATTCGTATTTTTCCTCGATCTTCAGAGCTCGAAGGAACACCAAGTAACAGATGTAAAGATTCGATTCGATCTGCAAATTTGACCGGAAAACTTATTTTATAAAAATTTTTGTAACTCCTTTCGAGTTCAGACTACACGGCTTCGGTTAGGCACGTGACAGTGATCCCAGGATTTTCCAACCACCCTTAGTCTCCGTAAGAAAAAATCAGTAACTGGAAAAATTCGAAAAAGAGATGCGAACATACGGCGGATGGAACTGGACGCTGTTCAACCATTCGTGGAAAAAACAAGTTTCGAGCAGATTGACACTTAGGTATTTTTTAAAGCTGGTTTTTGGTTTGTTTTCCGCTTCAGGCTTCCGAGTTTTTTCTCTACACTACAGTAAATTTGTGCGCTTTGGGTTTCAGTTCTTCAGTTACGGAGTGTTCGATGTGGCCTTCATTGTCGGGCCATAAACATTGGCCATTGGAGTTGGTGGCGGTAAGTGCGAGGGTGGCGAGGGTGAAGGGGAAGGGCTCCTCGAGGAAACTGTGCAACTTGATCGAGTATGTTTGTTAATTCGAACTAGAACTGAATTTATACAGTTAGTTACCTACATCGATGTAACGGACCGAAGAATTGTCAGGATATTTGCTAAATATTTCGGGAAAATTCGGTCGAATATGAAAATTTAATACATTAACTGCATTTGCCACCCTTCAAGCGTTCGCCTAGTAATTAATGTAAATTTAGACGTTATTGATAATAACTGATTATAGATGTTGACCAAGTTATTTTTTGGAAGAAAGGTTAATTCGATAAATGACTGGGAATGAAAGAAATTTTCACTTACGACTAAGATTAATCAGGAAAATTGGACGTCGAGTCTTTTTGCTTGCTTTATCTCCTCCGACTAAAAATTCGTAACACGTGCAGGTCGAAATTTTTATCCAGTTGTATTGAAACCGAGTACACTCTCTGATCTAGACCAAGATGAACCCTACGGTTTCTGGTCCAGGTCGGTTGGATGATACGTCTGGTACGTCCCATTATGTTGCATTTTTGGGGCTTAAATGGTTCGAAAATGAATAATTATTTTGCAATAGTGACAAAATCGCAGACATCGAGTATATTATATTCCGACTTTCTACAAAAATTTATTCTAATCGGTTTGACAGTTTGCGCGTAAAAACGATTTTAAAAAATCTTAAATTATTACTAAAATAAAACATAAAATAAATTCCAGAGGAACCGAAGAAACCGTCCCGAAAGTACGCCTTCTGTTATTTTCGTCGTTAAGCAATCGTTTAATAATTCGCGCACCTATTTTATAACCTCGCGATACAATTTTATTCGTAATAAATTTCATCTGCTAGCTCCGTAAGAGCGTACGAGGGTGAAGGTGACACTGTTTTTGTGGACGTAGGTCTATCTGCGGAGTATTTTTGAAAAATGTACTACGTTAATAAGCACTCTCTCTTCTTCAAATGTGAATCTGAAAGAAACTGCGCCGACAGCGCCGGATTAAGACACAAATCTCGTAATTGGCCGTTTATTCACAAGCGACCCCAAAAAAATGTTACGGCACGATAATATTTGTTTTAAGGAACTGGCCGGGCCCTCCGAAGCCAAAGGCCCCTGATCAGTCGCCCATTTTGCCCATAGTGGTTTTCGTGGCTATCGCCGATCGTAATTTAACATGCCCTGGCTGCATACTGGTAATAAAAAAATAAGTTTTTTGGCAGCACGGTGACTCGGTGCAAGGCACGAAGACCACAAACACGACCTGAGGGTTAAGCTTCGAGCATGGGGCATCGCCGTGTTAAAAATGCTCGCCTCTCTTGCTCGGCACAGCACCAACATTTTTTGATAATGAGCGTGAGCGTAAGCGTTAGCGCTCAGGTCGTGGTTAAAATTTTTCAAATGCCAAAGATGCAATTTTGGCTACCTCTCGATTGACTCGCAGGACATGGTGTAGCTGAAGATAGGTTTTTATCGGTTAAATAAATAAAAAAAAAAAAAAAGTCAATTAAGCCATTAGGCGTGAGTGAGGACGATGGGCGCGCTCCGTCCGATGAACGATACCAAGGACATCTTTCGAGTCGCTATTTTCCGCGTCGCATCCCTTTGCGAGGATAAAAATAAAATGCGGTTGTTCGTCATTCCGCCGAGTGCGGTATCGCGTCAAATGAAGTCTACCTTCGGACATCAAGATATTTGTGGAGAACCCGAGGATGTTAAAAGGATTTCGCAATAGAAGGCAATCAACGGCTTTGCGCGTTTACCAGCTTCGTACGCAAGTATGGGAGAGCCAAGCTCAGTAAACGATGGCTGAAGTTTGGCATTTACTGGCGCCCTCTATACTTGACGCCGAACACGCACATTCGTACAAATACGTACATATTTTGTACGTATTGGTGATCTAATTATTACGAAAGCACTCGTCAACCAGACGTAATCGGTGATCGGCTGATGCGTCACATTCTAACAATTATGAATTACGGTACGCGCAGAATGTAACAAAGGGGTAGGTAACTACCCGATTGCTGTATGAAATGTGTGGTTTAACGTGCAGTGCCTTTCGGCGGCGACTTTTGTCGAAGGATCCGAGGCCCTAAATACCGCACCGCACCGCACCGTACCGCACCGCACACCGGTGTGATCGCCACAGCGGTAATAATTAATGTCGATATTAATTACGCGAATCGGGTCGACGGTTGTCGCCACAACGTAGTGAACACACTTTTTAGCAGAAATTTGGTCGGATCGCATATTTGTGGGCAGGCTGCGGCCGTACGGTCGCAGCGCCACCGGCCGACGATACGGCCGCCCACCTAACCACCAGTAAATTGTCGAAATGCGTTCAGCCGAATAGTTAGCCAGCAAAATGTTTGCGGAACGTGGTCGTTGCTGCGACGAGCGGTCGTCGAGTGGCTGCCCACAGCGGACACTCTCTCACTCCCTCTCTCTCTCACTCACGCACCCACTTACGCCCATCCTTCAGCCGTTCTCTGTTCGCAATATTCTTAAGTCCTTTCGGCTTTTCTCCAAAATTATACGTATTCGGGTCGTCGATATAAAAATGACGAAAAAAAAGGACAGAAAGAAGGATAGGAAAACGGAGAGTGCCAGGGAAGAGGAAAAATACGAACAGAATAAGCGGTTAGAAGGCGACGGGAGGACTGAGGGTGGAGTAGGCTAAGGCTGCGGAGAAGAGGAAAACGATCACACGCGCCCGTAGACTCGCAATTGCTGGATAAAAACGCGTTTGAGCTTAAGTTATGATTTAAACCGTAACAAGCCGATTCCATTTCTGAGATTAAATTTCGATGATAAATAGCGCTTTGAGATGTTGCATATGCCGCGCAAAAACTTATATAAAAGTATTTTCCGAAAAAGAATTTCGCCTCGCCACTGTCGTCCCAGCGCGCGTACGTTATGTCCTCGAACAAAATGAAAATGTGACGGTGCGTGTGTGTGTGCGTGCGTGCGTGTGTGTGTGTATGTGTGTGCGCAGTTAAGCGAGAGACGCGCGGGGTGAGGGAGCCAGAGAGAAACGAAAAATACAAACAAAAAAAAAACAATTTTCCTAAGTGGGACTTATTTTTTCGAAGGAATGATTAGAGGGGTAGGCGTGTGTTGGTGGAGGGGAGGCGAATGGTACGTAGAAACCGATCCGATCGCATTCGAATTCTATTCTATTCTTCGTGAAAATATCTTTTAAAGTAATTTTTTCGCATAGCTCATTGGTAAACGTGCGGTCGCGAGCCGGAGAGAAAAATGACAAAAGGTACCGAAAAAGAACTCCTCGTCTTGCCGTTCGCTACAATATAATGAACTGTTCAGCCGCAGGCAGTTTTTAAGTAGGTTTTCTGAAAAAAATCTACGTATGAAGAACCAACTTGGAGTTGGGTACATTTTTCGTTTCATAACGCAGGAAAATTTAGGCGCTAAAAGCTCAAATTCGTACGTAAGTATAGACGCGTAAAATATAACCAAGTCCAAAGTTGTACCACTCCGGGATAGTGCAACCATTTTTGTGCAGTTTTAAGATGCGGGTAGCAACGAATTTTGTACAAAGTCCGAAATCTATTCGAGGATAGAACAGACGTTTTGCTTAAAGATGTATTTTTGATCAACTTCGTACAAGATTGATTGTATTGTAGTAAGTTCGAAACTGTCACTTTTCGTAACATTTCCAGCAGACGATGGCCTTTATCCCTTTAGCGCTTTCTACGGAGTTGGTGCATAGCGAGGATGGTTAGGTAATGGAAAACAATTTTTATTCGCTTTCGAGTCGTCCTATTTCTTTTTTCAACTGCTTATTCGAGTTGGTAAAGTACGTAACTTGAACTTCCAAGTTTTTAGTTTTCACTTCTCATAACTAACTCTAAAAACTACGATGTGGAATTTATTGTGAACCAAGTTTCAAAAAAAGCGGATTCGGAACTATAAAACTATTGCTGAAAACTTTCTACTCTAATTAAAGCTTTCAGTCGTTTGAATCTTCGTTTCTTTGAGTTAACACGTATACTGAAACAAACATCATTAAATAGAACCGAGAACCACTTTTGAAAAGAACAGATTCAGAATTGAGCTGCTACGAAAAAAGCAACTTCAAATTTATACCTAATGTAGAAAAGATGCGTATGAAAAAAATTAAATCCATTCTAAAAAAAAAAATCAATAAATTTTAAGAAATTGGACTGACGAGAGGAAGAAAATAATCCTTTTAGAATTTCTCCAGTCAAATCTAGGCTAGGGACTTGAATTATTCGAGTCGGCGCTATTTTTCTTTGCTATGTAAGTAATAGGCTTTATACGTCAATTCCGTCGGTTTTGTGACAAAACGGCCGTTAAATTAGCGCCGCGTTGAATAATTCCAGTGATTCCTAAACCTAGATCTCGATGAAAAAATTTAAAAGTATTATTTTTCTCTTTGTAGGGCATTTTTTACTTGTTCTTAACATTCTTTAGTGGTCGGTTTTATTTTTTGGAAAAATTGATCGATTTATCACCGCGTTTTTTCGTTTTATTTTAATTCCAGTAAATCTTATCGGAGAAATTTTAACAAAATTATTTTCATATTTTTAGAATATTTTCATCCACTTTTTATCTGAGTTCGGTACCTACGTTAGTTAGCCGTTTCGATTGAAAAAGTTTCGAAATGATTTTTTTGTTTCTAGAGTTAGCGGGCAATATTGCTTAGGTAGGTACTTTGTAAGTAACATTTTTTAATTTAACGATAAATCGAACGTATAGGCGCGGGATGGAATTGATGAGTTTTCTTCCTTTTTTTGACGTCTGTTAAAAATAGGCTACTCGGTGAACGTAACTGTTGTAGTAAACGTCCGCGCAATCCTAAGATGGTGCGGGTAAATTTTTTAATTCGCACAAAATGCCTCGTACCTACCGTATATCTAAGAGCTGCCGTTTACTTAACCAGGCGGCACTCGGCTTATTCCACGTCCTTACGTCATCCGCGATCGAATAATGCCTCAGCGGCCCAAAACATTCCAATACACTGTTTTGCACATTTTTACGGGCTATAAGGAATAAAGTTACCAATTACGACGTACGGGCCACAAGTACGGATACATTCTTTATAATTTGTATAATTACGCAGGGTATAACGACTTGCGCTATACTCGCTGATTACCACAATAATGTTGCGACGTTCAAGAACTTGCACAGTACATGTTGTCTAAGCGGCGCAAACATAAAAATTCGTGTTTTCTTCACCGACGACACCTACCTACACCTCGAAGAAACTAATTTCATTCGAAAACGCTACGGTACCCAAAATCGTGCGCGCTGTTACGTTCGCACGGGTTATCACGAATTTGGATGCCGCAAAGTAAAAAAAAATGTATATACAATGCGAGTCAGTTTTGGAGGCGCAATATAGGAAAACTGACGTTGGTCCATCCAAAGTGGACTCTAGTACCTATACCTAGTAATTAAGACGACGTAGTCGTCATTCGACGCGCCAGTATTTAATACAGCGCTAGTAACAAAGTATGAACTTGTTCACTATCTGATAAGGCAACAGATAGCCTTTGAACAGGTTCGTGTTAGTGTTAGCGCGGTATATTTTAGGTAAGTGCCAATAACGCGGTACACGCGGCTTATTTTAGTCGTCGAGCCGGAAATTCGTAACGAAACGGAGGCGGCTTTGCCTGTGTAGCGCCGCACCGGTAAACGAAGATGATTTCGAGCAACCAGAGCGCACCGTTTGCGAATGTAAGGGATGACCCTTATCAGACGGATGTGTTTTAAACATGGCCGACTCGAGCAGAAGGCGCAAAATACGCGCAAGGTAGGCCGGGGTCGCCCATTTTTACGTCGGCGTGTCTTGTCATCGAAAGGTGCATCGCTCTTGCGGAGCTTCACCGCTCCACTACTTCGCTCGCACTTACGTGCAGTCGAAGGTTTTGGGCGTTGACTGGCGAAACTGGTTTTCCAAGTCGCAGGTATGAGGTGCTCACCCAGCTAAGCGGAGGAAAACTTGAAAAACAATATTCTTTCGGCGGCGTAGGCGCGCGTGTGGTAGCCGCGGTGAGTTATACTCGCGTCGGTCGATGCGGCAATAATTTGGAATTTTCGGCGGGCTAATAGGCGCGCCACGAATCGATTATTTTGGGCCGATGAAAGGGCCGGTGTTGGGTGGCAGGTGACAACTGCACAGAGACGACGCGATTGCCAGACCAGCTTCGCATTTTGCAATCGGAAGGTAAAGCAAGAAGCTGCCTACTAAGCGGGCAAATCGTAACTCGTACCTACTACCCCACTGCGACCACCATTTCGCCTGCTTTTCCATCGAACGCAACCAATAAAATCGACTCGTAAAATTAAGAATTAAGGGTCGACTCTCTCTATACACTACCTATCATCCTTTGGCACTTTCAATTTCGACCAAAAAGTAGGTACGAATCCTACGATAAATTCGGGCATTTTCGAACGAATCCGCGTTATCGTCGAATTACAATAAAAATGCCATTTCGCCGCCAACAAATCGTTTCGCGTGGCTGTCGTTCGCCTATCGTACATCGGGCTTGAATTTTATTCGTCGACTGCGCGCCGCAGGTGGAGGCGGGTACGCATTTGCACAAAATGCCGAAGGGGTCAGAATGCGAATTTAGGTACCTACCTACAAGTTGACGAAGTACTACCCAAGTACTCGCCGTACACAGATAACTGAGGGGGCGGCGGCGGCGGCGGCGGCATTGTCGAACAATTAGGGCGCCAATGACCACGAAAATAAGAGAAAATCGCAGGCCTATTACATGTAGGCACTTGCGAAAAAGTTTCGCTGGTTGGTGATTGCGCCAACCGTACCTACCTATAAACGAGTGATGGGCTAACGGCGCAAGTCGAGAACGCGCTTCGGGAAATAACGTACGCTCGCCATTTTTTTCAAATTCCAAATGATACCCTACGCAGCTGAGTCGGAATGTTGGCCATTAGCGACGCGTGCAAACGGACCGGTGGTTGTCGTAGGTCGTGACACGCGGTAGAGTGCCAGCAGAGGAATTCCGACCGCCGACTACTTTCGCCCAATAAGTGGGGATGGCCTGAGCTTACGCGGGTATTTATAGCGTACGAACGGCTTTCGGTTGGATTTCGGTTGGCTTTCGGTTGACCGCGCTGCCGGATGAGCCGACTGCGCCACCCTTTCTCTCGCCTCAGTTGGATTAAAGAAACAATTAGTTCCGTTGGCACGGTATTTGAGTTTAACAGAAAGTCGTCGACGAGACTGGCGCCCATCTATCAGTCCCTTTCGTACTGTGGGCGCGGGCCGGCCGCAGTCCCCGTCCAAACGACGCCCACTACTACAACACCACGACTCCGGATACCGACCAACAGTTTTCCGGCAGTCAGCGGAAGTGAACGTAATTTGTTTTGGCCCACCTGCCGCAAATCTTGGCGCCATCGTTCGACTCGACTATCTTGCAGCTGTAACTAACGTTGCGACGTTGATCTGCCGATCTGTAGCAAGGTTTTTGACCCACTCTTCAAAACGGTTTCAACTTATTCTGCCGATTAGCCACGCGGTATACGTCTACTTGGCAAATCAAAAATCCCGCTGGTGCCGCTGCAGTTTCGTTTTGTCTTCTCGACCGTCACTTTCTTACTTTCCGCCCGCAGAAGGCTGGCGAATGCAGCTCCATGTCATCAGCTCCTCGGCGTGAAAGGGTGAAAGGGTGAAAGGGTGAAAAGGTGAAATGGATCATGTCAGGGGTGGTGGTGCAATCAGACAGCTCCAACGAAACACAAACGACTGCAGCGAATTTCGTCTAAATCGCAGCATTTTTAAAATACTATTTCTAGGGTAGTCCATTCGGTGCGAATGCGCCCCTTTTTCGTCGGTTTTTGCAAATAAAAAAAGTCCTCCGAGGTGACTCGCCTCAATTTTCAGCGCGTAGACTTTACAACCACCGCAGAATATCAAAAACCGAATCGAAATTGGTGTTTTTAAACGAGTACCCCCATATTTCTCTTCAGCTTTTTACGTCGAAGAAAATTTAACGAAGATTTGACCGATCAGACATCAAAATCAGTCGGGTATGGACCAAGACACGGAAGTCGGAAAATCAATTAAATTAGCCAATTTATAGGTGCGTTAGCACCGCGGCTGTCCAAGCAGCAATGTAATAATTCTTCGAAAAAATTTTATCGATTTAAGTTATTTTCGGTAAACGTACAGCCGTTACAAAATGATACGCGCGACACGTATAACGATTTCTGACATTACGTGTAGGTAGGTATTCTACGATAGTTACTACCCACGTGAAACATAGAGAATGATTTAGTTGGTACGAGAGAAATAATGAGAATTAATTTAGGCTAAGAACTAGGAGTACGAGTTCGAGTAAAAATTTCAATGGTGCCCTTGAAGACGTAAGGTTGTGATTGGTTATTAGAACGTACGTAATTAATAGCGAGCCAATAAAATAACGTACGTGTATATGACGTGGAGTGGGTGCAGTTACGAGATTGAAGCAGAATTTGGAATGGCGCAGAGTTGTGTAAAAGATTCGCAGAATAAATGACATCGTGCGATCGTGCGCAAAAATGAAGTAATAATGGAAAACGGTGACGTCACACGACAAGTTTCGACTTGCACCGATGATGTGACCGTTGCTGGAGATTGGCGTATTGAATATATTCGAAATGGTTTTGGCAGAGTGAGAAATATATCAGTACGATAATAATTTGAAAATTTTATGAAATTTGTAAATGATACGAAATTATCGTAACATTTTCCAACCAGGTAGGTAGTTATCGTATCGTTGGCAATACTTGGCCCCGATTTCGATATTTGACCAGTCAGACCTTGGTGAGATTTTCTCTCATATGAAAATACCGAGTTGGCAATGGTTATTGATGTTTTCAGCCGTTGTAAATAAGTGATTATAATTAACGCGAGAGCGGGATCAAACATTTTGTCTGATATCGGGAGGTGTCCGTTATTAGGTAGAAAAAGTAACGTAATATTGGAAAAAAGAAATTTCAAATGAAAAATGAAAAAATTGGTCGGTCTATTTATGTAAATTTTATTAACGAGTATGGCCAAGTATAGTTACAGTAGTTACGAGTTTTTACAAAAAGAACTGGGTTACTTAAAGTTGCTTTTGGGATTTATTGACAGTTTTTCAAGTGAAACTCTCTTGTGCTGAGCGAGTAGTGAACTAAAAACGGTATGGCGACGAAGCGCGTGGAATGAATAAACGTTAGCGCCGACTTTCCCTACAAAAGCTAAGCGCGTCAAACCCTATTTGATTCGTTATACATTTTCATTCGTTGCTCTCTTGTCAGTGGAACGAAGGTTGAGCGATTCAATTTTGACGTTGAAGGGTTCACCAATTGGTGCAAACAACTTTTTAAATTTACCCGACTTTTTCGCCATTTTAATGTTTATACAAAACAAAAACCAAAAAAATCACGCTGCCAACAAAACGTTGGTTATTAAAAATACAAATTTCAGTGTAACAAATTTCAGCTGCATACCGTGTGCCGCAGTGCACGCTCTTTTTTTTTGTGTACCTACCGTCTCGAACTTTTGGCATTAAGTCAACACGTTGAGGGTAGGTAATTAATCCTCCGATAAAAGCCTACCTGTCTTCCATACGGAGATTCGAAATCGACGCTAAAAACTAAACCAAGTCGTTTTTCTCTACGTTCGAATCGAACCGAAGGAAAAACAGAGAGTGCGCATTACGAATGAACCACCTTGTGTATTTGAACAGCCCCCTGTCGCACGAGTGGATTAAAAAATGAACTGCGCTTAAACGAATCAAAATACCGGCTGTCGGCGTTCGTATTGTTATTTAGGGCTTTTAAATAGCTTCGGACGACCGGCAGAAGCAAACTAAGCAAAAATACGGACGTAGGCCCGTGCGCAGCTTCCGTTGTCGCAGTTGGCGCTAAATTTCACGCGCTGTTTTGGCCACCCGTAGGTCACCGCGTGCAAAATTAAATAAAAGCCTTTGTTCGGATTTAGCGGACCAACGGCGGCGAGCATTGGCGGGGCGGGGGAACGAGTGAGAAAGGGAGAAGAAAAACGCTCATTTCTCAAAGACGAAGAATGCGAAAGAATTTGTATTTTTTTCTCGACGTTTGTTCATTTCCATAAACGTAAAGGGCGTATTGCTTTGGCGGCGAGCCACTCGTTGCGTTCTGGCTGCGGCCACCTTCGAGTGTGCGGGCTGCCGCACGCACGTTGCGCGCGCGTCGATACGTACGCCGCGCACCCCTCGCACGCCCAATAACACGCAGTGCCTACGTACGTATAGTTTACGTATATTATACGGTATTAAATTACGTGCGGGCGTACCGGTCCGTCGGGTCCGTAGGTCCGTACCGTAATACTGACATAATAACGTACGATAATATTTACGTAGGTACCTAGCGTCGATAGTAGGACGTACTGCGTACGCGTAAACGTATATTTTATGCGGTGGCCAGACACGGGGGCATCGTCGTCGAAAACCCATTTATTTTACACGAGCGAGAAAAATGAAAATGAAAATGAGAATAAAAATGAGAATGAAAATAAAAATAAACCGAGTCTTAGCGTGACGGGCAGGGCAGCCGTAGGCCCATTTATAAAGGAAATATCTACGATAATGTTTATGTATTTGGCCATAAGGGTCGGTTCTCGGGCGTTCGGCCAACGTCGACGAACCTTATTGACTTTCAGCGGTAAGCTCGCCGCCCCATCCCCCTGTACGGTATCCTATACGCCATCTGCCCGTCCGACCGTATTCCCGACTCCTATTTTCCATTTCCTCGGCGAAACGTATACGCGGTCATCATTTTTCAAATGGCGAAAACGAAAAGACGAAAAGGAGTACCCACACGAGTGCACGAGGAGCGAATACGTCTATACGGTTCGCGGCGACTGCTGTACGATGAGGAAGGGATATGGGCGGCGACGCGGGCGCGGGGGCAGGCGGCAGCCCGAGGGGACCTCACCGTCATTCACGACGACTGGGTGTACCCCGTTTTGGATATTACGGCCGCGCCAAAATGACCTTTCACATCGTATACGCCAAAAGAGAATGGCGTTTACGCATTCGATAGACTGACCCCAAAACTATGCTTGGCTGTGGAAACTGCGTGACTGTTATATAGGTACAGCAGCGTGACCAATTATTATTTCATTCGTAAGCTGGTGTCAAACGTTCGCACCGTATCGTTGACTTGCGTAGGCCAACCGGCCAACCGGCCAACGATCCTTTTTTTTTTTATTTTTTTTTATTTTTTTTTATTTTTTTACTCGTGACTTAGGCGAATGAACGAAAGAAACTCGAGTTTGACTGCCACATTTTCATAGATTTCCCTTCAACTCGGCTTACGTGACGGGTTGCCGGGTATGTCGCGACAGTGTCTCACGAATTGCTCGATCCGTATGAAATTTGGGAAATACATTCGTCTCAACCCGCCGGTAACGTTTAATAAACTGGGCATGCGCAGCAGAGGTTTCAACATTAATTTACTCAATTCCCAAATACTTATATCGGCTAGGTATTGTTTAACCAACCGATGTGAAATTTGAGGTTGAAGTAATACATTTGTCTCAACTCCCAGTAACTTATCGCAAACATATCGATATGTTTTCGATTTACGTCGATAAATATACGTATATGATTGTATTAATTATATACCTAAGCGCTGATACATTATATCGATACTTTTGTGGTTGTCGGTGTGTAGAAAAATGTTGGAATATTTCTCAATGAGAAATTTTTAAACAAAAACGAAGAGAGAAGAATAGTAAGGAAAGAGAGAGCAACGGAGTGGGAGAGAAAATTGAATGTGCTGGGCGTCATGGGAGATTTAGGTTTTGACGCCGTAGCTCAGTGGCGCTGCGGGCTAAGAAGTAAACTATGTGAACAACAAACTTGCCCAATCAATGAAAAAGCTCTATAAACTTTATTTTAAAAAAAAGAAAAAAAAAAGAACGACTGCGTTAGTCTGAATGAGTAACTCTCACTGGTGGATATCCCCAAATTTATGACAGTAATTTTTTTTCAATTGCACCCTTCTAATTTTTTAATTTTGAAACACGAATAGCCGAGGACGTTGTCCGAATGGTCAACAACATTTTCAGTCCACTTTCATAAAAATCTATAAAATTAGGGACTTGTTCGGAGCGAATGAAATTCCATTAGCTCCGGAGATACGATATACCAAACATATAACCTCCTCCGTACGCAGTCGGTAAAAATAGGGAAATCCAGACGATACATTTCTTCTTCTTCTTCTTCTTCTTCCTATATTATCTCGGCTTCTGAAGGTTCAAACTTATATCGTTTTCGATCCTATTTTATTCCTTACGGTACCCTATTTAATTTTATATACATACGCGTAAATGGAAAATCCAACTGTTTATAGAGGAGAATTACAAAGAAAAATTTGAAGCCTTCTGCGTAGGCTTATTTGCTATATCTGTGTCCTTTATGATTGATCTTGTTTGTTTGTCCACGTAGTTACTTTCTAACCTGGTAAAGGCCTCACCGGGTTATCGTTCTAAAATCCTCGTTGTTTACCTGTACATAATTTACAAAACCATTCGGTTATATTTGTGACAGACGGCTATCATCATAATGCACCTACTACCACTCTCTTAAGTTTTTCTAATTCACCTTTGTTGAAATTGGTTTTGGTTAACAGGTAGGGTAAATTAGTACACCCCGACAAATGTTACACAATGGCGCAGTCAAATTTTCTGGAATACTGATTAGCGCTTCAACTGTGAAATTCCTATAGTTTACGTAAAACTTTGCTTTGGTTATTCAGAAAACTATACTCGCAATATCCAAGCAGTTATTTTCATATTACCATTTGTTGACGATTATTACACCAGTGAAAAGAACATTTGTTCTGGTTGCTGCTGATGCAAAAAAATTTCAATTAGAATTACTTAATTTTCATAAAAATAAATATAGACTGGGGACTGATGAGAGTTTTTTTCAGTAAAGGAGCTTTAAGGGTGAAAAATTTTCGAAAAATATGGAAAAAAACTCTAACGTAGCAATACTTTTCTAGCAAACTTGGTTTGCCAATTTTCATCCAAATTCAAAAAAAAACCTAAATTCCAAAAAATTAAAATAATCGTAAAAAAATATCGGTAGTAATCGATATTTGTATCAATAGTTATCAATATGTATAGAGGTTGAGGAATACAGATTCAATGTAATAAACAAAATGATAAAGATATTCGCAAAGTTATGTCTCAGAAGTGTGTAATTGCACCAATGAAAATAAGTAACGAAAAGAGATTTAGAAAGTGTTTAGAAACGAATATATCGGAAGATGAACGAATGAGTGGCGAAATGAGTAGCCTACGGTGTAGTCGCGAGTATAAAAGTATAAAAGTGTTTACAGAAAGATAGTAGAGTGTTTGCAGGAATGTGAGAGGAAGAGAATTGGTGGTCCCAACAATATCTGATAAACATATCGATATATCGACATTTCATTGCTGGTTTCAGGTAAGAAAAATTGTTGAGACCACCAATCCTTCTCCCCTCTCACTCCTGCGAACACTCGATCACACATAATATACATTTTATTTATATCTATTCGCGGCTACACTGTTCCACCACTTCCGCCGCTCATTCGTTCGTTTCCGTTAACATTCGTTCATTACTCTAAAATGTACTTTGCTTAAATTATGTAACTTCTTCAAAATACACTCGCTTCTTGGACGGAACTTCGCTTAAATCTTCCTTTCTTGTTACAACTCCGGTCCTCATCCTCTATAAAAATTACGAAAAACTATCGACAGTTATCGATATCTTTGACAAAAATCGATATTTTATTGCTAAAAACTATCGGGACCACCAATCCTCCTTCCGTCACACTCCAGAAAAAACTTCATTACCTTTTTCTAAACACGTTTATACTTTTATGCTTTTACACTCACGGCTACGGTGATCCTCATTCCGCCGCTCATCCATGCATCACCGTACCCCACTCGTCTCTAAACTTTTTCTAATTCTCTGTACTTTACTTATTTTGAGCGCTCTAATTGCACACTTCTGAGACGTACCTTCGTACATATCTTTATGGCACCAATATTCTTCCTCTCTCATGAAACGGATAATTTTCGTATTCTCTAACCCCTAACTCTTTTGAGAGGTTATGTTGCCTTAGAATAGATCATTGTCTAAACCAATTTATTGGAGCGGCGGAGTAAATCTGCGAAGGAAATAAACAATTTTCTTATTAAAAAGATTAATAGGTAGGTACTCAGTTTCTCGTGATAATTATACCTAACCATTAACGAAAATCGTCCTCTAGTTTGCGCCATGGTATATTACCTTCCAATGGCTGAAAGTGAGTTATTGCAGGACCAGCAAATGTACGAATCCTGCAATCTCACTTTCAATTCGTGTACAGTAAGATAGGTACTCTTCATTTCGAATGCGAGAAAAAATATTATGATAGATCGAACATTGAAATAAATCAACACGTTTGTACTGAAATACAATATTATCAGTTGGAGCGACCTGCAAAGTAAATCTGATCAGTGTTTACCAATACAGTTTCGCAAATAACGATTTTCACCCCAAAAATCAGCGTAGCAAAACAGTGTTTTCGGAACGTGAGAAATGAAAAAAATATTTCTTCGGCAACTTACATTTACTTCAATACTATAGATTTTCCGCCGAAAAAGGGAGCGATTACTAGACCCTAATGGGGATATTAATTTTGATTTTGGTCAAATTCGCGAATCTTATTCTTCCCATTATCCGTGATTTGCACGCGATTTAAATAAAGATCAAAAAAAAAAAAATTTCCGAATGCCAACTTCATCATTTTATGAACTTCTTCAGCTCTGTATCCAAACCTGAAGTGAGGAGAAATTTTCAGAAAAAGTATAATGATTCGGATCTCGTTCCGTAGCGGTGATGACTGAGAAGAAACGTACGAACTACGTAAACCACCCTTATTTCAGGGCGGTAACTTTTTTTTTTTTTTTCTTTTAACCACTTTGTAAAACTAAATTACGTTCGAAGTAAAAGAGAAATAAAAACCGAATGAAAAAAAAAGTGAGTGAGCGAGTGAGTGGGAGCGAGAGCGAGAGGGAGAGAAAATGAGAAAAAAACCTGCACGAACGACCATTATAGAAGGAGGATGAGCGAGAATGATTTGGTAAGCCAGCAATAGGTGAAGGAAAATTGTTTTATAAAAAGCTTTCTCGGTTGCTTTTTATTTAATCTGACGTATCTCCGTCCTCGTCGTCCTTGCCGCTGCTCCAAATCCATTTGTGGAGCGTTTAGCTTGTCTGCAATGTTGGAAAACGAGTGTCGTGCCCGGGTGCTGCACCTAAACACCAACTAAAAGTTACGACGAGCCCGCGGCGCCTCTCCATAATAGGGTAGAAGATTGAGCTTGCGTCTCCGAATCAATTGGGCCGCATTTGCCCCCCAGCCACCAAATTTCCATTCTATCTACGTTAGCTTCTTTTCCTCCTTCCCTCCCCCTTCGTAAACGCTGGCATTCGTATAAACGCACACACATGCACGCACACTGGCTCCGTTTTCTCAATTTTTATATCGCAATTCAACCAATTTGATTTCTCGGCTGTAAGTTACTCGATTGATATTAGAAATTTATTCTTTCTCCGTTTCACTCACGTCACCTACTTATATAAGTCGAAAAAAATAATAAACAAATACCTAATTAACGACTTAAACGGGTAAATCGGTCTCGATCTGTACCCAACAACTAAAGAAAACGTAAAATAAAAATAAGTTTAAGTTAAAAACGAATTTTTAAAAGATAAGCTTTAATTTATTTTTATTTTTTTGGCCTTAGCTTCGCGCGAAATAAATATTATTTCGTCGCCGAATGTTGGCTGCAGTATTGGTATATTTAAAAATCGCGATAGCCAGTAGAATGAAAGCTTACAACGAAAGCTTACAATAAGAGTAACCAATGATTTTTTGAAAGCATTAGAGGGCACAACATCTTTTCTTTGATTTTCCCTAATGAAAGAATTTCAATTCTTATAGATACTTATTCTCCTTGCTCCCACCCGTCAGTTGCTGAAAAAAGATTCTAGATGAGAAATATGGGTAATATAATTCAATTTTTGGCCACAATTTTTTCTTTTTGTGTTTTCATTGGAAAGTCGAATGGAAGTTGTAATGTTCTTGTAATTTCGCAAAATTGTTCATAAAGCTAGAGGTTTATTAATTTACTACGTTGAGTTTCAGAAGTACTCGCATCAGCCACCATGGGGCTGTGATTAAAATTTTTCCGTTGAAGTAATACAAAATTGGAAGCTAGTAGAAGCGCTTCACGTTTGCGGAGTATTTAAATTCGAAAACAAAAGAAAGTTTTTCAACTGGGGGCTGAAAAATAATTTTATTAATTTATTTTCTCTTAGTAATAATTGGAGAAACTATTATTTTTGATTAAAATTTTTGGAAAGGAAAATATTCCGACGTTAAAATATTTTTGGTAGTCGAATTTGGTACATTGTACCAAAAGTTTTAATATTTAAAAAAAAATGCAATTAAATGCAACATTTTTGATTTTGGTTGTGGCAGTCTAAAAAAATCTGTTGAAATTTTAGTATTTATTGTAAGAGCAGATCGTAATTATATTTTCTATTGGATTAGGTAATTATTGATTCGAAATTTTATTTTTCTATGGGTAATATGAACTTGAGTTGACGCCTAATTTGAGAATACACTCGATTTACCCCCGAAAATTGGTGAGTTATCCTCAGATTGAAGTTAATTCTGGGCTGCAGTAAGTGACCCGAAATAAACAAGTCGACCGAATTATTTTATGGTGCATTTTTCCTCATATTAAATTTCTTTTCCGAGGAAATATTTTTTTAACGTTGAAGCAGTTGATTTAGAAAATTGAATTTGAAAGTAAGTGGCAGGGTTTTATTTTGTAAAATATTTTCAGATTTACTTTGGTTTTTTTCAAGTCCGACGAACCTATTTCACGGACATTTTTGCTCTTTTTATTTTTCGATAAGGTGTATCAAAACACAAAATAGAACCTCATTGCTCGGCCACCAAGCGAACATTGGCCCTTATTCGCCAACCTTTGCTTCACATTCGGTCCACAAAAGTGTATCGAATTTAAAACCTCTCGTATACTTCACCCTCAATTAAAAGATTACGGTTACCGTACACACTCCCGGCTCCGTGTTCCCGAATGACAATTTTCTTACTATCGGTCGCACCTAAACCCGTATGACCTTGATACGACGAATCCGACTACAAAAAGCTTACCAGCGAAAAAAAAATCATACGTAGTGAAAGGAGCCAATAATAAGGCCCACTAATGGCTAAAAATATTTGACTCGAGTGGACTGAACCTCGAAGCACTTTTTGGGGTACAGATTTCGAATTTTGCCATTCATTTGGAGGACTACACGAATTTAGGAGTAGTTGCGCAATATCTCGTTACAAGTTTCACTTCCACCGCGTGTCCCATCGCAAACTCATTTTTTGTCACCCAAAATCCTTTTAATTTGCGTAAAAATAATTAATCGCTTTAGGTTCGTTCAATCTGTGGTCTACGGGGTATAGTGTCCGGGTGCTGGGCTTGGCGTGTTCGAGATCGGTCACCATTACATTTTCGACCCAAAACGGTGGTGTGTTCCGATTCGGATCGGTTCTATCGGTGCTCCAGTAGGTATGGGTACCTTCACTACCTACCCAGTTTGCTGGCAAACGGGGTATTAGAATCGGCCTCACTCGGACGTTCAGAATGGGATTGATGAAAATTATCCGTTTCGTTCGAAGAGGAAACTATCGATGTCGTAAACTTATTTTCACATAATTTGTTTTTAATGTACCAACCTACATACGTATCACCCAAATTTTGTGCTCACGGTTTTGAGAAAACTATACGAAATGGATGGGGCTGAAATTTTCACGAAAAATAGTCCTCATGTAGGAGCAAGTCTAAAAGCAGTTTAACGCCTATTAGCGAATATTTTTTGCAGAAAAATTGAAAATAGATAATTTCATGGAAAATGTTTTTCTCAAGATTCTGAGAAAACTACCAAAGACGTAGAGATGAAATTTCTATGGCTGGTAATCGTTACGAAGTAACAATTGTGGCAAGTGTGACGGCAGTTCGGTGCTTATTTATTCAATATTCTCCGAGAAAAGTGTAAAACGAAAAAACATCGATGGAGAAAAAGCATGTCGACTGTATTGCTTGAAGTATCTTTTTCGTATTTGCGGCACAAAGGCGTAATTACGAGCGTCTTTTCCGCATTGCATTTAGCTGCGATGGGCTTCGACGTCGAGAGACGCTTATTTTTGATAATATTCTAGGAGAGAGGGAGAAAAAAGGTTGTTCTGGAATTGTTTATAACAGGAGGCAGGATATAATACGCGCTAGCTGACTTGCGGGTTGATTATGTTTTTGAAAATGTTGTCACGAAGGCTAGGTATTAATTTTTGAAGAACTTTTATTTTACCTTGCGGTGTTCATGATTTTGTGATTTCAAATAACGGATGAATTGGCGAACTGAATAATCCGTCGAAACGACGCTGCCCTAGAGTTTTTTGTGAATCGGTCCGAAAGAGCCAAGTCTAAAATCAATACGTCTCGTTATTTTTAACCGCTTAAAAAATTTTCGTATTTTATTACACACTTTTACCTATATTGCAGTCACTAACGCGACGAAATGTGACGTAGTTCTTGTACTAACATCTGTGGGCGCTGATTGTTGTTATCAATTATCTCTCAACGAGATGATTTTCTTTCAACTCGGGTTACTCTTCCTCGATGTCTAACCGATTTTGAATTTTGTGGCGTCGTGGTGGTAACGTGACTCTGCAGTCGACGTTTTCCGAGTTCGAATCCTCGCAGTGGCGGTTTTTCTTTTCTCCTTTCTAATATAATTTGTTTTCAGACTTTTGGATAGGGGACGCTGATAGAGGAGTTTTACTCGTCTTATAAAAGTGATATTTTAAAAAATTCATTTTTATCTAACTTATCGTACGGGAGTCGGCGGATAAACGTATCTGTCGGCGTAATAATTTATGTCGAATGTATAAAACACAGTCGGTAGCGTAATTAGGATGGACCTACGGCGAGAGGGGGTTGCGGTTGTATTTCGAGAATACTTTCGCCACCCAAAAATGTAACCGTTTTATCTTGTCCAACTTTTGAAAAATCATTAGTGCACGAGTCAAGGAGTGTATTATAGAGACTAAGCCACGCAAAACTTGGCGAACCTCCGCCACAAAACATTTGTAAATACTATTGGAAGTCTACAGTATACCTCGCCGTTGAGAAAAACAATAAAATAATTCTATTTACTTTCATTCGAGAAACAGATGATGAGACTTCGAGCCTGCTAGAAGTTTTATCTTAGCTGTGTCTCTGGGAAGAGTTCCTAAAAATTCTAGACGTGGTTTAAACACCATAAATAATGCCCCTGCCCGTGGCTACGCCGCAGTTGTAAATGAGAATAATAAGGAAAATTGTCTTGAATTTCTAATCTGTAAAAGAGGGAAAATGAGGTCCGTCGGAGGAGAGAAAGCGTGTGCACAGAAATAGCCTGGTGGAGAAAACGCAAACGAAAGTAGGTAGCGGCCTACGCGTCCTCGCAAGTCTTACCGACCAGTAATTCGCAGAGCAGCTTCGTGATTTCACGCGTTTAACAATTTGACAAAATTTGCATCGACCAAAACTGCGTTCCAACTTCCAACCCCCTGCGTTCATTCGACCGTCGCACGCGTGACGTTGCGTCAAGATTTCGGCGCTGCGATATGCAGGGTGAGTGGATGCGGCGGCGTGGCGTGGCGTGGCGTGGCGTGGCGTGGCGTGGCGTAGAGTAGCCCGGAAGTTAGTGGTAGGGTGGGGGGTCGTGGGACGACGCGGATAATTTGATTGCGAATCGACGACAAATTGGGTATCGGATGGCAAAGGGGACGCGCCAGACAAGCGGAATGTCGCGCGACAAATAAATAAAATTCGATTCGCCGTTCGTCTCGAACGAGCGACGAATACGCGCCACAAAAGGCGCTTTAGACGCGCATCGTTGACGCGTTGTGTAGAAGAGTCGCGACGATCGCAACCCTCAAACGTCGATACGCGCGGTCGTGAACGTGGTTGGGGTGGGGATTAAGTGAAAGAGAAACCGAGAAGGGGTTGTCATGTCGGCGTTCGCGACGAGCGGGTCGCGCCCTTATGTTCTCAGCCGTGTTTTACATGGGGATGGAGTGCAGCCGAGACGAATGCGCAGCCGCCGCCGACGTTCGCGCTTTACGAGCGCAAAGGCGCCACGTGCCGATCCGTTCCGATCGCGGTCTCTCGCGATCCTTCGATCATTCGCCAAATCTCATTTGTCATCGGTTAACGATCTCGTCATTTCTTCGGGCCACCTCCTTCATTACCCTCGTTTTCTTTTTCTTTTTCTTTTTCTTTCTCTTTTTCTTTTTCTCCTTCTCCTTCTCCTTCTCCTTTTCCTTCTTCTTATGACTAACAACTGAACGCTACGCAAAGTATGCGTCGCAGTAAAAACTTTTACGTTACGATTTATGATGGACCGATCCAGAAGTGGACACCGACCAGGAAAGAAAAACCTCGTATTTTCTTTTTCCTTTTCTTTTCTCTCGCAATTTAAGCTCGACCAGCTAATAAATTGTTTCGCGCAAATCGTCACCTACAAAATTCTGTTCAATGTCGATCGTCGACCTATAATTTGAAATGCCGCCACTTCGCAAAGGCTACATAACCAGGCAAGCGTGGTAAATCGGATTTTAAGTCAAACTGGCTGATTTTTATTTGTTTTATTTACCAGAGATTTCTTTTGGCCGAACATTCGATTTTGCTAAACTTATTCTCAAAATCCACTATCGAAAATTAAATGGAATTACAGTGTTACAAAGATACCAAAGACCTGTGACCACAGCAGTTCAAAAACTACCAAAAATTACAAAAAATAATAATTCTATAATGAGAAGGGAGAGAAATCAACATTTTTCTATCCCATATTTCTCGTATGTACCCACAATAATACATAAAATATATTGTAGGTATAATTGTAAGTACATACATTGTCAGCGTGCAACATACCGAAACCTAATGTGGACGCATTACCTAGTGGTATAAACTTCCCTCAGAAAACTCAGCTACAAAAGGAGATTATCAAAAATCATGAAATTTTTTTAAATTGTTTCGTACCATCAGGTTTCTTTTGAAGAGAAATGAGAGAACCATATTATATCCCTTCCTACATCATATCAACTTTAGGCCAGGGTAGGTGTTCTTCAAATTTTTGACATTCAATTATGGTGCTATGAAAATTCTGTTATAAACTCTGTTAGCGTTCGTGAGGATGTTATGAAATTGGTATTCTTGAAATTTTTTATAGCACCCTGTTATTCTGCTCTTATCAGCTTCTATCATCGATGAATTATTTCTGGTAATTTCAAGTATTTTCGAGAATATTTGAGGAAGAACTGATTAGATCTTTATGAAGTCTCGTTTACATTATCCTCAAACATTGATGAACATCTCCTGAGAATTTCACAATTGAGTAATACTCCCTTCGGAAGAAAATGGTTTTCAAGAACTATTTGAACTAGATTACTCAGAGTTCCGGATTTTCAACTAAATCTCACAAACCAAAGAACGAATATAATAAGAAGTGGAAAATTTGAAAATATTGTCGCGTAAATTATCATAATTACATCGCTGAATATTGCTCATATGGAGAGAAAGTTCACTATCAACGAATTGAACTTAAACAAATTCATCCACAGTTCCGGTTTTTTGACTGTAACCCAGGAAATAACCAACGGATTTCAACGAAATTTCTATCATATCATTCTTAAACATTGAAAAACAACGCGTAAAAATTTTAATACTGAATATTTTTTAGTTAATTAGATAAGTCGATCGAAGTGAAGACACGTTAACTAAAACCAAACTCTCTGAAGTTCAAAAGTACTTGCCAGATAATAGTTCCAACTCATTGTTGTTTCACAAAATACGATTTTATTATCATTTCCTACTAAAATAAATCTCATGAAACTTTTTTCTTCGATATAGAACGCAAAAAATTAATTTTACTCTATTCAGCACCAACGCAGATTCATAGCCGCACCTCATCACGTCATGCTGTTTGCATAGCACAGGTATAACATCGCAACAGAATTCAAGAATCAGAAATATCGATGTAATCGCCGTAATAGAGTCGATAGCAGAACTGTAACAGACCAAAAAATTTCAAGAACACCTACCCAGGAAAAAGTTTATATGTAGGTTCACTGTGAAAATCTACAGATTATTTTCATTCTCAGGAAACGACTATGGAATGGAGGTGGGTACGTTTTCCGTTTCATAATCAAAAGAAAATTTTGGAACCAAAAAACCAACTTAATACGTGTAGGTATATATAATATATTATACGTATTTTTTTATATATTATTTGTCGCAGTCAAAATCAAAAATCCGGAAAATTGGCGAATCAATTCGTGAACTTGACTACCTTTAGATCTACGTATAGTGGGAGGTTAGGTGAGGTGGAAACTGTTTGTGGGTTCACCTCTAAAACCCACAGGCGAATGGATGCGGACTTGCGTGTTCGGATATTACCAATTTGGTAAGGCAGCCAACCTTTTATACTATCCTGAACCGGCGACTAGCGAAAGACATCGCCGGTGTATAAGTTAGGCTAAACACGTACGTCATCCGCGAGTATCGAGAGATAGGCGCGCGTTTCGTGTTTAGCCTAGACCGCGGCACGTGCGTATTCGTATGCACGTCCGCGCTAGGCTACGTTCGTAACACGTCGGCTAAACAGAGAACGAATTTCGTCTGTTTAGCCTAAGTGCTACGAGCGCCTAAATTGTTTTAACGTCCGTAGACTTTATTATGCGGACTTGGTGATGGACCAAGTCCGCGGTCTGTCGACTGGGGCCGAGCCCCGAAGGAAGGGAGGACATGGTCCCCACAGCTACTCCCCCCCAGTTTCACTGTCGGTGGAACGACTTATGTTCCGAAGTCTGGGGGAACCCGTGGACGACTCATTTGTGTCCAGTGGGTGGCCTCGCATTGTTGCGAGGGTTGGCATTTCCTCCGAAGATTAGATCTCGGAGGGCCACGCCGAGGGTATGTCCCGCAATAGTCCCGTCGTAGTAGGATAGTCTACGGCGTTGCTGATAATTAGCTCTGGATTGGATACCACGTTTTCTATTTCTACGAGGATGGTGTCCATGTTCGTCCGCCTGAGTATTTTTACGGAAAGGAGTGTAACCTTGGAGAAGTGGCGATTTGGAAATGCCAGTGTTCTGAAAGTTGTTACGGACGACAGAGTTGGAAAATTTGAAATTTGAAAATTTTGGCTCTGGTTTCGGAATTATCGAAAGAGCCTGATTTTCGGAGGTGAGGAAAATGCTCGCCTTCCTAGCATCATGTGGCTCTGTGGTGTTAGCCACAGAGGAACAAGCCGCCGATTGGTCCGCAGGGAACGGAATGATTTTCGGGGTTTGTTGCGTCATCTCATTGAGAATTGACTCAATGTTAGCAACGTTCCCTGAGGATTGAGAATTTTTGGCAGGTTGAGGAGGTTTAGTTGCGTCAGAAAGCAACATCTCCTCCTCGTAATCGAGAAGTTGGTCAACTTCCGTATTGGTAGTTGAGGACATAGTAAAAAATAAAAATAAAAATAAGATAAAAATGTACAAGGAAATTTGAGAGTGAAATCAAAGCGAACAGTTCTAATTGAACTAAGAGTGGTGCTTTGAGCAACAGTCGACAGGCGAATGAAATGTGTTTGTCAGTTGTTGCGACGATTTGGTTCGATTTTCCTTTTGCAATCAGTTGTTTGTGACGTCAGTCTATAGTGTTTTATGTGTTTTTATCTAACCTTCGATTTTGAGGTCGACGTGCTAGTGTGTTAGAAGAAGCACGTGCGATAAGAGTATGAGATTTTTATTATATCTATATATGAGATTTCTATGTATTGGATTTTTATTATATCTATATATTTTTACTCTCTGCAAAATCGAGGTGATGTTCTTGTTGGTTTCTGATTGCGTTTTTTGTATGTTCCTTTTGGCCTGCCTCTTTGTTTAGGCTTAATTAGGCTTTTAGGATTATATGTGTGAGTTACTATTTCCTCATTAAATCTGACTTTTTTCTTATTTTTGGTGTTTGATTTTACCACTTCACTATATGTTTTTCGTGTTTTATTTGTTTGTGAGTCAGATTTTATATTTGTTTTTACGTCTTTATTCTCTGAATTTTGTGAATTTTTATTTTTATTTTCATTTATCATTTTGTCCAATTCTGCATTTTCACTAATTAGGAATGCTGGTTTGACCCGATCTATCGACACCTTCTTTTCCTGTCCTGATACAAGTATTGTGAACGTTTTTTCTGTTCGATCAATTACTTTGTATGGTCCAGAGTAGGGTTTTTGTAAAGCTCGTTTCATTCCTTCCTCTCGTAAGAACACATGCGATGTTGTAGCTAAGTGTCTTGAGACATAAGGTTTTTGTTTACCGTGAGTAGGTGCTTGCTTAAGGAATTGATTTGCATCATCTTTTATGTTTTGCACTAAGGTTTCGGGGTTTATTTCTTTTGATTCGATAAAGAAATCCCCTGGCAAGCGTAGTTCTTCGCCTAATGCTAGTTGAGCGGCGGAGTGGCCAGTGTCGGTTTGTAAGGCTGATCTTAGGCCTAACAAGATGGTAGGTAAGATCTCTACCCATCTTTTTGTGTCGGCAGCCATTATAGAAGCTTTAAGAGCTCTATGCCACCTTTCTACCTTCCCGTTTGATTGGGGGTGGTAGGTTGTAGTAGCCCAATGTTTAGCACCCAAGGTTTTTGTTAATTCACTGAATAATTGGCTTTCAAATTGCCTACCTTGGTCGGTTGTGATGCTTTGGGGTACTCCAAATCTAGCGATCCAGGTTGTGTATAATTGAGTAGCTACTGTTTGTGCTGACATCTCAATTAATGGAATTGCTTCTGGCCATCTAGTTGCACGGTCAATCATCGTAAGGAGGTATTTATGTCCTTGTGATGGGGGTAATGGACCCACTAAATCTATGTGAAGGTGTTTAAACTGATCGGTTGGTCTAAACCTTTTATATGCAGATCTCGTATGTCTGCCAATTTTGGCTGTCTGACAATTCAGACAGGCACGGGCCCAGTTGTTACAATCTGAATTTATTTTGGGCCATACGAATCTCGAGGTCATGAGTTTTGTAGTACTACGAGGTCCAGTGTGTGATAGGTTATGCACACTGTCAAACGCCATTTTTCTGTATTTTAATGGAATAAATGGGCGTTTTTTACCAGTTGACACATCACATATTAGTAGTAATTTTGTGTCAGGGAGTTTTCTCAGTTTTAGTTTAAGACCAGTGGTGTTGGAAGATAGCAATTTTTGCAATTCTTCGTCTTCCAGTTGGTCTTTTGCTATTTCGGCATATGGTAACTGAGATGGAGTTGTGATAGCTTCAATTCGACTTAAGGCGTCAGCTGGTTTGTTCAGCTCTCCTTTGATGTACCTTATGTCAGTCGTGAATTGACTAATGAATTCGAGCTGTCTAATTTGGCGAGGTGAGGCATGCTCACTCCTTTGCTCAAAGGCATGTGTTATGGGTTTATGGTCCGTATACACGGCGAAACATCTACCCTCTACATGGTGTCTAAAATGCCTTATTGCTGTATTTATTGCCAATAACTCCCGGTCGTAAGTAGTATAATTTTTCTCAGTTTTGGAAAGCTTCCTCGAGAAAAAGGCAAGTGGTTGATTGGTGTTATCCTTTATTTGGTATAAGGTTGCACCTATTGCAAAATCGGATGCGTCTGTTGAGATACAGAGTGGAAGACTGTCATCCGGGTGGGCCAGTAACGTTGCGTTGGCTAGCATGTTTTTTGTATTTTCAAATGCTAGTTCTGCCTCTTCAGTCCATTCAATGGGCGTTTTGTCGCGCTTTTTATTGGTTTTAATAAGGGCGAACAGTTTGCCTTGTTCTGAAGCAGCGTTTTTTATGCAACGTCTGTAAAAGTTGATCATTCCTAGGAACCTTCGAAGTTCTGCAACGTTCTTAGGTTTGGGAAATTTCAATATTGGCTCCACCTTTGTTTTCAGGGGGGCTATACCTTCGGGTGTTATTTGGTACCCGAGAAAGTCAATACTGTTTCTAGCAAATTCGCTTTTAGGTAAATTGACCGTAAGGCCGGCAGTGTGTATACGCTGTAATACGGCTCTTACGTTTTTCTCGTGTTCATCAATTCCACCTTCTGAGCATATGCATATGTCATCTAGATAAGCATATGCGAATGGTAAGTCCCTCAATAGCTGATTCATGAAACGTTGGAAGGTTTGAGCAGCATTTCTAAGTCCAAATGGCATTCGCAAGTATTCGAATAAGCCAAATGGAGTGATGAGTGCTGTCTTGCAGATATCTTTTTCGGCCATTGGTATGTGGTGGAAGCCCCAATTAATGTCTATTTTGGTAAATATTGTTTTACCTTTCATATTGTTATTGAAATCCATTATATTGGGTACGGGGTATTTGTCTGGAATAGTTTTAGCGTTCAGGGCTCTATAGTCCCCGACGATTCTCCATGTTCCATTAGCCTTTTTGGTCATATGTATTGGTGTGGACCATGAGCTGTTAGAAGGTCGACAAATACCTTCTTCTATCATTTTAGAAAATTGCTTCTTGGCTTCAGCAAGTTTGTCGGGTGGCAATCTACGTGCCCTTGCTGAGCAAGGCTGACCCCTTGTTTCTATTACGTGCACTGTATCATGTTTGTATGTCGGATGTTTCCTTATTGATGGTAATAAAATACCTGGATATTCATTCAGTATTTTTAGGAAATCTTTATCTACAGTTGCACAGCTTCCAATGGAAGTATCTAGTAGTTTGTAATTTTTTGTTATACCTTCCACATATTTGCCAGTGGTTAAGTCGATTAAACGTTTATTTTTTAGATCGACTACCAACTCATAGTGAGCAAGAAAATCTGCTCCAAGTATTGGTTGTGATATATCAGCTATTGTGAAATCCCAAGACATGTCCCTATGGAGACCAATGTCTATTTTGCAATGTTTTTTGCCATATGCAGCGAATGTATGTTCGTCAACTGCATTTAGTTTGGATTTCGGAGAAAATTTCTTATGTTTATTTTTAGCTGGTAAAATGCTGAGATCAGCACCAGAATCTATGAGGAATTTTCTCCTTTTTGTCCTGTCCGTGATGAACAGGCGGCGAGAGAATTTGGGCGAGGGATCGGTAGCCACCGATATGACCCCTCGGTCTAGTTTGACTTACTAGGTTGTTCTCTCTTTTCGATCTCTGCGAGGAGAGTTTTCTTCTCCTGCGCATCTTGGACCATTCTCTCCGCCCATCGTTTACAGCGGGTGTTGCAAGCCTTTGCTTTTTCTCCATATCTATTGTGGTAGAAGCAAAGAGCTGCTGACCAGTTTGGATCTAGTTTCTTGGGAGATTTAGATCTCCTCGGAGGTGTTGGACTCCTATTTTTATCGTCTCTCCGTCCTCGAGAGCGTGACTGCCTGTTATTATAGCTTTTATTTCTATTGGGGTTACGTCCCCGACTCTTGGATCTGTTGTTGAAGTTACTCCTAGCAGATGTATAGTCTCTAGCCTTGCGAGTTTCCATTTTTAACTCAGCTATTTTGGCTCGGAGCTTACTCAGTTCGTCTGCTGGAGCTGCTGTTGCTTGGATGGCAGGTTTCCCTGTATACTCCATTGCAGTTTCTGCAGCTTTGGCTAGTGCCAGAAGGTCGTCATCAGTCCTTGCATTTGTCAGATTTAGAGCACCCAGCGATTGTACTACTGAAGCTGGTAGCTGCTCACAGAATCTATCTGCAATTACCATTGGAGAGACATGGTTATCACCTTTTTTAACCAGTTTCGTCATAAAAACGGTTGGTTTGTCGTCTCCAATTGACATCCCACTCAATAATTGCCTTATTTCCTGGCGTTGAGTGGTACCAAAGGTTCTTCTTATTTTCTGAATGAACCATTCGTATGGGTCTTCCTCATCTTCCAGACAGTCCATTATGTCTGGACAGGCCCGAATTATTTCGGCTGGCATACTACCGCAAAGTTGTTGGTAGCGTTCTTCACGGGGAATTTGCTCAACCCTGAAGCAGCCTGTCAGTTGCATGAGCCATATTTCTACGTCTTTGGGTAAGAACGTAGGAAGTTCAACTCTCCTTTTCTTATTTTGGAGGTTACCAAACAATTTCTGTTGTTTGTCCAAGGCTTCTTCTACACTAGCTTTAATGAGATCGTGGATTAGTTTTTCTTGATTCTCAGCTTCTTTGGAAGCGATGGTTCGAACAGCTGCTTGCCTAGCTATATTTTGAGCTGGCTGATCAGCAGTTTCAGCAACATTTTCATCTACCATTGTGAATAGATTCAACTCGTTAGAGGATCCTAGATGTACGAATCGTGGGTTACCACGATTGGTGAGACGTTTCCTTATTTTCAGGCGTGTTCCGTTACCCTTCCAAGTGGACAACGTTTATTTTGGAAAGGGGGGTCGATTTCCCACAGTCAGTTTCCAAGTGAAGAGTCCAGCGAAAAATTCCGCTAGACAAGTGCGATTGCTCGCACTAGCAGGCCAGCGGTATTCCGCCAGCTAGCGTTTTCACGCCTGCTTCCTAAAAAAATTCCCAACGTAAAATATCACGTCGGGGTCACCAGGCTGTGGGTTCACCTCTAAAACCCACAGGCGAATGGATGCGGACTTGCGTGTTCGGATATTACCAATTTGGTAAGGCAGCCAACCTTTTATACTATCCTGAACCGGCGACTAGCGAAAGACATCGCCGGTGTATAAGTTAGGCTAAACACGTACGTCATCCGCGAGTATCGAGAGATAGGCGCGCGTTTCGTGTTTAGCCTAGACCGCGGCACGTGCGTATTCGTATGCACGTCCGCGCTAGGCTACGTTCGTAACACGTCGGCTAAACAGAGAACGAATTTCGTCTGTTTAGCCTAAGTGCTACGAGCGCCTAAATTGTTTTAACGTCCGTAGACTTTATTATGCGGACTTGGTGATGGACCAAGTCCGCAGTCTGTCGACTGGGGCCGAGCCCCGAAGGAAGGGAGGACATGGTCCCCACACTGTTATTTTTATTTTTATTTATTTTTATTATTTTTGATTATTATAATTATTATTATTATTATTATTATTATTATTATTATTTTTTTGTGAAAAAGAAATTATTTATTATACGCATTTAGCTTTGGCCGTAGAGGAAAATTTAAATTTTACAAATTAATAATAATTTTTGGATAAGGTATTTATGAAGTACTTAACGTTCTCATTACCCAGAACAAAGTCAACTTCCCTTATCAAACTGGGAAGTGAAATTCGCAAAGTCGTAAAAATTCGTAAGTGTTTCAAGATGGATTTCTAAATTTCTTATACCCTAAAATGTAATTCATCATCAATTTCCAGTCGTTTTCGTCATTTTTTCTTTAGTTGCGAATGAATTAGAGCGAAAAAGGTGAAAATAGCAACTGTTGTGACGAACCGATTTTCATTCTGCTTCCTGGCTCAATTAGTAAAAATAACTTTGCCGAGGTATTTTTAATTTTCCGCGTAGATATTTAAGGAATGGACTAAAAATGTTCAGCTATTATCAATAATTCCTTGAAATTTTTCGGTTAAATAGAATATAACTCTGAAACATGCTTATTCGCATAGGTATTTTTGTTTTTGCCTCGTTATTTTTTCGAGTCAAAATACCTATATACACAAAGGACATTTGACAGAAAAATATCCTTACTCGTTAGTAACTATTTTCTTCCGAGAACGAGTTTTTTTATTTATTTTTATTTTTTTAAGTTACGATTGTTATTTCTCCCATTCATTGTAGATTGAAGATTACAAAACAAAATTGCAATCGTGACTCTGCTTCTTTAGTGTCTCTATAGCATACTGTAATTAGTGTAACCCCATGTAAATTCACAACTGTAGTTTTTGAAAAAAAAAAAAAATGGTTTTCAAAAATTAAAATCTTTTTTAAAAACTTTTATTTTGCTTATCAAAAATGAACATTTCGAAGATACGATACTTTGTAAAATTTAACGTTAATTTAAAACACCGGATACGTTTAACTTCGCGGTATTATAGGGCTTGTTTTACTACAGCGTAAAACTTTTCTGACATCGACAATCAACAATGTACCCTCGCAAAGACATATTGCTCGGCATCAGAGAAAACCAAAGTCTAAAGAAACATCAATGAAGAATACGCGAAAGAAAAATTAATAACGAATATCGAAGGTATTTATACAAAAACGACATAAAAACCATTGGGTAGAATCGATAACTAATTTTGAATATAACATATTTCAAACTGAAACTTTCGAACTTAACTACAACTCTTAGAATCGAACATTCGAAACGAAACCAAGCAGAAATCATTTAAGGATAAGCGCTTGTGTATGGTTTAAATTTTGTGAAAATCTGTCAAGTGGAAGAAGTGTGATGCTACCGCAAAATAAAAAATGCAACTTCAATTTACAATAAAGATGTGTAGAAAACTGCGTGTTGATTCCTAAAAAAAATCAGAAATTTTCCGTATTTATTATTATTATTTCCTATTGTTATTATTATCATTAGGTACTATTTTTTTTTTTTTTTTTTTTTTTCAAACTTGCTGTTCGATTTGGTAAATTTCGGCAAACAATTATTACGAAGAATATAGAAAAATTTTGTCATAATATAAAAATTATATTTTTAAAGAAAATTCAAAAAAAAAAAAATCTGGAATAAAATATAATTTCTTCCGGATATTATCTGTTTTCTTCAAATTTTGAATAATTACATACCGCCACGCTAGAAGTTACACGTGTACAACAATCCTGAAAAAACGTATTTAATTATTTATTTTCAACGTACTAAGAACTTAATAGTTTAGCTGAATTCTATTAACTTTTCATAAATTCTTCTGTATTAGAAGGGGTAAAGTTGGTCATTCGCGGTTGCGTCCTGTCGCGAATGCCACCGAAGAAGAATACGTAATGAAAAACAACGAGTAAAACGAACGAAAGAAAAATGTAAAAAATTTTCGTCCGAGAATCGTATAAAAATATTATTAAGTACCCCTACCTAATAGGTATAGAGTGAGAAGTCCGAGATCTGGACCTTCAAATAAAAATTATTTTTGACAAAAATAATGACGTCACAAGTTCAGGAACACACATACATTTTTACCAGAATTGCTTTCAGACTCAAAGACTCAATGCCAGCTTTTATTGCAGCCATGTGAGAAGTTTTCAGAGGTCTCGATTACTGTGTAGCCATATATGTTGACGACATAGTAATATTTTCTAAGACACCTGAACAACATATGAAAGATTTAGACATGGTTTTAGGAAGAGTTGACGACGCATTTATGAGACTCAGATTCGAAAAATTCGAATTTGGTCTCTATCAAGTCAAATTCCTAGGCTACATAATTAATGCAGATGGAGTCAAACCGCACCCCAAACGAGCTGAAGCCATCTACAAATTTAAGACACCCAAAAATAAAAAAGAAGTGCAGTCATTTCTTGGTGTAGTCAACTACTATAGATCACACATTGTGAAATGTGCTGAAATTGGTGCACCACTTTACAATCTTTTAAAAGACAATGCCACTTTTAAATGGACACAAACTGAACAAGAAAGTTTCGACACATTTAAAAGAGAAATAGGAGAATGTGTATTGCAGGCACACCCAGATTGGAATAAGAAATTCTATATCATCACTGATGCGTCAGAATTTGCCATATCAGGGATGATAATACAATACGACGATGAAGACAAACCTAAAGTATTAGCTATGGTAAGCAGACTCATTAAGACACCAGAACATAATTACCATGCTTTTGAAAAAGAGTTGCTAGCAATCGTCTACGTCATCCGTAAGTGCGAATATATTCTTGTAGGCAGAGAAATTCACGTGAAGACAGATCACAAAGCGTTAAAACATCTCTTCACAGTCTCCGATGTCTCACCTCGAGTCTATCGCTGGAGAGAATATTTACAATGCTTCGACATTCAGTCAATTGAACACATCCCTGGAGTCGAAAATGTAGCTGCAGACGCTCTCAGTAGATTCTGTGGATCTCAACCTGTAAAAGACAAACGAGAATGTATGACACTGACGACAAATCAACAAATTGAAGACATACAAAATCAGTTGACGACAATTGGAAATCTAATTGCAGATGAAGATGAAGACAAGTCTACGCTTTTCATGATAGGTAATCCCAAAGGTGAAGTCACTGTCACTGAACTCATGAGAAATATAGACACTCTGCAAAAAAGATGCCCTATAATTAGGAAACTAATTCAGAAAAAGTCACCTAATGTAGTCATTCAAAAAGGTATTGCATACTTTAAAAACCGTATTGGTAGACTTAGAGTATTTGCACCTACAATTATAAAAAGAAGACTCATTGAATTTTATCATACCGATCATTGTCATCCTGGTATGAGAAAGACACTCGACATAGTCAGAAGACATTTCAACTGGCCTTATTGCAAGGAAGAAGTCGAAAAATTCGTGTCAAAATGTCTAGAATGCAGTCAAGCTAAAAACTATAATAAGACACTAAAAGGAGAATTTACTCCTGTAACTGCAGACAAACCTCTCGATATGATTGCTATCGACATCTTTGGTCCACTACCTGCAGGCAAACACAAACTCACAAAAATTGTAGTCATCATGGACATTTTTACCAAGTTCACAAAGTTGTACCCGACAAAAAAGGAGAGTGCCAACATTTGTGTACAAGCAGTAGAAAAATTCATGAGAGACCATGGTCAAGTGAAGACAATCTTATCAGACAATGGTACTCAATTTAGGTCACATTACTGGATTGAATACTGGAGAAAGAAGAATATTGAGACAAGGTTTACCTCTATTTATACGCCATCTTCAAATCCTGTGGAGACACGTATGAAAATCATAGGTGACTGCTTGAGAATCTTCTGCCCGACATTACACAGTAGTTGGTGCCTTTTCATTGACGACATCGAACACAGGTTGAATTCAGTTGAACACTCAGTCACGAAGTTTTCCCCTTTATCCTTGATGTGTAAAGTCAAATTCGATGTAGATGGAGACCCAGTCTTAATCACCAATGACAAATATGAAGACATAATCTCACAAGCTAGGGAAACATCAAAAAGACACATGAAGGACGTATATCGCGACATAATAAGATAAACTACATCACAACCTTAGAAATAGGCAAACAAGTCTTTATCAAAAACCATACTCAGTCTTCTAAGGAACAAGGTGTTGCAGCCAAACTCAATCCCAAATGGCTAGGACCTTACTTCGTTGTAGACAAAATAGGTAAATCTACCTATAAACTCAAAAGAAGAAACGGCTATGAAGTCATTCAGAATATCAAAAATCTGAAAATAGTAGTGAAAAATCCAGTATCTAATATTACTGATGACGACAAACCCTCATTAAATGAAGACAACATCATTTTAATAGAAACGTCAGAATTAGAACCTCGAACATTACGATCGAATTCTAATTCCAACTAATAATTATTTCACACTCTATTATGTTCACAGTTCTCAAACTATGCCGACAAAATCTTGGTCTGATGTTCAGAAGAGCATCATCACCAATGTCGCCAAAGTTCAAGACATTGTAGTCAACACCTTCAAGAAGACATTGATCTTGAAGAAAGGCATCGTTTCTCAACAGAAACGAGATAAAGTCATCAATTCCCTCGACCATATGTCAGACAAAATCGATCTACTTCGATTGACAGTTGATTCGTTACAACAAGTTAATTTGACGACAAACTCCATCGACATCCCTAAAATTCCGACAATTAATGCCGACCAAATGAAGACACTTGTGAAGACAAATATTTGCATTTGTGTAGACAGCACCAAGTTTGAAAATGAGATGATCAAATTCCTCGATATCACTCTCAGCGAACTAGATGCAAATCACAAATTACTCGACAGCCAAGTGACGACATTGGAAGAAGCGATGGTTGTTCGCAATTTTTTAAGACACCATAATGCGACAGCGACATAAACGATAACGACAATCATTAAGACAATCGAAAATCAAAATGAAGTCAAAGACAAGGCTCTCGAAGCCAAAGAAATTGTCAACATTGAAGACACCGACGACTGTCTTAGTATTATCACTGACGAGATGGAAATAATTGAAGACAACTTACATAAGACAACTATTTCACCACCACCGATTCCTCTTCGTTTTCTGGAGACAATCCGTGAAGATCCGGAACTCAAAAAGTTCGAACAGGCAGAAAAAGCGATGAAGTCAGCAGTTTTGTCAACATCTGCTACATCAATGCCGACATCGTCAACATCTGCAACATACAAGCAGGTGTTAACAAAACCAGTAAAGACAATTACGATTACAGACAATAAAATGGACGTTGAAGACAACTCAATCTCAACCCCTGTGGTTAAGATTAAAAAACCAACTCCATCAGTGTCGACAAAACCTGTGAAGTCATTATCATCATCATCACCATCATACGACAATCCTCGTTCAGTTGAAGTCAGCATATCTCGTGTTTGGGATCGTAAAATTGATCGTTCAATTTCGATCAGCGGATGATCGATCCCATATATGCAGATCACCTATTTGTTGAAAGTCCTGCCGACAGTCTTCATGACACACGTAAAAATAGCATGCAGACCTATGATGAGACAAAATATACCTGTACCTGTGAATGCGCATTTTGATTGGTATATGAAATATTCTGTCTGTGGCTCCGAATTCTTCGATCGTGTCGACAAACGAATCATGAAGGTGCAGCCATATACATTTCATATTCCCTATGGAATGTTCAAGAACTTCAAAACAGACAAAATCGTTAACATTAAGATTAAATTAGAACATAATGACGATGCAGAAATTGATTTTGATATTCACATTGTCGACTCATCAACATTCCACGCCAAACACATCATATTAGGCCAGGATTTCATTCGACAACATGTTTGGTGAGCAATTCAAGACAGTCACCCCACAAACATGTCATCACCGAACAAATGTTGAAGTCAGGCTTTAAAACAGGTAAAATATGTATGATTGACGATATCGGAAATGCTTCTGTCGACAAATGGGAGAAGAAGATTTACCACACGTCGTGAATATTTTGAAGACACAAATAATTGTAATTTTTGTAAATTTACGTAATTATAGTATGAAGACAACACTAACGTAATATAATTTTTACTTACTTGTAATATATTTTGCTAGTAATCCATTCTCCAGCCAATTAATTAGACAAATTCCACGTGAAGACAACACATATTGTAAGTTCACGATATTGCATGAAGACAAAATAAGACAAGTCCGTTTATCTAACTTAGATAAACCCGGACTATTTTTCATACCCGACAATCGTAACTAGGCTTGACCCCTAGGTATAATCACTACCGCACATAAGACAATTTTTTCTGACGACAAGGTATTAGGAATCAAGCAAAAAAAAACTAAAACATCAACTCCTCAGTTATTTCCTTTCCTTACAGATGAAGACACACCTTTTTCCTTGCAGACACATCATATTTACTTGAAGACATAATTTTTATTTCCAGGTAAATCTCAGTACTCCAAAATTGACCATACATTTTCCAGTCCAGTTGGACAGTCAAAGTGTGGGGGGGGGGTATGAGAAGTCCGAGATCTAGACCTTCAAATAAAAATTATTTTCGACAAAAATAATGACGTCACAAGTTCAGACAATTTTTCAAGAGACAAAATTCAAATTCGGACATTATATTATCCGAATTCGAACTCGTATTCAAATGAAGACGTGAAGACAGAAATAAAATCTGATTCTCTTTCAGGCAATTATAATGCATTTTATTTCAGTAACGACTCTTCCAAATTCAGACAATTTTAGACAATAATTTGATTCGATCCAACAGACTGACGCCATGAGATATATATTAGATGAAGACGAATTGAATAGAAGTAAAAACCCATCGACGGACATGAATGCAGCCAACCTTTTTTCTTTATCTCCGGTCTTTCCACGCTTTGCTTGTGGTTTGCAGTCATTTAATATATTTTATTATATTTCATTTTATCAGTCATCCACGTGCGTTTTTAGCCTATTGTATGTCGACGTATATATTTCTGCTTTCTGTAATCTTATTGGCTGTAGACATTTTATATTTCCTCACGCTTTTTATGTTATCGACATCGCATGTTTGAAGGCAATTAGTAGACAATAAGTGGGGAAATTTCCTTAACAAGAAGAACTGATTTGTAAAGACGAATTTTAATTTTAACTCACTCTGTTCTTTGCACTGGCGACACCCGGTACTGGGTTTGTCTGTGCAAATGAGTCCTTCTTGTGTAGGCGGATAGCAGCAGGTCCAAGTCACAAGTCGTACGTCTAAGTCCTCACATTAGGCAATTTAATATGTGTACCATCTTCGAGATGCAGAATACAATTCAATCTGATCTACCTTAAAGACAACTAGGATGGTAGTTGGTATTCCAGATAGGTTCAGTTGAAGACAAAGGCAAACTAGGAATGTTCTTTCGTCATGAAGGATTAGTAGTAACGACACACAAGTCATTTCTAGTTTCGCCAGTTGTACATCGCACTTCAAGGCGATCTTTTGAAAACACCTGCGTGGTGAAGTATTAGTCGACAATACGATCAGATGGAGTTCCTGGCATCTGTTAGGAGGAAAATTTGGTGTGTTGAAGACAACTTTAAGACAAGCTTGGTTCAAGATGACTGCCTAGCTCTGTCATTTAAAGGCCGCATCGAGCCTTCTCTTTGCGCATAGTGGATTTGACTCCATCTATGTTAGTAATTTTCTCACCTCACTCTCACTTTCAACCAAAAGCTCCGAGACCTAAAGTTTCATATTAGGAGTCTTTTACACAACAAAACCATCACTCATGAAGACACACAATTAGGTGAAGACACAACAACTTTCTGATGGTTTCCCCTATTTGTTGTCTGCCATAGCTTTTTTTTAACTTTTTATTTTTCCGCTACACACTTTGCTTTGTTCCGCTTTGTTGACACTATAATTCTTTTGTAATTACAGTCTTTGACAAAATAATTCTGCTGTTCATTTTTGTAGGTTTCAAACCTTGTATGGATCGAAACTTTGTTAGGCTCTTCTATCCGCACAACTTAGCTTATTGCTGATTCGTCATATTAATTTGCTGAGGTATGAAGACAAATGTAAGCTGCGTTTTGCCATGTCCGAAGAAGTTTAATTCAAGTCAAGAAGAATTCAGCCGTAGGACATAGTCAAAGTCAAAAAAATAAAATGTCTTGAAAACACAATTCAAGACCCCTCGATTCAGTGTTTCGGCTGCATGATGCCCTAACTTTAGGACATTGTGACGTCATTAGCATTTAAACACCACTATACATTAAAGGTTGACTTTATGACACGTGATTTTGTATGCCTCATAAAATATGGCGACTGTGGCAGGAATTGATTTCGGACGCCTCAATAGGTATCGATTGTTTTTGTTGAACAGGTTTTCATTGCTATCTGGGCTAAAGGCTAAAGACCAAAGACCAAAGACCAAAGATTCCAGTTGGCGGCACGAAAGTTACGCGAACGCAGCGCGTATTAAATAGGCGTGCGTACGATTAGTAGCGATAGTAGCGATAGTAGCGATAGTAGCGATAGTAGCGATAGTAGCGATAGTAGCGATAGTAGCGATAAAAAGCGTGTCTGCTATCTGCCTAGCTAACGAAACGACGACGACGACGATAACGAAATGGGTTCGCGTGGCAGACAAGAGGGACGCTTGGCTGGGAGGGGTGCGACGCGGTAATAAAATACCGTAATTAATGCCTTAAGGCAGGTCGATGCGATTCGCCGGCTACGACGTTCTCCATAAACAACGCATTTACAGGCTGAAAGCGTATATTCGGTGGAAGGAAGCGCCGTGGAACGTAGGTACGCTCGTTGTGCGACCAATAAATTAAGGACGAACGAGCGAGCGTTGGGGAGGCGCGAAAGGTGGAAGGGCGGGCAGGGGTGGGCGTCAGAGGGGAGTCGACGTTTTGGTAATTCAAGACGGTTAGCACCCACGCCGAATACCAGCGTTTAGTGGTTCCCGCGAGACACCAGCCGCCTAAGACGTTCTTCCTTCATCGCGGAAACCTCCACGCAACCCCATCGTCAGCCCCTGCACCGACGGGCCCCCTCCCTCCCCGCACACACACCCGCACTCGCATCCCGCTTCTTGGTAACAGCTCTGCTCGCCGTATCCGGCGAACACACGCCTCATTACATTAACGCGGCCACGTACGTATCTCCACCGTGTGCGCGTGGCTGCGTACGTACGTACCTTTGCGGTTTGGTTTACGTTCGGGTGGACGGAGTGCGGGTAGGGGCGCGCGCCACAGCGCCATTCCCGAAAAGTCGTATACCGAAGTCGCGTCTTTTTCACTGTACGCGCGCCTAACGTCGCCTCGCCGCCCTCCTTTCCTTTATCGCCAATTTCTCGCCGTAACGACGACTCGGATGTGCGGGAATCGCGCCTACGCTCCGCTCGCCGCCGCATTAATGGACACTTACCCACGCTCCAGGCTGCAGCAGCCGTCCTATTAAAAGGTCTTTCCGCGGTATCCAGCTGTAGGCAGTACACACGAGTTTCTTCCATTGTGCTCCACACGCAGGCCATGCCTCGGATGCGCCAACAGATTTCGCGAAAAAACGTAACGTGTCCGCGGCAGCGCCGAAGATCAACCAAAAACTAAAGCTTTTCGGCCTCCTCGCAACCGTACCTAGAAGGTGCCAGGTTCGGGTGGTTCGAGACCAGCCGCCCACTCGGTTCGAATCGAAAACGGCCAAATTTTCCCGACTGGTCTAGCCGCAGCACCCCCGCCCTATTGGCAAAATATCCATTGCAAAGCACTACAGGCCTACCAGCCATCGAAAATAGGATAAACCAACGCGAACATTAAGCACGAGTTAACCGCACTCGTACCCGAGTACCTACTCATTAGGCTGTTCTCCCGTCACAGTTGTCGGCTCTATGACGGGATTTCATAAGAGGCCGACTCGCTACCAGAATTTCTCAATCAAAACTTTATGAAAACCAAATCGATTATATCTATCCATTGGTTCGATCCACTTTTTTTAAATATGGGATCGACAAATTTTGAAAGATCTTCGATTTTCATAGTTTGCGAATCTGTACTTGCGTCAAAAAGTGCGTAAGTACGGCACTAAAATTTCGAGCAAGCTGTTTAATTCACGTTGGTTGGACCAGAAAAAAAAAAAAAAAAAAAAAAAGTAGGTACACAAAAATACAAGAATTTCCATCCCCAATGCGACCTGAACACGGAGTACTTTGTACGAAAGGATACGTCGTTACGAAGACGCCACGGTGATAATTGTGGGCAAGTGATGAAACTTTTGTTAGAAAATCAAGCATTTTGATAAGGAATAACTGATAAAAATTAAATCTGGCTTTAGCTCACCCGGGTGTTAGTCTAAGAACTACGTCACATTTTGTTGCGTTAGTAACTGCGATAGAAGCGTGTAAAAAGAGATGAATTTTACTCAACTGTGCATCCAATCGTTTGCGATAAGTTTGTAAATAGCAAAATATCTTCTATACGAAATTCAAAAACGTCCGCGTTTCTGTTCGCATTTTGTTTTTCGTACTTCTCATTCAGCTACGAGGCTGAAAATTGGGGTGATTTTTTCAAAATTCTAAAAACGTGAAAGTATAGGCCAAAAAATTGTTTTTTAAAACAGCATTTTTTCCGCTATCAGTTGGATGAGTGACTACTGACAATTGTTTTTTCCATTTTTCTAACCGAATACGCTTTTACTGATAAGATTTCCTGGAAATTTTACTGACTAGTGCCGATGTGCTGAAAAGCGTAGACTCTCGATTTTTCCAAATTTGATTTAGTCATCATTTTTTCACAAGCTGACGAAGACGGAGTCGACGACTTGTCAAGTAATTAAATTCATATTTACGACGAATATATGAGAGAATCGATACCTTTGAAATCGGGTATCCGTACTTTAAATATCGAGTAATACAAAATATGAAAAAAGTATCGGTATCGATGACGTATCGACGTCTCCGGTATATTTTATTTTATGGATGCATCGACTATAGCGTATTCGGTAATAACATACTCGTACTTCGGGTATAGAGTCGACAGTTTTTCGAAAAATGTTTCGATAGAAACAAAATCGCACAGGTTACCGTAGGTAAGTATTTTAACGAATAGGACGGTAACCCAAACCGTGCACTATTTTTACCGCCTGCGTACGGAGGAGATTATATTATATTAGACTATGTTTGATGTGTCCTATCTGCGGAACTGACGGAACAGCATTCGCTCCGAACAAGTACCTTATTTTATAGATTTTAATGAAAGTGGACTGAAAACGTTGTTGACCATTCGGACAATGTCCTCGGCTATTCGTATTTGAGAATTGAACAATTAGAAAAGGGTAATTGAAGAAAATTAGAATTCAAAGATAAAAAAATTATGGTTATAAATTTGGGCATACCCGCCAATAAGAGAGCAACTCGTCCGGATTAAATCAGTCTTTTTTTTATTTTTTTTTTTTTTTTTTAATATAATTTATTAGGTAATTCAATTTTCTGTAAATACGAAAGAGAAATCTTGTTAATGAATTTATCGAACATGGAACACATCTTCGATGATTTTTTAATTAAATTTTTTACGAAAACATCAACTGAAAGTTCGTTCTTAAGAAGAATTAATAGATGATATTATTATCTTTAAAAAAATAGAGTTTACCTATTAAATATTTCACGTACCATATATCGCATTTAACTTCACCATTTTGAGAACACTGCGAAGCAGATAAGAATGAAATTTCCACGAGAAATAATCTGCGTACGTAGAAACAAGTCTGATAGGAGTTTCGTGACTATTAATTGAATAATTTTTAAGAAAAATGTAAACCAAAAATTATTAGAGAAAATCCAGTCGCCTGTGTTGGTTGAGGTATCTTTTTTTAATTACGGCGCAAAGTGTTACGAGCGTCTTTTCCGCGTTTTATTTAACAACAATTTCGTGTTTCTTCTTGATATTATTTCCAGAGGCAGGGCATTCTCAGATTTGTCAAAATTAGAGGTAGTATTTATTTGAGAATATTTACTCGAGTGTCGATCACGTTTTTGAAAAGATTTTTCGATATTATTTTTTGAAAAACTTTCATTCGGCTTAATATCGAGGTTTTTATGAATCTAAGATTTTCACGATGGACGAACTGGCAAACTGGGTATTCTAGCGAAGTGAATACCATTGAAACTAAAATTTCAATCTTTGTGATCCATCAAGTTGCGTAATTTTCTCAATTTAAAAAGAAGGTTTGAGGATGAATAATCTAACGGTAGAAAAACGTACGTAAAAAATTAAACGTACATCCAAGCATACCTACCGCAACAGAAACCAAAAATTCGACAAAGGCTACACCCTATAAGTTCTAACTTCTCCACTAGTTCTGTTTTACGACAGCCTGAAAAGAACTTTGGATTGCATCCTCAAAAATTACCCAACTATCTTACGCGGAACTCGGTGCGAAGATTCGGTTGAAAAATTCTCTTCTGAAGCTATAATCAATGTTTGTATCGGATTCCCTTCTTATCAAAAAAATTATTTTAATTATTCTGTTATAGAATTTTTTCACTTTCGTCACTTCATTAATGAGATCGCACTTTTCCAGTTTTTTAGCTTCTGATAATGTCGCACTTCTTCAGATGTAAATAAAAATGCCTGGAAGGCGATCGTAATGTTTTTTGAAAAAATATGTTCCACGCCAAAAAATACTTACCTAATTTGAGTTCACACTATACGCTGATGTTGTGAATTCAGTTTTAAAAGCATCGTGTGGTTTCTAGTTTTTTCGTTGGATGCGGTCAAATTTTAGCCTAATGTGTTCTATTCCAAGAAAATATTAAGCGTGACGTTAACAGTTATAAATTTCACAATTTTCGGACAGATTCTCAGTCAACAGGGTGCCGATTGAATTGTGGTAGGTAGGTATCGAATGATTTAGGAGAACACAATTGCAGATGTTTAAACAAGGTTAGAGTGTTGTGGCTCCGCCCACAGGTCCCAGCGCATAGCCTGTGCGCTGGTTCTCCTACTACACTCCTAACAGAGTTACGTAGGGATACTGGTGTTGAGGCGAGGCAGTTGTGAGTTACAAGGCGTGCGATGCAGGTGTGTGACTCCAACCAACTTTATATGGTCCGTTGGACCTTAAACCATTATTTATAAGCTTCTACCCACTACATAGAGTACTTTTTTCTAAAATATTTAATTCCAAAATTATTTACGGACTTCCTACCAAAATAAAGAATTTCTATTCTTTTCCCCAAAAAATTAAAAATCATAATAATTTTCTTTCCTAAATTCAAAATTATTCCAAAACGTCATTTTACTAACTTTATTACAATAAAACACTTCAAATGCTAAAATAAATTCATTCAATAATCTAATTCACCCGACCTACCCCTATACCTAAAAGTAGGCTACAAGATAAATTCCTTTTTTCAATAAAACAATATCCCCATCATCCGACCAACCATTACCCCTAAAGGTATAAGATAAATTCCTTTTTCACTTGGTCTGCTTACAAACAGGCCATTCAAATCGTTTATTTTTTTCTAAGTAGGTAAAATTTGCAGGTCGCAAGTGAACCTACCGAGACCACGTCATACATTATTAAAAGTGAAATTTTGTCACTTTAATAAACAGCGTAGGTACCCGAAAATTTACGTATCTTCTGTAGGTATAGTAAAATTTAATCCGAATTTCGGTATATTTAACCACGATTTTTGTAACACATTAATTTATAACATTTTAATTATTTTGAAAATAACCTTTCCACTTTCCCCTCACGATTTCTCAGCCTCTACTTGAGTTACAAGGTTAGCGTTGGTATTGTTGGAAAGAGGGAAGAAATTTGCGTGAATTCTCAACCAAAATTAATTTTTTATCATCGCTAGTATTTCAGAAATCGGTAAGCCATAAAAAAATCGGAATTTAATGAAAAATTTTCCGCTTATAGGATCTATTTCAAAAACTAACGACTGCAGAAAAAAATTTCCCGTGCTGACCACTCTTATTTTTTAGCAACAAATTCATTTTTACCATCAATTTTCATCTAAATCGAAGTATATAGTTATAAGTTAATGACGGAAGAAAATACAAAAACAAAATATTCTACTTTTTCCGTTGCGTTATGATTCTTTATAATTTATTTTTGAAAAACGAGTGCCAATGAATAAAATTAATTTAATTGTGGATTCGAGAAAATTTTCTCTTCTTTCCAACAGTATCAATTTCAGTTTTCTATCGCCATGATATCTGCTGAGGAATTTTAAAGTGAAAGGGAAAAGTTTTTTTTCTCAAAATTTAAATGTTGAGAATGTTATAAAATAGCGGACTGATCTTTGACTGTACGTATGATACTCAACCAGTAAAGCTCCATAAGCCCAATGTTTGCTCGAGTTCACCATTTCAGAATACAATTGATGAAGTCGTCGTTCAAATTCACAAGGATATAACGTACATAAATACAGTTTAAAGTATGTCCAGTGATAAACAATGGTTGCCTATTTATCGCCAGTGTGTGTAACAAGAAATCATTAATACGCTTTTATCGAAACAAGACGACCGAATTGAAGCGTTCGATGAACAAGCATTACAACAATTCGCTGTTTTTACAGCATAATATTCATAACCCACTCACCGCAGCTGTATTAGCTTCGAAGTATAAATATATATATATATATTTTTTTTTTTTTTTTTCGTTTAGAAAATCTTCAGAATAAGTTTATACGCGTTAATAAAAAAGAACTAAATAATATCATATATATCGAGAGAGTTGAGAGTTGAAATTTTTGTATTCGGATGTCGTAAAAGTCGTCGCGAGAGTAAATATTTTCAGCAGCGTCGAAATTAATTGAAATTTTTATTTCATCGTCTTCTAGCATTCGAAAAATTTGTTCGGTTGCTGCTGGTGATGAGAACGTCGTTGTTTGGAGCAAATCTCGGCGAAAAATGCGATTGCAAATTTGTTCGCGTTAATGGCGTAACGTTATTTGCAACAATAACAAATCCATGCATATTTTATGCATATAAATGACGAAGGGTACGCGCGGCAACAAGGTTTTGTAAAAAAAGCTTTTTAAGTGGGAGCCTCGGGCATTTTGGTACTTTTGTAATAATTGATATGCTAAACAGCGGTTAGCATTTTCTTTACCGCACACTTTTACGCCTCCTTAATTGCTTTCACTTCTCCCAACCCTTCCATCACTACCCTTCCCTACCCCACCTTCCCAACTCGCTTCTTTTGTTCCCGACGACCTTCGCCTATTTTACCATCTTCCTTCCGAAAATTCGTTCCATTTTTATTTAGTGGGTTTTTCCGCTATTCTTTTTTTTTCATTCTTTTTAGCTCCAAGTTCAACCTACCCTCCTCCGTTCGAATGATTTTTTTTGTTTGTTACTCAGATGACAAATCTGTCGACGGACGAGACACGAAGGAGCGAATTTAATAAATTGGCCTTAAAGCTGGCAACTAAATTACCAAGTCATTTTCTGTAAGTTACAGTTCTTAATATTAATTTTTCGATAAATGAATTGATACTCCGCCGATGGTCATGTCGAAATCATCCCCCAAGGGGCTAAATTTCAAGACTTGAAAAAACTCTCCTCAACCAGCTGCAACTGTTTTCTCTAATATCACATAATAACGTGAAGAAATGTAAAACATTTGTCGAACGGGTTGAAAGTGTAAGGAGGTACATAGGTAATCATTACCATCATTCCGAAGATGCTGGCTGTAACACTTTATTCTGAAAATTGCTAACATAGGGAAACAGAAAATAACATCGCCAGTAAACTACGCTAACCCGCCGATCAAAGCATCATCCAGCAGAACCACCGAGTATTAAATATAATAGAGGAGGCTGCCGAAACGAAAAGTGGCACCCTCCATCAGTTTCAAGATGAAGTATCCAACTCCTACGGAATCGTACAGTTTTCAGTCCCATTTCTTATCTACAAAATTCACGATTGTTATGATTTTCATCATAATTTTGGGAAACTCGAAACAACGTTACCAGAACATTACCCCTTCGGGCAAAGTACTCTCAGAAAAAAACGAATGTAAATGATGAATAGATGAACATTAATTATGTACATTACAACGCGATTATATCTAACTACCTGCAATTATTTTACTAGCCCAAGTATCGTATTATTCTTTTGGATAAAAACATTTAAGGAGATGGGGGAGATTCTGTGTCAAAGTTTGAGAAAAAGTGCAACATGTGTCTTACTAATAGCCTTCCGTACACACAGTATTGGAATCGTGTCATTGCGCATTAAAAAATCTCATCGCGTCACATAAATATTTGAAGAAGCGTTTAAATTATTATCGTTTGAAACATTTTACCACTGATTTTTATCCGTATGGAAAGAAGAACGTAATTTAATTTCTCTTAAAAGGAATTTTCGTGTATATTTGTTTAAGAAACGGTTGAAAAAAACAAAAAAAAAAAAAAACAGGTTTTTTGCGGTCTGGTTGCGGCAGGTATATGAAAATTTAGATGCGCGCCGTGGCCGCCATATCTTTTTCTTCACCGCACGTCCACTTTTTACACTTTCCACGTGCCCTCTTAGTACTTTGCTCGCGGCCTAATGCTCAGCCAATTTTATTTTGTCTTTCTTTTTATTCTCATCACGCGGACATGCAATACTGGTGAGTGAAAAATAACTCTGCCCGCAGAAAGTACGAATATTTAATATAAAAAGATAAATTTTTGAAGACTAAAAATGTTAAAATATTATCAATCATTATACTATCGTTACGAACTTGTAAGTTATAGCATAAACAGTAGTGCAAAACATTAATCCAGAATTAGCGAGAACGATAGCCTAATAATTATTGATACTTTTTTCTTATGGGACTTATAACGATAAGATGTAAACAGTCAACCATTCTGCAAGTAACGCCTTTTCAGAAGTGCGAAACATTGGCGCTTCACCATCGCTTCACTTGTCAATAACTCTGCTATCGTTCTCGCAACTTTTTTTACTAGAAATTATTTTTTGAAAATATCACCGAGAATCCGACAAACTAGCGAAAAATCGACATTTTCTCCCCTCTCACTTTAGGTTAATTTACTTTGCAGACAATTTGTCGTTCATAATTATATTTCTTCTAATAGGTATACCTATTGGTTATCTCTCTCTCTCTCTCTCTCTCTCTCGGTGAATATTTATTTGGTAACGAGCGACATAGTAATAAGGTAAACAAAAGCAGATAGGTAGGTGTAGTTAGGTAGGTATCCGATAATTTTATTTTAATTAAAAATACTACGTATTTGAACATCGCGCCGCTTCGTAATCGTTTGTTATCAGATTTTGAAGAAAAAAAAAAAAAAAAGATAAAATTAAATAAAATAGGCGCGAGCATGGGCTATACTCACGAAGGATTAACGGTAAACGTAATAATAGTGAGGTTTGCGTGGGTGTGCGATGCATTGCGCACGCACACATCACGTAACACGCACAAATGAGAGTTACAATTACTGCAAGAGTCGCAGTTACATGAATCTGACGATCGTAGTTCTAGTTTAGACCCTACCATAGACCGAGCACTCGGTTGTTTACACATCAACAATTTAATGAAAGTGGGGGGACTGTGCCATGTCTGGCAAAGTAGAGAGTGTGATTTTGACCATATTTCAACTTCGGACGGTGCGATGTTGGACCAGAATTGATGAAAGTGGACATTGGTGGCAAGGATGCGGTCGCGAGCCATCTAAAAATGACGTAGATGCGGACATTACGGATATGTATGTGACCGACACACCGAGAATATCATAAGCATCCTCAGTGCTCGATCTCGAGTAGGTAGGCTACACAACTATGCCACCTATCGCTCATTTAATATGAATCATACCTCATTACAGCTGTAGTCCGCATGTAGATGTAAGTAGAATATGTGCCTATATCATGCAGGTACCTGCTGCAACCCCTACAATTTCAAGCGCATTTCCTTCGCCAAAACTCACAGCGCCTCCAAGTAATAGCGTTTCAATAATACGTGCCTCCACAGCTGCTACCTAATATACTGTATAGGTACGTTTCCACCTATCGGTGCTTTTAACCTCTAATTGCACCGTCGTGTCACCCCCCTTTCCTTATAAAAACAACCTAACTATAGGTATTTAGCATTTGAGCACGCTTTTTATCCGTTCGCTTTACCCGCATTCGTTATATTTTTCATTCGCCCCAAACAAATACAGTTTAAAAGGAAAAATTTCAAAGAATGAGAGTTTGAAATAGGTACCTTCGAGGGCAAATAACGATTGAAAAAAAAACTTTTAAAAACAATTTACAGTTGAAAAAACAGAATAAAACTAAATGTGATAGTAAATAAAGGGACAAAACGCGGGTGCTGCCAACGTAGTATAGATACTTTTAAAGCGAGGGGTAGGGGAGATTCCATTATTGCGAACTAACTTGAGTACCTAAGCAGTAAGCAGTAAGCAGTAAGCAGTTAGGTAATTAAATCAGTGTTAGACTGGACTTGCGCAGCAATGCACTACCATCTTCTAACATTCCAGTCGCTAAAAATAACTCGTTGTTGAATAAAATTAATGGGCGCCTTTCTTCCAATTAGGTACGATTTTAATTGCGAAAGAGTTAAAATTGTTTTTACACGTAACCCATACGATCAGAAAGGCGATGCGTTTACAATCGTATTTTGCGAGCGGAAAGTAGTGCCTGTCATTGATGACGAATCATGTCAACTTCAATGTAATGTGATTTTTCATTAGTTTCAAATTTTTATTTCGACCAAAAATTCGTTGGTCATCCTTGGGATTTGAATAACCTGCGTCGTCTGTGTTGAAGAGCCAACACCGTACCCACTGTACTACAAACACTAGATGCAGGAATGAAGTCTCTGTGGCTGTATTTGTTTATTTGGATTTTTTTTTTTTTCATTTTGAAATCGCTAATTAATGATCACGTTGCTTTCTGATCGCTAATTATAAAAATATCTTCCTTCAAAAGGTTCAAAAGTGAGATTACATGAGTCGGGATTTGCTCACTCGTTGCCCTCGTTTCGCAAACGCCCTCGCAATGTAATCACTCACTTTTGAATCTTGGTGTGTAATATGCGTATACTATTTCAATAGTTTTTCTACGAGCCAAATTCTCACGAATAAATTTTCCAGTGAAATTATTTTATCACATGTTATATAAAAAGTACTACGGACTATCGTTTCAGACATTACAATAATACGTAGGCAGGTACACGTTCCAACTTACACGAGTTTAAATTATTATAAAATTATATATCGATAAATTTTCGACGAAAAGTAAGCGCCGATATTTTTTTACAAACAATATTTGCTAACATTTTACAATTTTATTCCACTCACTGGGGCATTAGTTAAACGAAATCGATGCGATATAACCATCTAAAAAGGGACAAAATATATTCGTTAGCCCATTGTAATCTATTTCTAAAGGCCGTTACACACATTTCACCATTTCGCGCCATTTCGCGCCATTTCGCGGTTTGCCACCGTTTCGCGAATCGGGTACAGTTTTTTCGATTAGCTTCGATTTGGAGAGAGAGGGGTGTAACGGCGAAACTCTGGACGAAACGGCGAATCGTGTGTAGCCGCCTTAACGTATTCGAATCGTACCTGTTGTTTTTTATGAGCATTACAATGCGGAAACAAACATTTTTTTGTGGCACTCTTTCAGTGACATCAGTAATATGTAAAATAATTCTTAAGAATAAAGTTTTGAAAGTTTTTTTTGTTTTTTTTTTGTTTTTTTTTTTTTCATGTCTCCTGAAGAAATACGGCGCAAATGCTCCATGCGTTAAATTTTTTTATTCTTATCGAAGTGGCGGTACAGCTGTTTTTTAGTGGGGGAGGGGTGTCCAAAGTAGACCGCCGTACAACATAAAAATGGAAGTCTTTTAAAGGTGGTGTCGTCGGTTCAGGAATCATAATCGCGTTGTTCAACCAAATTTTCGGGACACTTCGGTCTATTTTAAAAATGGAACTCGTGTCGAAGGTAGATACCAAATAGTTGTGGGCTTTATATGGCTATATGGCTACGAGGCTAATTTGGAAGCCACGGAGCTGCTGTCGAAGAGATAGGAAATTAATTCGGTGGAATGACGCTGGATTGCTATCAGCGCAGAATTAACCAACGAATAAATAAATAACTTAACAGTCGACTAATTTAAAAATGGAATACGCGTAAAAGAACGACGATTTCGGTTTCCCAATTTTTATGGCACTCGAATAGGTAGGAAATTTCTGGGATTTCCTGCACGAGGTGAAAATCGAATACGAATCGGCCTTTTATCTTCTTCACCGACCGATAAAAACGAATTCCAGTCTAATAAAAAGTACAGTCCATTAGGCTTGGCATTTGCTAGCCAACTGTCCCCCTGCTCGGCATTGCTGTCCCCACCAAACGAATCGGCTAACGCTTCGAGGGATACGTTGTTATCATTGGTCGTTTCATCTTTGATGGAAGTTTTTTCACTGGTGGTGCTGCTGGTGTTGTCACTACCGCTATTGCCGCTGATGCTGTCGCTGTTACTGCTGTTACTTCTACCATCGCCGCTACCATCGTTGCTGGGATTCGTGGATGCCGTGGTGGCGGGTTCCTCTTGGGGCTGCTGACGTTTCACTTCGTTTCGGTTGGATTCGAGTAAATTCTGCAACTCTTCCATAGAAAGAGGATTTGGTGGCGGTAACATGACTGCGTTTGAGGTGCTGCTGTTGCCGGCCAGTTTGACCACTGACACAGAGGACGCATCTGGCGTGTAATAATTCACATCGCTGTGCTCCACCTGCGATGAGCCAGCGCTTGGTTGAGTAACATCAGGGCTGATGTCTACGCTACCACTGGTGGAGTTCGCAGCATTCGGTTCAATCTTGCTAGTGCTTGCTGTTGTGGATGGGCTAATTCTCGATGCAGTTGACCGGCTAGTAGTAGTCGTGGTGCTTCTGCTACCACCTCGCCTTTTATAATTATTTTCGCTGTTCTTGCCACTGTTTGTGCTGATACTGCCTCTACTGGAATTAACAAATGAGTTGGCAGCCGTAGTAGACGCTTCCTGGGTAGGAGTGGTAATCGTGGATTTTAAGGTGGTAGCGAGTGGACTACTAGCAACGATCACGCTACTTGTTGGTGTTTGGGAGCTGTTGGTTCTGTAGAAGATGAAATTTTTTGCTGTAGAAGATGTTTCGCTCGGCAGCAGGTCCGGAGTGTGGGTCGTATTTGCATCTAACATATTTTCATCGCGCAATAAAGCTGTCACATTGCGTAATTTTTGTTCGAGTTCCTCAATTGGGAGGTTCTGCGCATCTTTACTCTTAGACAACTTACTGATTATCTCCAGAGCGCTGTTAATTTTCTCCACCTGCAGAAAACAGTAAAGATGTAGAATCTGTTTAATGACAAAGAAACACGCTCTTTAGTAACTCTAATTTTATACTGTATAAGTGTGCAAGCAGAAGGAACCAAGAATTCATTCAAGATGAGAAGAGGTCGAGAATGTACAACTATTCTTTTAATGTTATTAAAAATGCTAGTTTTGCAGCGGATATCCCTTATCGGATTAGAGAATGAATTTTCAAAATCTATGCCTATTATGTAGCTTCAGTAACGTACCAAATATTCTAGTCGCCGCGAATGTACCTACTCTAAAATTATACTTTTAAGGTCAGGTGGTTTCTACGCCGCAGTATCATTGAAAATGATGAGTAGGTATGTCGATTTTGAATGACCAAAATGTAGGCATGTAGGTAAATAACAGTTGTTGTGTCTCCAACCACACGTTACTTGTGAGCTGAATTTATCCATCAATCCTTTATGAGTACAGCCGCAGCATCCCTCAGGTTTGTTTTTTTTTTTTTTTTTTAGAATACCACTGTTATAGAGAAAGAAAAATAAAGCTGAACTGAGGAAACAGCAGCAAAGAAAATGGTCAGCATTCGTGGTATTCAAATTTTCGGTAATATCTAAGATGAGATTTAAATCGCTCCAACATTTTTCAGTAGGTACATTAATGGTTCCACGTCAGTTGAAACAACCTACTGGTCTGGAAATTTATATTTAAAAAAAATTTATCATTAACCGATAGTATTTATTAAGATGATCGTTAAGGTCCTTCGATTAGTAAAGAGGAGAGAAAATACTCATATATGAGTCCGTAGTCTGTATTTTGTCCAAAATCTAATGAATAATCAGTAGCGGTGGTGGTGCTGAACGTGGTAAGGGGAGAATTTCACTTCACATGTCGATCTATACACTGTGAATAAAATTATTGGTGAACTGAAATCATATACTGTATTTAGTATATTATATGCATTTCACTGCATGTGTTTACTGTGTTAAATAATTAGATAGGCACTGGAACTACTCCCGCGAATCTTTTGAATATTCAAATTTGCTGATGAATGTCTGTATTTTATGATCATCGTAGATTTAATGAAATAATATTTTAAAAATCATACCTATGAATACACCTTAACGAGGAAATAATTTAAATGGGTAACACAATTGATTTTATTTTACTTTGGTTTCGACGGTTCGCCTCTTATCGTCTTTTCTTCCCAATTCATTAGGCGAGGCAACAGCCCCAGCTTACCCCACTATCGCTATGGCCATGGCAGCAGATAATGGATAAATGATACGTGAGTTTGCATGTGGGTGTTTAGGGGCGTATGTATGTGATTATTTATATTACTAGCTCATAATTTGATTATATGCACGGTAATTAAAAAATTGGATGAAGAATTATTGATTGTGTTTGGAGAGAAGTGTTTTATCAAAATGATTAGTCCTGAAGAGATAAGATGGTGAAAAAAAATTCGTCTTTGTAGTCCGATGAAACGTAATTTTGACTATGATAAAAAAAAAAGAAAAATTTTAGCCGAAGAACAGCATAGAAAAAAGAAAAGTTTGGTATAAAATTTATTATATCTGTAATCTATGGGTAAATATGGTGTGGGGACATTACTCGTATGAGGTTTTAGGGGCTCGCACCCCTCAACGACAGTCGCCGCCCAAAGGCTGGCAATAATCGTCTCTATGACGTTAAACCAATATACACTGGTGCGTTTGTATGTTCGTACCTGTACGTACGTACAGGTAAGATACATCGTACGAGTCGAGATCAATTACCTGATAACGATCTCGGTAATGTCACAACTCGGTACCAAACGCACTGCGTCGTTTCTTATCACCTCAACGGAGACAATAAACGACGTAACGCATGACATAATTACGTATACATACGTATGCATGTGTGTCTGTGTGCGTGTGCCAAATTCGGTATATAAACTCTCAGAACCGGCTCAAAAATCGCCAGTGTTCGCCGAGGATTTGGCTCTACCATACTTAACCGTATGAAGTGGCAGAACACGCAAATACTGTTGAAGACCTTCTTGTGTGAATATCTCTCACGACAAGGTATTCCACATATGGTTTTGACAGTTTCATCAAATTTGGGTTAGAAAAAAAATTATGAAACGTTTAAAATTAGATATTTCATTTTTAATGAGTGTCAGCTCCTGAAATTTGTGAATTTTTTTTTTTTTCAAACGAGTAGGTTGAGTTTAAGAAATTCTAGCCAAAATGCACGTATTTTTAGATAAAAAAAACTAAATAAAAAGTAGATAAATGCGTAAATAAATAAATACAAATAAACTTAAAATATCAAATTCTGACGAAAAATTTGGCTAGGTGTATTTAAAATGAAGTTTAATGGAAATTTATAACGAATAGATCAGTCACTTGTGATGTCACAACCTGTCTGACATGTATCAATATTAGCAGGTAGACGATTTCTGGGTCCAAATAAACCTTATCGTCATCACAAACCTAAGTAAATTTCCATATGATTGCGAAAAATGGAAAGAAATCTTAAATTTTTGAAGAACAATGGGGTAGTAAATTAATCGTACAATTCAGAGTATCATAAGCTATCGGTGTAACAAAAAATATATTTTCTCCGCGATCCTCAGCCTTCAAAAATGTTCTTTCACTTATCTTACTGTACAAATTAGATGGGTCAATTTGTTTGTTTGGACTCAGTTTCAATTAATAACAACGTGATGACGTCAACCCGTCACTGATTTATTGTAGTATGAAGTTATAAGAAAACAATGCAAGTTATTAAATGATTACTGAGAAAATAAAATTACAGCAGCCTGCTTTCCAACCAGCTTCGTTGGTTCATTTGAAATTCATCTTTTCTTCATAGAAATAGTTTGAGATTTTTTCAAATCACTTCAAAGAATAAACCGTTAAGCCGATTGAAATCAAATTTTGCCAAATTTTAGAATATGACAATTATATTTAATGTATTACAAAACTGCGGGACAATTGATTGAAAATTACCCATTTTAGAATCAATTAAGCTCGAAAAATGAAAAATAATAGGATAATTATACCGGACGTACCATTCGGCCGAACTGGACCGCAAAACTGTAATTGTCATTCATGTCTAAATCAAAAGAAGTGTACCAAATTTCATGAATATTGAATAAAAATTACGACCCGTACCAAGTTACATAGAAATCTATAGATACAAAAGGAAGCCCTGACTGACTTACTCACTCACTCATCAACGCCCAAACAAAACACAGAAACTATTGACCTGAAATTTTCCAGGTATATTCTCAAGATGAGTTTGGTGCTCATTAAGAGAATGTTTTCTAAAATTCCACCAAATGTCAAAATAGATAAAATATGTTTTTACATAATTATTGTGTCTTAATATCTTTTAGGCTCAATAAGATTTTGAACCTATATTTTTCTTTTCAAAGGTCATTCAACTCACTTCTAAAAATAATTTTCTCGGTTTTGCAAAATTCCGTCCCTAAGGGAGGCAAATGGGGTCAGGCAAGGTTTTACGTTGACTATTTATCAATAACTTTTGAGCTTATTAAGATATTGACTTTTTTTTTTTTTTTTTATTTCAAGTCGTTTGATTAATTGTCTAAAAATATTTATTCGGATCGGGATTTTACAAAATTTCACTTGCAATTGGGTGAAATGGGATCAAACATATTTTTATTCTTCTGACGATATATTTTAAGCAGCTGATGAGAAATTGAACCGTTTTTTTTTTGTTTTTTTTTTTAATTCATTTGACTAAGTAAGTTAATTTTCCAAAAACTGTACTTTGAATTTTGTAAAATTTTTCCCCTAAAGGTCTCAAATGGGATAAACTATATTTAGAAGTCCTGACTGACTGACTGATAAATTCCCAGTCAAAATAGCTGAAACTATTGACCTGAAATTTTCAAGGTATATTCCTAACATGTTTTAGATGCTCCCTAAGTGAGGGTTTTCTAAAATTCCACTCCTAAGGGGGTCAGATGTGTTCTTATGCATGTCTTAATACCTTCTTTGACCGATACGATATTGAATCGATTAGAGTTTTCAGAGTTCATTTGAAAAATTAAATTATTTTTCAGATTTTCCAAAATTCCACCCCTAAACGGATCAAATGGGATAAAATTTATTTTAACATATTTTTCAATATCTTTCAGACCCGATAAGATATTGAATCATTTAAAAAAAAAAAAAAATCATTTGACTAATTATCTAAACATTATTTTTTGGATTTTGAAAAATTACACTCTTAAAGGGTCATCTGAGATCAAACTTATTTTTACATATTTATCAATACACTTCAGACCTGAATCAATGAGGTCAAATTTGTGTTCAAGAATTTTGTTCTAAAAAGTAGTCCAACTATTTTCTTCACCTATAAAGGGGTCAAACAGAGTCAAATAAGTTTTAACTCACTTCTCGACATTTTTTAGCCAGATAAGATTGTGGGGATGTGAACATATATAGGCACACACACACACGGATGTCTATTGGTGGTGGTGTGGCCATACGAATATCATCACTGCTTTTGAACGTGTAGGTCGCTGGTCTGATCCCTAGTCCAGGCAGATCTACAAAATGGTGACCCCAATGTGATACAAATTTGTAACAGCATTTCTCTTCTTGTTCACAAACCCCCTCCACAGAGAGACGTAGAAACCATAATGGTGTAAGCCTGTGTGATTTGGCAGTTTTCCCACATGATCAGCAGCCTAGCTCTTCCTTTACTGTACTGTCATGCTGCTGTGTAGCTACAGCACTGGGGGAGTGGTTATGGGAATGTGAACATATATAGGCACACACACACAGATATCTATTGGTGGTGGCATGGCCATGCGGATATTGTCACTGCTTTTAACTTATAGGTTGCTGATTCAATCCCGAGTCCTGGCAGACCTACAAAGATATTGAACCAGTTTTTATTTTAAAGGTCATTCTACTGAATATCCACAAATTATTTTTTTGAATTTTGTAAAGCTCCATCCCTCGTGGGGTCAAATGGGGTCAAATTTGTTCTTACTTATTTGTCAATATCTTTTAGACTTTGAAGATATAGAACACTTGAATCAGTTTTTGTTTTAAAACCTCATTCAACTGATTTTTTAATTTTGTAAAATTCTATTCTTAGGAGAATCAAAGGGTATTGAATGTATTTTTTTGCAACTACTCTTCATAAACTTTATTTTTATACGCATTTTGACGATGTATAAAGCAGGCAATTTCAGAACCATTTAGGACCAATGTATGAAGTATGTACTTTATACATTGGTCTTTATTTTATACATGGTTTTGGGAACATGCGTCCTTTTATACTCTGATATTTCCTACAAAACATACCCAAACATCGTCATTTTTAATTTTTTTTTGCAAAATTTACTATGGAGATTTGAACCCAGGACTTCCAATGTTTGCAATCCAGCGCCATAGCCACTATACTACGAGGTTTGGTTAAAACATTGGGGATAGTTTACGCTTATATGTTTCCCATTTGCAAAGATATTCATTCACCTTGTAGGGACTATACTCGTATGAGGTATTAGGGGCTTGTACCCATCGATGATAGTCACTGCCCAAAGGCTGGCATATATTCATCTCTAAGACGTTAAACATATACAATTGTTCATTTGTATATTTGTACCTGTACGTATAATGTATGGGCCGTGATCAGTTATCCGATAGCAATCTTGGTGATGTCACAGACTGGCACCAAATGCGTTGTGTCATTTCTTATCACCTCAACAGAGACAAGAAACAATGTAACTTATAATACCATACATATATGTACGTATGTGTGTGTGTGCGTGTACCAAATCCGGTATATAAACTCTCAAAACTGGCTACAAAATTGCCAGTGTTTGCCAAGGATTTGGCTCTCCCATACTTACAATGTATGAAGTGGCAGAACATGTAAACCTGTAGAAAACCTTCTACTTGTGAATATTTCTCACAACAAGGTATTTCACAACCACTTTTTTTTTTGTTTTTTAGGAGGAAAATAGTGTGTGACACACGTGTATATAGTAATTGATTGATACTCGTGTGATTTGCATCATTCTCCTTTGCCCCGTGCTGCAAAAATCACACTTGAATCAAAATCACCTACTTTATACACTTGTATCACAAATAACCATTATGTATTTCTCCATACATTTTTAGCCCAACAAAATACTGAGTAGGTTTTTATTTCAAAATGTCATTCGACTAATTTTTTATCTAAAACTCATTTTTGGATTGTGAGAAATTGCACTCCCAAGGGGATCAAATGAGGTCAAATTATTTTTTACGTATTTCTCAATTCCGTAAACATTATTTAAAAACGTCCAAATTTCATTTATGATTTTGGGCTTAAGAGGAGACGCCACAATAATAACTATTCATCAATGCAATTTATTTTTTGATGGTCCAAAAAACTTCCTCTGAACTAACAAAGCTAAATGAAACCAAGAGAAAATCCTGTGTGAAAATGAACACATATGAGAGCTTCGTTTCATTGAATGGTATACCTAATTGTTTTTTTAGCTTTAGTTTATATTTAATAGGTACCTACGTTCAATTACGAATGAGGGGGCTGCTGGGGGAATGAAAAATCCTATTTAAAATTAAATCGAACAGGATGAAAGGCAGAATTATTCCGCCTTCCCTCCATGTGGACATTCTTTAAAATAAGACAAATTAGTACAATTTGATGCAATTCGAGCCAATTTTGTCAATTTAAACAAGTAGACTAATCAAAATTGGGAATAGAATGAAGATAGAAAAAAAGAAACTCCGATTTTTCATAATAATGGCAGTTGTTTTGAAATAACTATTAGTGATTTTTAGACTATTTTTATTAGACTGCAACAAATGTACCTCAGTACTGAGTTTAGCAAGTCAAGTAGAAACCATTTGAAAAGAAAAACATTCCTATTTGTGAGAAAATGCCTACGTATTTTATGATACCTGTTGCAAATCGGCCAACTTCTCCAGGTGAATGCTCGGCTGAAAAACATGTCCGTTTCTATGCAATTGATAACTGTATGCCATTGGTTTAAGCAGCCCCAAGTTCTCCAAAGTTTTGCGCATATTTCCATCCAGCATTTCCATCGTCGAACTGGAATTGTCGGCTTTCTGCTGCCTAGAGATACGCGTCAGTACGGAATCGCCTCCCAAATGATTAGATTTGGCAGAAGGTAGCAAACCAAAAGAGGAGAGTAAATCACGCACATCGTTGCTCACCTGTGGTTGCTCGTAACTGATCGGTAGTTTTTTGAAGCTGACGTATGAATTAGGATCGATGATCGGTGTGTTGGGTTCTCTTTTCGCAAATAAATCATTGAACAGTTGCTGGTGGTTGGTGGTGGTGGTGGTGGGGGCCGCTGTTGAGGTGGTAAACAGAAGTGGCGATGAGTCATGCTCAGATTTTAATATGCCAAGGGCAACCAGCATGTTTTTCATGTCTTTGGTGAGCATGTCTGCAGGAAAATGTGGTTTAGGAGTAGTAGATGATGGGATGCCGCTTAGCAAAGGATTCTGACCAATTTTCATATCAAAATGCTCGTCTAAGATTTTAGTGAGGCTAATCAGGTCCGAAGGTTTAACTTGCGAAACTCCCTTAGGTGGGAGACTGGTGTCAATAACTTGGTCTGGAGCTGTGTTGACATTAGTCCAGTTGAAATTTGGCAATAGAGTGGTGGTGCGGCGAGTTGTGGTGGAGGTCATTGGAGTTGTAAAAAGTGACCAGTTATTGGAGGAGTGGTTGGCAAATGTAGACTTGGTTTCAATGGGCCGTATGATAGTGGCTATCTGATTGGTAGATGACAACGTATAAGGAGTAGGCAAGAAAGCTTTGGTGGACTCGGCAAAAAGAGTCGAATAACGTGCTGCATCGTATAATTCGTCATCGGATTTAGAAGTTGATAGAGTTGAAACAAGCCCCTGAGTGGTTGAGTTGGTGGTCACATTTGGCGTAGTTGTGCTGACTGGTGTTGAGGAAGGTACCATTGTGGTTGTTGTTGAAGTGATTGGGGTTGAAGTGGTTGTGGTTGTGTTGGTTGAGGCAGTTGAGTTGGTTATGGTGGTTGGCGCCGTTGTTGTTCCGTCAACTTTGTCAATAACTGAAGCTGTAGTGGGGATGAATAAAGCAAGTTCCGCATCACTGAGTTTTTGTGGGTTAGGTTTAACTTTTTGTGGCTTCTTGTGAGGGCGCTTGTGTGGAAGAGGTCGTTTTGTGAAGCGATTTGTTATTTCGGTGCTTTCCTGCTTTCTCTTTAAAATGGTCTCTTCAATTAGGCTATCAGTGACAGAGGTGGAAATTGGTTTGAGCGATAGTAGTTTATTGATTTCTAAAGGCTTGACAGATTCGAACATTTGGAATGGATTTCCTTTAGTGGAACCTTCCATGCTCATTGTCGACTTGGTTTCTACTTCGATAGCGTCACTTTGGGCCCACTCTGGTTTATGATTTTTGGGAAGTTCGTTCAATTCCTGTACAAATTTAAAACTTTCTGGATAGCCATAGTCTAGAGGTGATTTTTGAAGTTGGGGAGCTGGTTTAGTAAATAGAAAGTCTGTGTATGGGTGACGAGAGTCTTCGCGTTTACTGAGTGGTATAGCAGCAGATGTCGTTCTTTCCAACCATTTTTCCAAAATTCTTGGTGTATCTACACTTTGAAGGGTGAATGTTGGGATTTGAGTTGTAGAGGAAAATGTATTCGTATCGACAAAAATCGACGAGGATCTAATTTTTTCGCTGTTGGACTGATGGTCTGGTTGTTCGTTGATAATAGCAGTGACTGGTGATTGTGTGTACAGAATTTGAAGGCTGGAGTTGGTGAGATCCGTGTTACCTTGCATAACAGGAAGTACAACCAGTAAATCTCTGTCATAACCACTGCGTTGAGACTGAGATGAATTTGTGGCTTGAGATAACATCATCGGTGCTATACTACTCATCTCAATCGCTGACTTCTGCAACCAAGTGGTGGTTGCATTTCCATTGACTGCTATTTGCGAAATTGTGAAATAGCAAATTAGAAAATATGTCCACATTTTGGCACTTGTTTCCTGCAACAAAAAAGTTGTAAATCAAATTCAGAAATTTTCATTTATTTATTGCCGGAATTTGAGTGGGGTATAAGGAAAATATTTTTATGGGTGAAAATAAAGATAAGCTTATGCTTAAATGAAAAGTTATGTGAAATGATGACTCACAATTAATGGGAGGAATTTCCACCAGTTATCTTTGTTCTGTTAAAAACAAATATGTGAGCTTTCGAACATTTAAAAAACAATATTCGTTATTGTTACAATTGCTTCAAGAAAAGTAGCCCGAGTGTAATAAATATACCTGAAAAATCCCATTATATGATTGATTAGCTGTATCTATCTACGTTGCAAGTACCCACATTGTGATAACACAATATTGGTAATAACACTACATTTATACAATTTTTAGAAGATTTTCTTCATCCAATGCAAAGAAAAATTTCTTGACTCCCACCTCTTAATTAACTTCAATCGTAATTCACATTGTAAAAAACCGACATGCAAAATAGAGTAAGTGGGTACTCTTTCTTTTGATTCAAAATCGTCACTATACTTTTGCATTGTTTCCTCAATACTATGCGTAATTTTATATATATATATAGTAGCCGAATTTCCACCAAAATCAACTTTTTCTTTCATCTTGCCGTATACTACAGTGCTTATTCAAAAAATTAAAAAAAATTTGAAAAAGTTCAACAATTCCCTCTTTTTGTTTGTCAATTTTCCTGTTTATTTTGAAAAAGTCTTTGAACCTTGCTATAGAATGCTTGTATCATGGGAAAAAAATCTCGAAGGTAAGTATACGTATTTCAGTTTACAAATTTTTGATTACGAAATGACACTTTTTGTAGCCGACTCGGTAAATCATTGTGTGGTTTTAGTTTTCTCCCACGTGGCGCTCAAGTTAATTTAAATAACTTTTTACTTATTTTCCTGAAACACCGATTGAAGTCGAATTATTTTCAAGGATTACACGGTTCTAGCTGGGGGCAACACTATACCCTCTTTGGTCCAATATGCAATAAAAGTTTACCAAGTGCCAATTTTTTGGATTTTTTCGTCAAAATTGCAATTTTTTGGTTTGTTGTAAAACTCGATCGATTGCGACCTCCCTTAACAACATATTTTCACGCGGCTCCTGATTATTTAGATTATTTAGATTGTTTCGTAGGGTAATCAGTTTTTCCCATTTTCTCGAGCACCATGTGAACCCACCTATAATTATGTGGCGAATGAAACAAGAATTCTGCTATGGAACTTTGAAAAGAACGAATTCAGAGGAGAGAGGGTTTGTTTTACTTTACTTAGCTCAAACCATAATTACAAAATTACCTACGAGCTTGAAAGAGATCGTGAGATTGTAATGTCACCTTTTATCAATAAAAATGAAATAATGTTGCTTACGAAACATTAGACTATTTTTGAGTGTGTAGAATGATAGGAATTTTAAATGATGTATAATGTTGAGAAAAAGATTCGCTTTTTATAATTTAATATTACAATGATCCAGCGAGTTATGATTATTTATATTTTACAATTTTTTAACGCGTGGTAATACGATGTTCGTATTTTAACAACACAACTTAGATGATTGAAATGGAGAAGCTCTAACGAGTTTTTTTCACTTAAAGGAAGTTTTCATCTATTTCAGAATTTACGAAATGATACAGTAGAATTGATAAACTTGTGTTTGAAAGATAATGGTAATCTGAATCTCGAAATTGCGATTTTCAACGCTTAGTTGTGATTTTGATTTTCTAATCGATTTTTTTTTCTCTCCTTCAGATCTTAATAATTTTTTTATGGAAGGTTCTCATTAGGCACACAAATTTTTTTTTTTTCATTCTTATCTACATCTTACAGGTTGCGCTAACAAATTAATTTCTTTTCGCATAGACTGGCACTCATTCTTTGCTTCGCAAGCCTCTCGTAATGTTGGTCTTGACGTGCCAGTTGTCACAATATAATAGTATATAGGTATGTAGCCGCGTATAATATTGGTGTTCCCAATCGTAACACCCGGAAATCGAACAGACTACTCCAGATTTCTAAACCCAGTCTTATTTAAAAAGATGGAGACATGCTTTTTGAAGTGCTTATCCATGAAAATGTTAGAAAACCTACACGAATAAGGTAAATCGAATGACAAAGTTATATTTTCGAATTGAATTTTGATTAAAAAATATTTTAGCAAAAATTTTCGTCAGAAAATTTAATTATTTTATTTGCAGATGATAAATAAAGAAATGATTTGAACTTGGAACAAACTTACCATCAGATATCTGATAAAAATTTTTTCAAGTAATTTTTGATATAAATATTCTTAGTAATTTCTTACCATCCTCCATATTATTCCAAGTCTAAAATTTATGTTAAGACACGATGTTTTCGTTTCCTTTTACTCATATTAGGACAACTTTTCGGAAAAAATTTCATACATTAAAAAAAAAAAAAAAAAATGAAACTTGTAGATACCTACTTACTTAAATTGGCCAGTGAATGATAAATCTAAGAAAATTAATTTGAATTACAGCACACTGTAGCCGTATAAAAAACAAATAATCACCCAAAAACGGGGTAAAATTAAATTAAATCCGTATAAATACGGGAATAGCAGTAACATTGTGAAACTCGGACGTAGAATTTCCCAGTAGACTGCAAGTAACATAAACATAATTACACTCCATAAAAATGCAGGGAACCGGGTAGCACGTAAGTAACATAATTAGTGTGATTTCTAGAATGGGTCTGTTTTTTTTAAAGTAGGTATGTGAATTTATATGCGTGGGTGTATTTATTATATATTATGGTTACCTAACAGTTTTCCATATGAAAATTTCCCCGCTCGAACGCTTACCCGATTTTTTTTCATCCAAATTTTTTTCCCTGAATACCAAATTTCCAAATTCATTTTACATAAAAAAAGTTTCCTCAGTAAATATTTTTCTTACGGATGTTTTATCGAATGTGTCTTTCTCGTATGTTAGTGTATCGTTTCGATGGAAAGTGAATGAAGGGACATCCTACCTCCCACTATTCTGTACAGAATGGAGAAATCCTCTTTTCATATTAAACACAAAAAAAAAATAATAATTCACTTTACTTACCCACTATAATTTCTATAAAGACAAGTTGACAGCACAACAGCACAGACAAGTCAATTTAATACGATAACAACTATAGTATGCCACGGTGACATAATATCTGTTACCGGGAAACTAATTATTCGCAGCCTACCGGGCGCTTGTTTCTAGACCTTTTTTTGATTCTTTTAATAAAAATTTTTTCAGAAATAAATGCATTCGGCATTTTCGTGTTAGTAGAAAAACATTGGGAGAAATGTGGTTGCGGAAAGTGTTCGTGCGAGAAAATTGTAATTGGGGAAATATGAATTTGGGAAACTGGGCGGCAACCACAATACGTATATACTATATAATGTATCCGTACATAATACACCGTGGGTACTGTATAATGAGCTGCCGGTGAGTAAGGCGGACGGAGCGGTAAAGTAAATGCGAAGAAATTTTACGGTAGAAGACCTTGCGAAGGTAACTTTCACTCAGCTACAAGCGGTTAGTTCTACAAATTCGAAACTGCGGTCTACTCGATGGTGCGACGTACACCACTGCGCAGCTACTGCACCGTGCAGCAAGCACCCGACTGTACTGCCTTACTGCCTATAGGCAGCCATATAGAGCCATATGCCATGGCCGGCTCTGCACCGCACCGCACCGCACCGCACCGCACATCCATCAACGCAGCACACACTGTAAGCCGTTAGGTGAACCTACCTGGTTATTACGCAGGTACTGTATTATACACTACTTTCACGCGACGTTCATTTCACTTTCTATACGCATTATGACCGCACAGCTATAGGTATAAGTACTCGACACTTTATTTCGTTATGGGCTACGATTACGAACCAGCTAAGCCTACCCGACCTATACATATATTTTATAATAATGATAATAATGATAATAATAATAATAATAATAATAATAATAATAATAATAATAATAATACTAATAATACGCTGTTCTTCGTCATATCATACCAGGATCATGTCGTTCTTACAGCTATCCCACCAACCTAAGTAAATATGGCTTCTTTTTGCAGCGGTCGAAGGATGGCTGACGAAAGAAACAATAAAGTACAGAATGATTTTGGACCAATACACAGCCTACGGATACCCGTTATTTTCTGACTCTTCGATACCTTTAGGATGCGGTCAATTGTTACGCATTTTTTCAACTATAATCGTTGGTCTTGTTTTTTTTTTATTTTTCTTGGGTGGCAACGAGGGGACGAGGTGACGGCGCGTTCTTTCAGATGGGCGCGACCTACCTCAGCCATCCCTTAGTTAGGTCACTGAGTCATTGCAACCGCGCTCCCATCCAACGTTTGTGAGGTGGACACTATTATTTAATTCGTCGTACGCGTTGGCATTACGGCTGCACCTTTGTGAACCGACAGGTAGCCTCCGCAGTGAAGTACCTAACATTTAAAACAATTTCGAAAAAAATAGGATCACCGATCGAAGATTATTCCCGGCTCGAAAGTTCCAACAGAAAAATTGCGAATGTGAGCAGAGATGGTATGGAATCCGAATTTTGACATAGCGTCGTCCGTCAGATAGGGCAGCGTTTCGAATTTTTGGGCAATTTCCAACGACCGCGTCCGCAGCCCAACCAATTTTTCATTTCCCGGCCTAAAACGTTTTTAGAACACTAACTTTTTGAAAACGACTCCGCACAACAGTTTCACCATGTGTGGCATCGAATAGGCAGGCGAGCGGTGAAATCCGAAATACTCGAATTACGGTTGAAAAAAATGGGTGCCTACTTGAAGGGACGAGCCCATGGTGGCGGAGCTGCGAGGCGATAAATCCACAAATTTTTACTTACGTCCGAAGTGAATAATTTGTAAATATATGCTATAGGTATTTGATAAGGAAACTGAATGTGGTAGTAGGGAGGGCGATCTTTTTCGATAGGTAGCTACCGATATCTGCAAAAATATGCTTTTTCGCCTTATTTTTTCTCGTTCTAGCAAACATTCGGACGGACATTCTCGCTGGCTTATTTCTCTGAATGGGGTAACTTTCAGGTCTCACCTTTTCTAACCAATCGCTCACGATGATTCTCAACTAAAGAACCTTGGAATTGCACCTTCCCCCATTATATTGCCCATCGACAACACGCATGAAGCCATCTCTTAAAGTTATTATACCTACCAAAGTTTCAAGAAAAGTCGAAAAGAAGGGAAGATTTTAAAAGCGATCGATTTTCGCGATATAGGCGTTAGGTGCGCCATTTTTTTACCTTCTAAACATTCGGAATTCGGGTTCTCAACCGAAACCGTATTTCCACCAATTTTCTTTGTACGCTACGTAGGGCTGTAGAAAATTTGAAAACATCCGCCGCGAAGAAGGTCTATAGGGGTATCCGGCGTAGGATATCCAATTCCGAGACCCGAACTGCGTAAAAGTAGACGTCTTCTGCGACACCCTTCGCACACTTCCATCCTCATTCTTTCCCCAATTGATTGGCGCGCTCCAACTTCTTCGCGATTCGGATTTTCAAGAATCCTTCTTCGAATTTCCAATTTGATTGAAAATGCCCATACCCACGCCCACGTCATCCGTATTTTTTAAAACGATTTTCCAGAAATCTCTTAGTCAACCTGTCGACTAATAAAACTCTTTACCACGATGAAAATACAAACCTAGGGTACCTAATTCTATAGACTTTTAATTTTCGATTCAAAATCAGATTAATATTTGGAAGCAAACCCCGGCAACTCGATAAATTGCGATTTTCCAACTTGGAAATGTATTAAATGTTGACGGTTGAGACTAAAGTAGTCGAAATTTATTCAAAGAACCGGCTACAGTACCCACGCAGTTGTCGAAAAAAAGAATCGATTCTATTAATTTTCCGAATCGTGTACCTATCCTGACAGAGTCTCAAAACAGAATATCAAAACTAGAAACCAATTATGAGAACCGCTAATTTTGCTTAAAAAAACCACTAAACACGAACTTTTTATTACAAATTTTACTCAAAAAATGTCACGCAAAGGAGAAGAAAATAAGAATAAAAACATTCCCTTTTGGGGTAAAAAAGTACCAGTTTTCTCGATTCTCGGATTATCCAATTTCACCGGTTCTCGGGTTAACAGATTCGAAATTAACGTTCTCGGTTCTCAGTAAATTTGGAACCGGCTATCCGGTAAATCGATTCTCCTTGACAGCCCCTGTGCGAACCCTCCTCTCGGAGTACCTACTTACTTAGGTCAGTTAGGGTTTGTATCATTTTGGTTTCGTTGCCGAGCCACTTTCGATAAAAATTTGCATCTACGACCGACGTGAAGGTGAGATAGATGGAATTTCGATTCTATTGTCAGTAATTTAAAGTCGATATGAACTCGCGTTCGAGGTTCGACCGATAGGCGATGGTCAGTGGATAACGGATGCAGAGGAGGTCCACAAATTCATTCCGACGGCTGAATTAAGTTTTCAAATAATGTTTCGATCGCGACCAAAAATGAAGGCTTTTTAATTATTTTCGTCGTCGTCGTCGTCGTCGTCGTCGTCGTCGTCGTCGAATTCTCGTGGTACGACTAACATTTACGTTCACCCCTTTTTTTCTGACTTAACAAGTGGTAGTTCTGACCTGCGGCTCGCCCAATGTAGGCTTCAACCAAACAACGAGGAGAGACCGGTTGAAAGCGTTCAAAAGTGCAGCGTGGAGAGGGCTACGCCGAGTGTGAAACGAATGGACAACATCGCGAAGAAACGGACGAAACGCGGGTTAAAAAATAATTTTGGGTTCGTTGGTGAGAGGATGAGACGTGGAAAATGTGACTGGGCAGGTCACGTTGCCGGGCTAAACGCCAATAAACGAGGATCAAAAATTACAAATCGGTTTCGCAGCGAAGGCGAGAGGAAAGGGGTAGCGATCGGAATATTGGTGCGACGCAGCGTGCGATCCATGGGGTAGCGCACCACCCACCACCCACCACCCACCACCCACCACCCGCAGGAATGGTCCGTAGGCTGAAGTCGACCTTTTCCCCGAACGACCAACTTTTACGAACGCAATATTCCAACTTTAAATTTGCTGCCAATATGGAGGGTGCCCTGCACCCTTCACCATCGCGATTATACCCGTCCTCGGGCCACGTAATTTTATTTTCTGCAGTTGGCGTCGACGGTAGCCTTTTGCTGACCTGGAACACTCGTAAATAGCGATTACTCAGCTTCGCTGTCAAACGATGAATCGGACTCGGACTCGACTTTATGGTTTGCAGGCGTCGTTTTCACACCGGCTAAATTTTTGCGCCCGACTTGACGCAGGCACCCGACTTTACCCTGCGCCCTATTTGCACTTTTTCACAATAGCTACTCGCGTTATTATTATTTATTTATTTTATTTATTTTTTTTTTCGTACTTTCGTCATCCAAGGCACCTTACAGGCTGAGAGTGTTTCGAAGAATGACTCACCTGGTGAATCAATACTGGACGCACCGAAGGTAATTTTTGTACGGCCCTTTGAAAACTGACTCAACCCCGTACTTACACCTATCCATTGCTTCGACTATATAGCTTATGGACTGCTAGAACTGATAAAATCTTGAAGCCAAACACTGCAGGCGTTACTTTTCGAAAAAGGTACTTTGTGTGAAAACTGAATTTATATCAGGTAGAATATCGTGTATTTTATATTTAGACCTAATTATTTCATTCCTTAATTCTTACTTTTTTTTAATATACAGAACGTTTTAATGCAAATGGGATTAAATGTTATTACTGTCGATGGAAAACTAATCAAATAATTACGTACATACAGGTAGAATAAGGAAAATATTAATAATTTCTTTATTCTTATCGTAATACTATACCATACAGTTAACTATATAATAGTTTATGAGGATGTACCAATTATGCCTACAAAATCCAATTTATTACAAGCCTCTTCAAAATCATCAAGAGATTGCAACAAATCTGTCAGTAAGCTATTGCCATTAGATGCTTCTAGACCATTAGATAGTGGATTTATACTCATCTCTTCAGTTAAGTCAAGTTTTGATGCGCTTAAAGTATCAGTGGAATGAAGTTCTAGTGAAGTATTACATATTTATGTCATTAATTATTCTATAAACTTACAAATAATGCCATTTTATCATGTGTCAATGGCAAAGTAGAATAATAATAAAATTAATTATCTTCAAATATAATTTTAATTACTAAATTAACGAAATATAAAAATTTATTTTTTTCTAGCCAGAATTGGAAATTTGGAATCACTATCACTCATAACCAAAGGTCGTTTTTTGTAAAAAGAACTCCTGTTAACAGTGGCTTCAGCAGTCTTCCATTTAATCCTATGTATTTCTTATCAGTTCTAGCAGTCCATAATCTATATAGTCAAAGATCCATTGTCGAAGGATCTATACCTAGGCGTACGTTCCGTACGATACAGTCGACCGTGCGGATCGAGGATAAAGATCGATAATAAATAATTAAATAATAAATAAAAGATCAACTTGGTGGTGGTGCAGTTAGAATAATATGCGCTATATCGACGTTGGATGTAACTCGGCTCTCTTCCACAGATTGAAGCAAAAGAGAAAAAAGAAAAAAGAAAAAAGAAAAACACAAAAAAAACAATGTCGTATTTTACGGCCGATTTGCGTAACCAACGACGCACCAAAGTGGCTGCGACATCTGGCGGACTTTTTCGTAAGCTTTTGAAAATGGGATAATGGACACAAATCTATCGAACCTAATGTTAAACAAATCCTCGATTATTAATGCTTTTTATGGTTGGTTTTGAGTTAGAGACGCTCGGTGTGTATTGACTGTAGTACTCTACGACATTTATTGCAAAACGTCATTCATATTGACGTGTTTTTATGATCGATACCGAAAAACACCTTCTTCAAAAAAGGACGAAAAAAATCTATAGAAAATAAGTTTGGGTTAAAAAACGAGTTTTCAAAAGATAAGTTTTTATTTTTTATTTTTTGGCCGTAGCTTCTTGCGAAATGAACATTATTTCGTTGCGGAAGGTTGGCTGCAGTATCGATATATTTTGAAATCGCCGTAGCGAGTACAATAAACGAAGCTTATGATAAAAGCTGATAAAAAAAGGTCCATATTTTGGTTTACGAAGCTGTGGGTGTCGAGTGCCGAAGGGATAGTTTCATTGTTACGTGTTTGGTGCAGCGTTTTGCGAGTACCTGTAATAGTAAAGTAAGCGCCGGCAAAAGTTCCGAAGCGCAAATTGGAAAGGCAACGGTCTTCGTTGGCCGAGGTGGGCGCGCGCTTTCCAGTTTATGGAAGAATTGGTGCCGGCGACGCGGATACCGCATCACATTAGCGCAGTTTCGTACTGCGTCACCGGTTGGGGCAACCGCGTTATTTCGTCAACTTTTACAATAAAAGACGCATCCGGTTTCCGGTTGATCTCGTTTTCGCGTCCCCACCAACCAGCCGCCAAAAATTCTCGCTTCCCGTCGATTGTCGCCGTCGCGCTACCCACACCCCACGCGCTACCACAGCGGCGACTGAGCGAAGCTACTCTCAAAATAGACGCCGGGGCGCCGCGTTCGACATTTTTGATGACACGACGTCGGTTCGAAATCAAGCGCCACCGAGTGAGAAGCTGAGAGGAAGAAGACTGGGAGACTATGAAAGAGAGACGGAGAGAGAGAGAGAGAGAGAGAAAGAGAGAGAGAGAGAGAGAGAGAGAGAGAGAGAGAGAGTGAGAGTGAGAGAGAGTGAGATAGAGTGGGAGAGAGGAAGTAGAAAAACGAAGACACGCACGTCGATACGGCTTTCTCGCCGATGCAGCCGTAGCAGCGTAGCGGTTGGCCCGATGACGGTGATGATGGCCGCGTCGACGCTGCAGCAGCTGTGCGTCGGTCGCGCGATTCGCGTTGATTCGCGTTGACGCGTGCGCCGATCGACATTCGACACCGTCTACGTGTCGCGGCACCGCCGATCGTTTCGAGGCTGGTAGTTGCAGTTGGTGCCTGCCCCAGCCCCGTCACTACCGCCGCCGTCCATACGTCGACGGTGCCTGCGTAGGCACACGCTTTTCACACCCTCGTTGGCTTCCGTTGCCGCGTCATAAGCCACAACTCGACGCAGTATTTTACCGTATCCCCACCAATACTCGATGATCGCGGCGCATCGTTCCATTCTGTGGTGACGCCGGGTGCGGCAATCGGCTGCGTGGCTGCCTCAGTAACGCTACGTCAGCCGCAACCGAAATTTAACGCCAACTCGGCTCCACTGAATCCGCCGGCCCGATCGCGAGTACCGGCCTACCGGCTGGCGATGCTGCAAATCTGCGACCATCGCAGCAGCCGCCTCCCGTCCCCTCGCTCTATCGTCGCACCCCGATATTTCGTCGTGACGCCCAGCGCAGATACGGACAGTAGGTACGATCGCATTTTATTCGACCAATTTGCTCGATGCGGCCTCGAAACGACCATTTTGTGAAAATCGTACGTCGTTTGAGGCAGCCGCATCTCTCACCCCCCCCCCACCCAAATGATATTCGCACCTACCAACCGTACATTTATACTCGCCGCAAAACCCAGTTTGCCAATTCGTCCACAATTCAATATCATAAGTTCATTACTGCAATCAAAACGGAGTCGCGAATTTCCCAAAATAATATTACGAGAAAAATTGTACGTTTCTCAAAATTGTGGAAAAACCACCTTTCCAACAATTTTTATTATCCACTTTTCGCGGACACCGCAAAACCAATAAACACCGAACTCCTTTCAGGCCTGGTTCTAAGTGATGATTTTTTTTCCTGAAAACCTCAGCACTATCCCCATTCGTGCTTTTCTCAAAAACACGATCGAAACATTCTCTCCAACGACTCAACCAATAGGCACGAATCAACAGTCAATCTTGAGACTGTACGATGAGTATCTCTATTAAAAACCTCAGCCCCGTCTCTTCCATAGTTCTTTCAGAATCTTGGAGAAACCCTTTTTTCCAGGAATATTTTTTGAAGCGAAATGAAGCGAAAACAGAACGAAGTTTCCAGAACAACCGTGACGATGACGCCACTGCAGTTAGATTGCTCAACCAAAATTGATGAAAATTTGTGCATCACAAATTCAAACTGAACCCGATGTCGCGACGAACAACGATTTTTTATAATTTTATATTGCGATCTATAAAAATTTTTTTCTTTAAATAGAACCGATTTCAAAAACATAATAAATAATAGACTGGAAAAAATGAAAAATAATTCCTGTAAAATTTCTAAAGCAAGATCTATGTTCTTCGGACTGGAATTATTGAAGCCGGCGCTAATTAAGAAATTTTGTCATAAAATTGGAAGGAATTGACTCGGGTAAAAAGCCTACATGCGGTAAAGAAAAAGAGCGCCGATTTCAATAATTCCAGTCCCTAAACCTACATCTTGTTGGAGAAATTTTAAAACAATTATTTTTCACTTTTTAGCGGCATTGTTTGTTATTTTTTTTTTTTAAGTCAGTTATATTTTTTGAAAAACATTTTTTTCAATGACTTTTCGTTTCTAACGTTAGCGGCAATTTTACTTAAACAGTTTTTTTATTTAAAGATAACTCCGAAACTACCTCATCGATTCTGAAAAAATTTTAATGAGACTACCACGCAACCATCCTCTATCATTAAAAAACGGTTCATCAAAGTTGGTGCACAGTTTGAGAAATTATGCTGGAACAAACGTACAAAAAAAAAAAAACACAAAAAACACAAAACACACAAAAAACACAAAAAACACAAAAAACACAAAAAACACAAAAAACATATATACGGATCGAATTGATAAGCTCCTCCTATTCGAACCGTCGTCGCAAGAGTGTTCGTAAATAACTTGGCTACCGAAATTATTTCGATGGGCGAGGGATTAAAATAATTCATTTCATAAAAATTGTGTCAAACATCGTCATTTTGTTCTTTGAGGAATTTAGCTCAAATTTTCAGTTAATTTTTTTTATTTTTGGATCGAGCCACTCATTAATCCCCCTATAATCTAAAAATAGGTTAGGTTAGGAACAGTTTTTGATATCTTATTGTACGATACATCCTCGGATATGTTTATTCGAGAGCAAAGTTTCCTTTCTGACATTTGTGATGTGTTCGAAGGTACACTTTATTTTGGCGGGGTTGACGTCATTTTGGGTAACCCACTTCGCTTCAGTTACGTTTCTGGGGTTTGTTTGCGACCTGCGAATCCTATCAACCTTTCTCCAGTTTCTTCAGAAACTACTGAACAAGTAGGCACCAAACGCCAGTCGGACTTAGTTGGCTACATTTCGTGAAAATTTCATTCCTACCCGTTTCGTACTTTTCTCGAAACAGCCAACACAAAATTTGGGCGATACGTATAAAAATAGTTTTACACGTAGAAAATTGTGAAAATGTTTCTCATAAACCAGATATTCGTCATTCCTACTACCGAATTTTTTGCGAGGTCAATTTTGAAACCCCGTTGGCAAGCAAACTGCGTAAAAAAATATGTGCTTAGGATACAAAAAATTCGATTAATCTTTCGATTTTTCTCAATTATTTTGAATGTAGGGACGGATGTTTGAACTCAAACTCTTCATCAATTTTATTATAATTTTCCTTTCCTAATTCTATCTATTTTTAGCATTTTTACGTTTGAATAATGGGAAACATCAATTCGGCAATTTTACGAATTCCTTACATTTGGCTAAAAAAAAAACAAAACTGTCCCTAATTAGACAAACCGGCTTTCGCACAATATTTGCACGTCAATTAAACTCGTTCACCAAAGTCACGACGTGAAACAGAAACCATATTTTTTCTTCGCCAAGCGTAGCGATAGCCCACAGCGATATTTACGATGTCTATTGGCGACAGTCGACTGGTCGCACAATCGAGGATAACATCAAGAATGAGCAACATCCCAAATTTTCCGTTGACGAAATGATGAAAGCGTAAAAGAAAGCGAATAAAAATGTGTCCGAAAAATAGGTAACACACTTTTTAGCTCGTTTGCGAGCGAGCAAACGGGGTAATCAAAAGGGTTAGGAATGGGGATGATGAAAATTATCCGTTTCGTGAAAAAAGAAAACGATTAACGCAGTTTTCCCATTTTCATCTATTTTTTATTTTTACGTATGTACGTATAATGTATTGCCCCAATTTTGTGTTCAAGGTTTTGAGAAAACTAAAGAAGGGATTAGAGCTGAAATTTTTACAGGAGATTGTCCTTGAGCAGAGCAAAACAGAAGAAATTAATTTGGCGTTTGTTAATTCGGTAGTTTGCGAGAAAACTGAAGAATAAAAAATTCCCAGCGGATCAATTCGGAGCAGAATTTAGAATCCGACTTGTAAAAATTTGTAGATTTTGAAAAATCGGTGACCCAAACCGATTTTTTTCACGTTGCGATTTTCACTCGACGTCTCGATACTTGGTAAGTGAAGTTAGCTTTGGAAATGGTAATCAAATCGCTTTATTACGTATATACCACCTATACTTGGAAATTGTTTCGGCATTGAGTAGAGCTGGCGTAAAAATTTTGGAACCAGCTGCGAAACAATATATTTCTACTCGTTCAAATTAGTATTCGTATGTCGCTGTACTCGGTAAACTATCATCCATCTTGTATATAAATTGCGTCAGATTCGTGCGAACGTAACCCTGACACTAAGCAAGAATCTTAGCACGCTCCGTCTTATACTCACACAATGTCTATGTCTGTATCACAAATACATTCCTGCAACACCCCCATACTCGTCAATAACATTCGTGACATATGTTTCGAGTTTACCAATCATTTTTCGTCTAAAATTGCCGTCGCAAGCTCGTAGAATTTTGGCCAATCAAACAATTTTCCTACGTCCGAGTCAAAAAATATTTTTCCCGTATTTGGTAAGTTTTTTGTTCATTGTTTACCATCGCCCCACAACCCTTATGGTATCGCAAAGAAAGTGGAATTTTCCTGTACCAGTGTTTCGAATTTTCAAGGCACGTCTGCCCGGCCTTCCCTATGCGAAAAGTGGGTCCGGCGCCCCTGCCGGTAAGCAACCGTTTGTACGAACTAAACGAGCCAATCGATCCAAAGCACGAGTATAGGCTACGACCGCCTATCGGTCCCATAAAATAGGCTGGCCAACCGCTAGCGGCCAAATGCCGCATACGTACCATTACATCTTCATGGCGAACTGCGTGCACGGCGAGCTACATGCGTGATACGACGAAACGGGAAAAGGACAACCGAATGAGCGAAGAAAATCTGTCCGGTAATTTCGGGGTGCGAGAACGGCACGCACGCACACCCGCGCACACGCGCGCACACACACACACACACACACACACACACACACACACACGCGCGCGCGCGCGGATAGGCGAATCGACGACGCACTTCGCTGGAAGACGTAAAGTGAGAATCGAAAAAAGTAATTATCGAATAACCAACGCGAAAAGCGGACGCAGCCTTCGGCGACGTATGACAGCGAAAGAGAAACGATTCCATTGTGACGGCATGCGCACGGAGAATACGCTTGAAGGTCGGCGAGTGGAGGGAGTAAAGTAAAAGATGACCGGTTCGACCCACACTCCATGCAGCACTCCGAGGAGGCGCGGGCACAGATGCGCAGATGCGGACGGAGACCGCGCGAAGGCCGCTTTCACAAGAAAATGAATGCGGGCGGCAGCAGCCACGGCTGGTTGACAGCCGCCACCGCGCCACTCGGCTCGTGTAGATCGGACTGTCCGTAGACGGGTAGGCAGCGACGCGGCTGAGGCAGACTTAGGCTATCGACCTAACGGATCCACTCTCCAACGAAAGAAACGTAGGTAGGTAGGTAGGTAGGTAGGTAGGTAGGTACCACACAACCGCATATTTAGAGGGCGATAACCGACGCTGCTGGCCGAACACGAACACGTGTGAAACGGGCCTTTCCAACGCTGAGGACGACCGGCCGTGAATGAGAAAAATACGTTTTAATCGAGCAGAAGCTTTAACGTCGTCGAACTGGGAACTGGTTATCCCTAATCGGCGAAACGGAGGAGGTGTCGCAACGGTAAAATCGATGACCCAATTGCCGACCGTCGTTTTAGACTCGACTCGAGTCGGTTCCGGTTTTTGGCGCCCGCCGGTCCCAACGGCAATTCATTCCAAAATCAATAATCCACGCCGGTGGCATGCCATGGCATCGCACTGGCAACGGGATAAAGTGCCAGCAAGCGATGAAAGTAGCTGACCGTTTATGCCTAACGACGTCAGCTGGCTCGCAAAAGATGGCGTTAGATCGTCGGCTGTGTCTGCTTGCGTGCGTATCTGACTGTGTCCATACTCTTCCATACTCTCACACTCGAGCACCGGCAGCCGACAATCGCCCAGTAAACGATAATCGCCAATTATCACTCCTCTGGAGGAGACCAGCTTTGACAAACTCTCACCTCAAATCCTTATTGCTACCTCTCGACGGAAAAGCAAATGCTAATAATAATGATAATAATAATAATAATAATAATAATAATAATAATAATAATAATAATAATAATAATAATAATAATAATAATAATATTAATATTAGTAATAATAATAATAATAATAATGATACATTTCAAAGAAAAGCGGGTATAGAGGAGAAAAAATGCACCCTATTAGACGGAAATGGAGAAGACACATTACTCCTAATTTTTTAACTCGTATCAAAAGTTGATGCACGTTGCGAATAGTTAGCCTTAAGGGTGCAGGGTGCGCAGGGTGCGCTCGTATGTGACAAAACAAAAAAACAACAACACAAAAAAAAACATTTCCGGCTGGAGAGGGTGATGTCAGTTCGCGCCAAATTACCGATAGTGTCGCCCATAAATCTATATTAGGCTTTCATGCTGGAATAGAGAGACACGCGGAAAGAAAATCGTCGACGAGGCAAGGGTAAAAGAGGAGTTGGTAGTTCGCACCGTGGTTGACAAAAAAAAAAAGAAGAAAAAGAAAAAAAGGGCAGCGGGTGGAAGAAGGGGTAGAACAAATCTCGTCCCTGCGACGGAATACCGGCGTTGCAAATCGAATAAAAACGAGTCTTTTTTTCTTTTTTTTCTTTTTTTTTTCATTTCTTTCCTTTTCCTGGTCGTCCTACTACCCTGCTGCCCGCACCCCAAAAAATCCCACCCCGTTCGCCCGCACCTTCGCTTTTTTCTTTTTCTTTTTCTTTTTATTATTTATTCAAATGTGTCGTTATGACTGGAAGCATGTTGGTGGCGGACGAGTAATAGTTTATTTGGTATCTTTTTCAAACGGCTTCCGCCGACTCGGTTTTATAAACGGTCGTCCGCCGCCGCCGCTGCCGCCGCCGCCGCCGCCGCCGCCGCCGCCGCCGCCACTGTCGCTTATCTTAATTTTTCATTCGACATTTTTCACGTTTTACGAGCGCGCTGCACCATTTTCTTGCCGTCAGTTTTTCCTTTTGAATCGCGCTTTTCTATTCGAATCGCATTCGTATTTCAGTATTTCACTTTCGCTTTCGTCGACTTCCTTTCTCGACGCACTCGCCTCTCTCTCACACGGTTACCATTAATTATTGGGCTGCGATAAGAAAATGTCTGTAATCGCGACGAGACTTTTCGTAATAAATCGCCAACGACGGACTGGGTACCTATTCTCGATAAAATATTAGGTCTACTTAATAATATTATTATTATTATTATTATTATTAGTCGGTAGACGACGGCGACGGCGTTCGACTACACCCTTCTCTTCCGAAGCAAATTATTCGATCGATTGAGACTGGCTGATGGCTTTTGTCCTATGCGTAGAGTGCGCATCAGCATACCCTTTGATAAATTCGTTCAGCCTACATACTCGGTATCGAATACAATTTAAAATATCCACCTTCAATCCTTCATTTCGCGCCATTTCCAAATCGAATACGAAAACTGAGATAATTATTATTGTTCGCGTAAGTCGAACGGCATTACTTGCAGGGATCGATTTTAGACATGGGCGCCGACTTGATCTGTTTTGGGAGAGCTGGCCCCCCTTAAATTCTGTTGTAAATTTCGGTGGTTACTTACGCGCGTTGTTTTCACGTCAAATAATCAACAATTCGTTGCTTACGCCGAATGTGAACCAAAAATGTTCACACGTTGTCTTCGTCCCCTCCCAAATAATTTGGCCAAGTCGGCGCCGCTGATTTTAGGCATCGAAAAAACGAAACATATCTCAAGAAAAATACTGAGAAATACTTCCTTTCTTTCCAAGTTATAGCCCCTCACGATGGCGAAAAAAATGAAAAAACTGCTGTAATTTCTCGAAAAATTAAAAATAATAAGCGTAATTTAATACCAGAGAGTAAGTACCCGCGTTAATGTCATTTATTTTCAACTGGCACTGACAGTTTTAGCCTACAAACAGTTGGAAAAGGGTGAACAGGTTTGATTGTTATTGTTAAGCAGCCATATTTCAGAATTAAAGCTAAGCTGAAGGTTTTCCTTAAGGTTGTCTCGGGTTTGGGACAAAAAGTAGGGGACGGTGGGGAACACAAAAAACGGCTAAAAGGCGGTAGGTGAACTGCGGCCGAAGATTTGTTTCCTGATAAGGAGACAAGTTAATTCGGGCCCAACACATTTCCATCCACGCGGGAATTGCGACCAAAAAGAATATATATGGTGCTTCGTGCCCATAACGAAGAATTGAATTTTAAAAACTCTAACGCGGCAGCTGCTCCGTTAGAAAAAGTGGAGTTACAAGTACAGTAGAAAATCAATTACTAGTAAAATACTAATAGATCATAATTGATGACTGTATTAAATTTTGTGACTTTTTAACTAAAATTACGCAGTTTAAAACCATTACCTGTTTTGAAATCGAAACGAAAATGGAGTTTAAGGCGGTACCGTCTGGCTAATCCACACCAAAACTTTTTTCCTGTATTAATAGATTATAGTAAATACATGTTCTGAATTTCGTTTCTATCGGTTCAAAATTAAGCATTTTATAGTCAAAATAAAAACATAATAGTACTACCGGAAGTACCCTCGAACCGATCCCCACCAAAATCAGTAGGTTAGTTACTTGGCTTAGTACTTTAGTTCGTATGAAATTTCGTGACGATCGAAAAAAAACTACCTCCTGTACCTTGGTAACGAGAAAGTGGCATATCCTGTACTATAATTATACGTATAATACGAACTTCGGGAGATGAAACAAAAAACGTACTCACCCCCAGCCCTGGGGGCTAATAACGGATCGAGGTTAGTAAAATGTTCGTGGAAAATCTATTTGAAAGTGTAGTTTTCATGTAGGTGTACGTTACAATTTACTTAAGTACTCGCAATTTAAGACGGTATAAATTTCCACGAATTATGAAATGCTGCAGGCTAAAAACTGTTGGAAACGCTATCACTCCAGAACCACAGGACGGATTTGCATGAGATTTTCGGCAAAAATTGTGTTATTCTAAGAAAAATTTATGGCCATCGAGGAAGTGCGTAGCCCCCTGGCGGAAAAGTTACCAATTTTTACCCAGAGACATACAGCTAAAAATATGTCCTATGCTCCGTATACGCTGCGATTTAAAAATATGTGAAAGATAGAGAAGAAGCAACTTCGGTTATACGTTCTGCGCATCCAAAGCTTCACATATTTCGTTGTGAAAACAGACATCTCCGTACCAATACACACACACACACACACACACACACACACACACACAGACACACTATCAAGCTACGCAGCAACCAATATCGGACTTGGAAACATTTTATCAACGTTTAATCTGCGACATGTTTTTGATCCAGCACTGGATATCTCTTTCCTATACATCTCTGTTTTTACTACTATCTGTGAAAACAGAAGGTGGTCAAAATATTTATTGAACCAAACAAAAAGGAGTAGAAAAGAGAATTGAAAAGAAACTTCTTCCCCTCTACTTTTTCATCGCCTAATGACTACCGGTTGATGAAATGGGTATGATTCTCTCTATCTGGCTCTTTTTCATTTTTTTTTCATCGAATTTCGTCCCAGTCGAAAAACAAAATTGTTGAAACAATATTATTAGACGTTAGAAACTACACAAGCGAAGCTGCAGGGAACAGTTCCTTCAACATTAAAAAACTGTAGCGCAGCAAGTCTGGTCAGAAAAATTATGTTTTTAAGAAAAAGAATTATGAATTTTGATGATCGCGTTAATTATCTGTAAGTTCATATTACGCGTAAATGTTACGTTACGATTATATGAAATTTGTTAGCCGCTGACGAAATTGTAGACAATGCGAAATTGAAAAGCATTATTTCTTGAAATCAAAAGTTAATTAAGATCATAAAGTATGGTAAATAATCGTATAATCTATATAATAAAATTCAATCCCACTTTTTGTATATTCATCCGCATTTTTTGCAACATTCGCAGAATTTTAATTCAGTTAAAAACGGCTCTTCTCTCACTTCAAGATTTTTCACCTTCTTTTTAAAGTACAAAGCTGGGGTTTGTACTTACTATTGAAAAGAGGAGAAAATTTTCTCGAGTTCATTACCGAAATTAATTTTTTTATAGCCATTAGTTTTTCACAAATTGGCTACAAAAAACTAGAAATAAATAAGAAATTTTCCATTTTTTAGTTTGTTATTCATTTCAAAAACTAACGATGGTCAAAAAATATTTTCAGCAGCAACCCCCTATTTTTCAACGATAAATTCATTTCCACCGTCAGATACTGTCAAAAACGAATTAATGACGAGATAACACAGCGAGAGAAAATACAAAACAAAACTGGGTGCTCTGCGTATTACTATATAGTACTTGGTTCACCGAGCATTGTTTGGATATGGAAAAAAATTTTTTCTCAGTTATAATCAAGCGGGAGAATTTTAGCAATATATTTATTAAGTATATCCGCGGGTATTATCGTATTCGTATATCTCGAGAATTAAGATCGTAATATTTAACTCTTACTTCGTTAGTCGTAAATCATAATAATCATACTCGGTTAAGGCGCTAGCAAAATTTGCCAACGAAACCTTTCTTATTTGTTACTCTTAGGGTTAATCAATTTTTCCACGTTCGCTGTTATCACTTGCTGCTGATGGATAGATTAAGATGCTCGTATATCTCTATTCAGCTAATTTTCTCAAGCTTGAAACCTTTGTAGATCATTTTTTCATACCCAAACACCTCTATACTGTAATTTTCAGCATCATCGTTGGTTTAGTTCTTCATAGCGTGCGTTTGCGTACGCACGTACACATACCTACACACGCATACTACAATTATTGCTCGTATTATAGTACCTACAGGATAGGTAGGTGTATATCTATATATACGCGAAGGGCTTTCTGCATTTCTGCGTAATCTTATGCCACTTATCGCACATTGAATGTACACGCACACGTAGGCATATGATTCTAGTCATCTGGGATTTGTAAGTGGAGCGGGTGGGGACGGGGCGTAGACCCCTCCTCCAAAGCTAGTGCCAAATTGGATCAAAGAAATACGATAAAGTTATAAAATAAAATTAAAATAAAATAGGAACGTGTGGATGAAGCTTTACCGGAAGTACCGTCTGGTCGATCCGCATTCAAAATTAATAAGTGTGGTCTTTGGCTCAGTATAAACGTTTGTACCAAATTTCGTGAGTATCGGACGAAAACTGCGACCTGTACCGCGAGAACAAAAAAACGGAATATATGAATATGATTATCTATCTATCTATCTATCTGTCTATCTATCTGTCTATCTATCTGTCTATCTCTCCGTCTATCGACCTATAAAAAAGAAAGAAAGATAATGAGAGAGTATTTCATAATTATTTGGCTGAAAGAATTATACAAAAGCTTTAGTCTCTCGCCAGCCACCCTCACCCCTCTCCATCTGGTTCGCGGTAATGTGTGGCAGCAGTTTTTAGCGAAATTTCTACCCGACTACATGGTATACGATGCGGTTTACTGCGTGCATACGTCAAATGTATCCTCTCCTCCCTACAAAACCACCCCTACCTGGCGTAGGCTGTACCAAAATTAGTCGCGACGACGACGAAATACTCGCTGGTTGCGCGATACGCAACGACGTATCGTCGACGTGATGAACGCGCCAACAACGCAAACAAAGAGGACGAAGGGTGGTGGTAATAATAGTGGCAAAGGCAGTGGCGCGACCAGGGCCAGGATCAGGGCCAGGGTTAGGGGGACGAAGGAAACGTCGAAATAATACGCTCTGGTTTCCTTCCGGCGACGTAATACTCGCATTTTGATTAATATTTGCGAAAAACGGGTAAACCGCGACCACTCATTCCCATTCCTCTGCCCCTCCCCCAGCCGCGCAGACATATTTATGCAAATATGTCGACTCTTATAGCTAATTTAACCGACGATATAAGCGAGCGTTAATTCGTACGCGGCCGGATATGCCCCATCTTGGGTTTCCCATACACCGTTATACGAATGGTTTTTTTTACCCGAAATACGACAAAAAAAAAAAAAAAAGTAAAATGTTTTTCTCGTCTTTCTTTTCAGCGAGAAAAAATGCAGCATTCGTATGCTAATTCGATTAGATATTATTGCGACCTCTGTTTGCCACGAACCAGAAACGACTATTGTTGCGACATTAATCGTTTGTCACACTAGTGCGCGAACGAAGGCGAAAACTAACTCAAATAAATGACTCGTTATCGTCCGTTCGTTCGAGTCTGCTCGCGATGTTTTTTTGTTTTTTTTTACTCCTCTAATTGTTTTCATTCTGCTCGTATTTGCTTGCGTGCTTATTTTATGTGTAAAGCGAAAAAAAAAGAACAGTTTATGGCGCATTCGAGGAGCGAACATATTCGGGTTAGTCGGCGAGAATCTCATTTTTCAAAATCATTAGCCCATATTGTACCGACTTGTCTTAATGGTATACCTTAATGGCCACCCTGTTTGCCGTGCATGTCCAGCGAATAGCTGGTAAAGTAAAACGCCTTCAAGGGGCCGCGAGAGAGAGGGAGTGGGGTGTTTATCACCGCCTCGGACCAAGTTGTTGTAAAAGTCGAAAGAGAAGTGGTGACATTTTATTTTTATATTTTTTGGCTCTTCAACCGAACATTTGACCTTCTTTTTGGATTTTTTTTGGCAAAAATTGCAATTTTTTGGGCGTGTTGTAAAAAACTGACCGATTACACATCCCCACACAACACGACCTTTGACGCTTTCGATGGGCAACCGAAAGATTTCAATCATTCCGCTTCGTCCCAACATGGGTTTTAGGTTAAGTACGGCGATAAAACAGACGCCTGCCTTTTTGCGGCTCAATTACCAAGTGGCAGAGTAGGCTATAAGCTGAAACGTCAACAACTGTCTGGTCATCATAAATTGACATTCTTACTACCGACGCAGTGTAGCTGAATTTCTTCCCTCTCTCATCCGTCAATGTAACGAGAATTACGGCAGTTCCAACCACGATGATAGCCGTTCAGCCTACGCAAGGTCCAATACGATAGGATGGCACCTTCAACCGGTAGAAGCGTGTCTCCGGATGGTTTTTCTTCATCCGCTGCAACGCTTCTAGAGTTACGATGGAGTATATTATAGGGACCCGATGTCGAGGAAGAAGTGGTATTGTTTTTCCACAATTCCCATCTCGACTGGGACATAAAACGCAGAAGGAAGATCTTCTATCCGATATTTATTTGGAACTCTGACTGTCGTCTCTTCTTCCCAATCCTCTAATTTTTCCTCCATGATGTTTCCACACGGGAGCCAAGACTGGTCTGCTATAACACACTGATATAGAGGGTCTCATCCAGAAAGTCTGTTGGGTATATGATCCACATTTCCTGCATCAGGTTCGTCGGTACATTTTCTACAGTACCACTTGATGTTTCTTCTGGAGATAACTCATCGGGCGGTATCTTGACTGGAGTTAGTTCCTCCGCAAATTTGTTCTCAATGAGGTGAACTTGGGTGATGTTTGGTTTGTGATTGTTTGTGTTGCGGACTAGTTCCATCAGCTTGTTATCTATTCTAATCACCTCATTTTGCGAATATGTTCGCGGTATAGGAAGCGTCACTTTGAGGGAATCCCTGACCTTGTTTGGATTAACAACTGGCAGCGGATTGATCATTAGATGTTGCTCCAGATCCAACAGGTACATCCTTGGACATTTGCCTCAAACTTTCCACATTTTACTGTTGGCATTTCAAATGCGTGCTTGGTACACAGGATCTGCCGCTTTTGATAGGTGAATAGCGATAGTACACAGGATAAGCTATTTTGCCTTTTTTTCTACGACAATTAGGCAAGCAAAATCCCGCAGTTTTTCCTCAAATACTTGGTGCTCATAATCCGGATACAGGATGAATCGCTTGTCGAAACAAATGAGGATCGAGTCATTCTCTTACGCTTTGAAAGAAGTGCAAGTTATGAGTTTTGCGATACTATCATAACTTTTCATGTCTGCGACTCGATCACTTAATTTGTCCACATTTGACAGCTTCGGTTGAGTTAACCAACTAAGCACAAAGGCGCCACCTATCACACGGTACTCTTTCCAGTTTGGTAACTACCCCGAGTCGTGTATAATTTTGGGTTTGGTCAGATATGGTTTTTTCTCTCCAGTTGGAAGTATCTTCTTCTCATCCTGCCAATTTTCAGGTCAAAGAAAATGGTCCATATTTGCAGTTACAGCCGCCGTGAGTCATTTCCCAACTCCTCATCTGATTCCAGATATGTGACCTCTTACACTTCTTTGTTTTCATGGACTGCACTGAATGGTTAGGCCTTTTGTCTTGTAGCTCGAAGTTCCATTTGCAGTTTGGTGGGATACCTGGTCATGTTATCGGGTGGAGGAGCCCATGTTCTTTTTGGAGCCGCCAATGTAGCAGCAGGGGCTGAGGTTGGTCAGTACCCTGACTTGACAAACTTGACCATGTTGATGAACCCTTCCAAGGTGTGGTATGCCATTAGTGGCATATGAGGGTGGAACCACATGGGTATTTTTTCATGAATTGCCTGGAAAATGTTGATTATCTGCACAGTTTGAGTTTTGTGCAATTTGGTATAGCAATCTATGAAGAAGCTGACTTCGGTTTTATAACTGGTGGCATCGTACTTTGCTGCAAGGATGGCTCTAGCCTGTCAACTTTGTGTGGTGTGGTCCCACTCTGTTGCTAGGAACTTTTGTCTACATTCAAGGTATCAGAGGTGGTAGGGATAACCTAATGCAGATGGAAACTTCTCACAGTCAAGTTGATTTTTCAAGACTTGCACCCGTTAAAGATCATCCAGCATGCTGCTGGTTCAGTTCTCAAATTCTTGGATAAGGACCCACGGATTTATTGAATCCCATGCTCCTTGGTACTTTGGCAGGTGGTATGAATTGAAGACTTGCATGTTCGTACTCTGGTTGTTTACCTGACGTTGATTCATACTTGAAGTGCCACTGAAGTCCATCATTGGTTGGTTGTTGATAGATGGAACTTGATGTTGGTTTGGCATCTCATGAGGGGCTGTTCCGTGTGCCGTATTTTCTAAACCGTGAGTAGAAGTGGCTGGATGGCTTACCCAGGATTGATACGTTTTGAGAATAACCACGTAGGTACACTATAGAATCGTAGCCATTTCCCAATAATGCAGCTGATTTTACCCCCCCAAACTGTGAAAAGACAACAGCAGGGGAGGAACTGGACCAAGCTTGTTGAAGCTGCCGCATTTACTAATACCGGTGGATAATAGGCAGAATTTTGATTGCTCATTAATCATAGGTCACCTCCTGCAGGTGTAGCATACACAGGTGGATTGTTCATAGCTGGCACTCTATGTGTGTTTGTTTGCATGGCCGGAGGTTGGTTGACTCAGAATGGATCAGTAATCGGCATTGGCTGAGTAGTCATTCCCATTGGTGCAGGTGGATTCCTTCTAGCAACATTTGGCTCTTCCTAGCAACACAAGTTCAATGGCTCGTTGTTTCGTTTGTTGGAATCCCTAATTGGTATGTTTTGGTTGAGAACATCGTTGACTACAAATGAATGAATGTTGATGTTCTTCTCAAACTGATCCATGTTTTCAGGAGTTGTGGCAATGGTTTCGGATGCGACGTTGTTTATGGCACTTTTCTTAATCTCATCAATTTCCTTCTGGAACTTCTCCATGTCCAGCTTCAACTGCTTCAGGTGTGTGCAGGATTTGCAGTACTGGTTTTGGTAATATTCCATTCCATCCCATCTTGGTACTGCGTGCAACACTCTCTTTCCTGCTGGTAGGGGGAATGGTATTCTTGGTTTTTGTTCATCGGCTCCTGGACATGTTTTGGTGCCTGCAGGACAACAATGGGGTTGACAGAATCATCATCCCCTTGAGGGTGGTCATCAACTCGTTGTGGTAATTCTGATCTCAGTTTTGGGAAGTGGACCTTGAATATGTCTCTCTTCCATGTCCGATGACGACGTTTGTATGGTGTCAAGTTGGTGCGGCTAGTATTTTGAATTCTGTCCATGTACAGTTCAAAACAACAATTCACCAGGTGTTGCGGAATAAACGGAACACTCTGTATATTGCAGGCGAAATTTTCGAATACCTTGTATGTATGGTTATCTCACTCGTCGGCGTTAGAATTTGCATAGATACGGCAAAAGAATTTCAAGGTTGCACGTCAGTGGGGATGTTTGAGAGGTTGACGAACTGCTGGTGCTGGTTATCCGCTCCTCGAGTGTTTTTAATTTTTTTGCTGTAATAAAATTTTATTATACGCAACTATGTGGCTAACTCTGGGTATAATGTTTCGAAATAGACAGCCGTATTATTGTAATCATAGGTGTACTTTTATGTTATTTCGTTTTTTTCTTGATGAGACGAGGCCAGAGTCACATCGATATAAAATAATAGGAGTAGTTCAACGTTCGTCTTCCTATTCTATTGTTAAGACAAAATTTACTCTCGACGTATTTTTATTAACGGGGAAAATTACGAATGATTTCTTTGTTGGGTGGCGGCTTTTATTTTTGTGGTTGTAAAATTACGTAGTAAAATTGACCAGTAATTTCGCAGTGTCCAACTTATCCCTTTTTTTTTTTTCAAGTCGAGAATTTTAAGTACGAAAAAAAAAAAAATATAATAAAAAAATGACTAGTGAAGGGAGGGTGGTAACAAAAAAAATGAATGCCAAGAAGAATCACAGGTGATGTTAAACATTAGAGCAGATATAAGCAGACGAAAATTTAAGGCTTTTAAGTGTTTTCTTTTTTGCTTAGGTGACCTGTGGTTTATGGGATTAGGATTTTTCGGCATGCCTACCGGTATTAATTTTGAAAACCGCCGCCGATAAAAATAGCCAAAAGGTTTCAAAAAGGCACCAAATTTTTATTATTTTGGACCTTCAGCCTTGCTCCTGGGGGTACATACATATACGAATAAATAAATAAATAAATAAGAAAAAATGCAAAGAATATTTAAATTGAAAAAAGGTTGAAATATGTTTTTGATTATTGTGCCGAGCACTTAGGTAAGCACGTTTGGTAAGAACAAGGCAGATAAAAATTTATTTTACACAAAAGTTGGTGCTAAAAAGCAAAAGTTACGAACTTCACTTGATTATTATTGGGGTTTGTCTTTGATTTTCAAAAACAGCATGATGGTTGGGGGGTGGTAGCAACTGGGCCAGGGCGCCATCTAATTGTGGTGGGACAGTTTAAAAAAAATTTAGGAGAACAGACCATGCCTAGGTTGGTCAAGACAGTCACCAGAGTGTTTTAGGATCAACACACAACCAGATGCATTAGGGAGTCATCCAACCTGTATGTGAGAAGCGGAGGGAGGGATACAAGACACTTTCTGGAAAGCCAGCATCATACCCACAACACTACACCTCCATGCCAAACACAGTGTATTTAATTGCGCTCCACCTGGACTAGATACCTGCCAAGGAGGCTATTGAACTAGTGCAACTACTAGTTACCAAATCACATTGGTCATACAGGATCATACACTGTTTCCAAAATTTGGGTGAAAAGTATATAAAAAAAATTTTATGGGCCAACTACCCAGTGGCAGCGGCAAGGGATTTGAGTAGGTATAAGGTAAACAGAAAACAATAGCAGAAAATTTTGAAAAATTTTGGGTTGAAATCAAATTTAAATAAAAGGGGGCGTGAGCCTATGGACTGGAGTGTAGCTGCTGGTCTTTGGACACTATGAGACAAGCCCATAGTTTCCTGTCACATTTGCCATATAAGTTAATGTGACATTTGAAAAAGTCACATAACCACAAAACAAAATAAGCCAACAGAGGGCAAGGTCAAAAGATACAAATACCTGCATGACCAAGTGTAGGAGAAGACGTTTTTGGGAGGGAAAGAATAAAATACCACAATTAACAGGGCACCAAATTGCCAGTAAAACCAACCAACCTCTCCCACCATATACCTATTTATTTAGGCTATCATTATATAGATTTTGTTTCCCAGAAAATTAATAAACAAGAAAAAAGCAAATAATGGTACAACCATATATTACTGTAGCGGCAGTGACAGTAACGCAGCAGCCTGGAAATGATGTGATGTCCAGTGGGTGTGATTCTAGACTTGCCCTTAGTCAATTCCTATGAAAAAGCCCTGCTGATCAACAATCAGTTGACTGGAAACAGCAAAAGTTGGAAAACTCATGACTGGCCGCACTTCTAAGCACTTGCTCCTTCTGCTCAAATCAGTTCCAAATGTAGAATCACAAAGGAAAAGCGGTTTCTACCGTTCCCAGTGATTCTTTTTAAATTTTGGTTTTGGCAAAATTACAGCCTGATCAAGAGGATCAAATTATATTAACGAACTTTTGAATTAATACACAGGCTTCTGAATAGGATGCCTTTATGGATGAAAAAGATGACATGTATTTTAAAATCACAATTTCAATTATGTTCTATAAATTTGGCCTGAAACCTTGAAAGCAAGGGTATTTTACACATACGATTCGCATTGATAATTAACTACATTAGACGTAGCGGACATACCGAACAAATAAGTATTAAAATGAGTGAAAATTTTGGTAGAAGAAAAAGCACTTTTGAGGCAAAAACCCTTACACGATACAATTTGGCTACCCAAACATCAACTAACTGGTAGCCTAACCCTAGAATCGTACCTAGGCATTGGGATAAAAACCCCAAAATCGCGTCACCAATCGCATTGTTTTGTACACATCACACCATATTATATAACAGCCAATCACCTGTGAAAGAAAAAGCAGATAATTTTGACCGCTGCAATATTTGAATTTTAACGTATTTTAAAGTCCGCCAGGTGAGCAATTGCACAGGCCGCAAAAGTATAGGCAAGCATATACAAGCACTGGTACAAAGCGAGGCTAAGAAATACATACATACGTTTTAACAGTTAGGCTAAGCGGCGAACAAAAGATGCAAGATACAAACAAAATAAAATAGGTGGGCAAGCAGCAATTTGAAATAAATAAAACACGCAAAATAAGTGAGTGAATGAATGAGTGAATATGGCATATGAAAGACGACAAATGAGATAAATGAGTGGCGTGAATAAAATAATAAAATTATTAAAAAAAAGACGGGTCAGACATCTCAAGGAATGCTTTATAGCAAAGTGATTGGAATCAAAAATCACGAATCCTTTAAAGCAAAGTGATTCGAATCACGAATACTTTCAGTCCAGAGACTAACAGTGATTTTCACGAATTATTTTTCTACGAATCACCAATCCTCAGTCTCAAATGTTAAATAATTCTGTTTGACCTTGACATGGAAAAAGGTTCCGAACATTCAAGTACTTTTTGATAAAAAACTATTTTATTTAGGAAAGTGAAAACTAAAAGTTCTCTGAAAAAACTATTTAATTTTACAAGGATGAAATTCACGAATTTTTTTTCCAAAAATTACCAAATTCACGAGAATTTCTCGGGAATTTCCTGACTAAAGGAATAGGATTCGTGATTCATTGTTCGGCTGTTCGTAAATAAATTATTCGAATCACATTACTTTCTCGTAAATGATTCGAATGACGAATCGAAAATCCTTTTCAGCCCCTTAAAAGAATATGAATCCTGTTTTTTTCACAAATCCTCCCCACTCTCACTGGTGGTGGGGGTGAATACGTTTTTTGTTTCAAAACTCAAGCAAAATTTAGGCACTAATAACTTAAATGTGTATATATATATATATATATATATATATAAAAGCCAATTTCTTGTAACCATGGTATAGATCACAATTTTTAATCGATAGTCACGAAATTTTAAACGAACATTAGCACTAAGCCAAGGACCTGACCTATTAATTTTATTGAGAGAATCAATCATACAGTACTTCTGATATGGCTATTTTCGTTTTTGTTTTGGTTATAAAATTTTCAATTTTTGACCAATAGTTACGAAATTTGACACATATATTAACCATAACTTATTATAACTTGCTATAAATTTTGGTGTGGATCGACCGCACGGTACTTACGGTATGATTATTTTCATTTTTCTTTTAGGTATAAAATCTTCAATTTTGAATAATAGCTACCAAATTTGGAACAAATGTTTAACATTTTAGTAATTACCTAATTTAATAAATTTCAAAAACCTACTTTTTCTAATAGAGCTGCTGCTACGTTAGAATTTTTTATGTTTGATTTTCATTTTGTTAAATAAACTTACACGTTTCATTTTTCATACTAAGGTAACACTGTTAAATTTGTCATTTTTCATACTAAAACAACAAAGTGGTTTTGGGTTAGTGTGTGTGTATTGAATCATGTATACAATCATAAATACACACGCATACTAACAAAACAATAATGATTTTTCATTTTGTTTACATTTTTCACTTTTTGTCGCACATAAAGTCATCTTCTTTCTATGTACCTCGGGTTAAACATTTCCAATGTTAATACATCGAATGGTGTTATCCATGGAAATAAAGAAGAAGTAGATAAATAAGGATTTAAACAAATAAGGTCTGTAAGGTTCTATCCTTGCAGGAGGAAATCAGCTATCAGAAGGCTAACTGCGTCCCCAGATTTAACTCCCGCAAAGAAAAAAACCTGACATCTAATTTTTGAAAACTGAAATTTTTAAGAAAAACAGAGTTTAAAATGAAAATTTTATTATAATTGTAGGTAATCTTAGGCAAGAATTCTTCTTCTTGTGCTCTCAACACCTCTCTCACTCGTTATCCCATAGCAGACAGAATATTAAAGAAGAAGCATTGCTAAGCATTTTAATGATAAACAGTTTGGTATTTTGTAATATTTCCACCAAAAAATATTAAACTTAATTGAACGTGCGAGTGTAACCCCAAATACTTCACCCCACCAGCAGGAATAATAAACGGACAACTTTCTATGTTTCGATGTACAAAAAGTTTGATAGATTTCATTAAATAAAAATTAATAATAATAATAAATAATATAATAATAATAATAATAATAATAATAATAATAATTAATAATAATAATAATAATAATAATAATAATAATAATAATTAATAATAATAATAATAGTAATAATAATAATAATAATAATAATAATAATAATAATAATAATAATAAATATTACTGTATTAATTGTAATTAGTATCTATACCTATCATTATGGGGGAAATGTAGAATACTAACTCGCTTAAAAAATTAAACATTGTATTAATTTTATTTCTATTCATTTTATTTTTAACGTACTAATATTTTATCAAGCGACTTAGAAAATCAAACCTTACAACATAGCCTCGTAGGCTTCCCAACAAAATTTATGTTCCATCACCGATCGTCTAAATTAACAACAGGACGATGGTATAGGCGTGTGTAGGTACACTTCCTTTTAAATTTTGCCGAGTCATACGCTAACGGATTAAAAATCGATTTGAGCGTATGCGAAGAAATCGAGAACCTATCTATTTTGAAGAGGACGATGTGTGCGTGTAGTGTGTGTATGTGTGTGTGTGTGTGTGTGCGCGCGCGCGCGCACTAGTCGACTGTAACGCAGGCACCCCTTGACTCTCGAGTCCATCAAACTCCCTCGAGTCTGCGTTCATCTTCGGCTCCTCGCACCCTCCGGCACTTAGAAAAAACATTTATCGTCACAACTCGATTAATCCGACCATCTCTTATCGTTTTTAATTCAATTTCATTTCCATTGCGAGTATCCCGGCCAGTCGCCGAATTTTAATTCGCGATGCCCGGGTTAAAAAAACAATACAAAAAAAAAAAAAAAAAAAAAACAAAAAACAAAAAAAAGATCCAAATCGTTTAGAAGATGGCTGTAGCTGCTGCGGCACGTTAGTGTTTTTTTGATACCATCTAACCTCGCAGATTGTCAGGGTACAGCTTGTGGCCTGATTGTTTTTTTTTTTTTGTTTTTTCCTATTTTCATACTCGCTCGGACCTTAGAGACCAATCAGTTACGTCGAGTGGGAAAAAAAGCGCAATGTAGACAAATCGAAACAAAAAGTTACGTTTGTCAAACGTTAACGTTTTTGAAAAACGAGAAAAAAATACGTATGGGCAAAGAGCGGGACTTCGGAGGGAGTAACAAAAAAAAATTAAAAACGATATTATCGAAGGTCGTACATCATAAGGTGACGTTTAACCATCGTATGGCATCAGTTAGAGACCTCATATGTAGCCGGACGAGGTCGCAACCGAAATACGGTACAAACGTGGTTGCAATTTTCTACCGTAATTTCCAATTTTTTTATATTTTTTTCTTTCTTTTTATTTTCATTTGTAAAGAAGATTTATCGCCGTTTTTTCGCAGATTTAGCCCGAAAAAGTTCTACTCGCGCCTTTGTAAATTTATTTTCTACGACATACGTATTATACCATTATACGTAACGGTTACCCGCTACGAGACGAAAGGTATGCGATTGTTCCAGCATTCTCAGATGCTTGTGCAATCGCTGGGAACGTACATATTCATATGGAGAAAAAAATTAAAAAATATAATACTGTACCTAATTATAATTAGGTACGGAATTCTGCCTCGTAAAAAAATAAAAAGTCGTGAAAAAACCGATTCGACAAAACGCTGTCGAATGGCTCGACATTTTTCGAGTGACCTCCACCAACGGCCAGAATAAGTAAAAATAACTGATCCGTTTCGTGTACGAATGTGCTTCATACGTGTCAACGTGTCGCTCTCCCACGCCCGTAAATACCACCTGAACACTTTTAAACTCGGCTGTCCGAACACCCAAAAGCCTCCATCAAGTTCCAGACGGATACAGAAAACAATGTCGATGGCACATCGCATTCGAGTAGTTCGATTTCAGCATAGCGTAGACAAAATTTCAATAATTATGCGTGCGGCGCATCGCGTTCGTTATGGGTTTCGAGAATTTTTTATTTTTCGTTCATCTTCGATCCTGGTTGAGATAATAATTATACGAACCCAAAATATGCACACGCCGAATTTCGTCCCGTTCCGTAAATAAATACACTCTCCAGTTTGTCTATGAAATTTCCATATTTCTCATACATATTACGCCTACCTGCCTATAAAACAAAAAATTAAACCTACAATCGTACAAGTCGACCAAGAGTTTTATTGTGTTACGTCATCGGTTATTGAAATTGGCCAAAAACAGAACGATTTCGCACACGTCAACCACTTGCTCATCGCTGACCGAACCTAAAGTTCGTCTCAATGTCGTCCAATTTAATTTGGTGGATCCAACAACCATAATGAAAAATCAGATAGAGGTAATGGAACCGTCGACGTCATAATATTTTGTGTTGCGGGTGGTATTTTTGTTTATATATCGAACTTGGCTGACCAATAAGGATTGTAACGAGTTGGGTTGTTTACGAGGTACATAATATATGAGCACCGTGCGATCGCAAAGATTCGAATTAGTAGGTACTAATAAATTTTTAACTATCGAAGGAGAACTATTTTTGGAATATCGTCTACGATAACCTACCAAATTCAGCATCTTCTCTAACTAAAATACTTTCAATGCGAATTAAATCTTAATAAATCGAGCTTCTCTTTTTATTTTCTGATTATGTTAGTGCAAGTTGTCGAATGAAAAATTTGAAGGATTCAATACACAGTGTTCGATTACCATCGCTTACTCGGACCCATTTTTAACCGACTTTGAAAAAAAATAAAAAAGAAGGAAGTTATCAATTCGATCCGTGTATAATATATATGTTACCGTCGAAACTAGAATTTGGTCATTTCTGGTTTTTGACCAGTCTAAACTAGAATTGGAAAATGACGTTTGACTCTTCTTGTACTGATCAGTCAAAACTATAGAATTGGAAAATGAAATGGGCGATTCTGGTTCTGACCAACATACAAATTTATTTTAAAACTCGAAATAAGTTAAAACCAATTTTGCCTGAAAATTTAGTCAAAACTGATATCGACTGCCACCAAATCTGTATTTGGTCTTAGTCAACTACACCATTTTAGGTTTTTTCAGCTGATCCTTATTGAGGTTTAGTCAACCCTACAATCTCACCCAAAACAAGAAGATGCGACGTGATAAATATATTAAACCTATAGGTGTAGTTTTTTTTTAAAATTATTTTCTATAAGAAAAACGCTGGTACACTCGGTAACTGGTTTTGACTAGGCACTGTTAGTTTCAACTAAAAATTTATTTTCTTATTTTAACCCGTCGGAACCAAAACAGCTCGATACATTTTCCAATTCTAGATTTGACTGGTCAGTACTAGAGAGGCCAAACGTCATTTTCCAATTCTAGTTTCAATGGTAACATACGTGTAGGTATATTATAGTAGGTATACCTGGTTCACCCAGCGTTGCTCGGATTTGGAAAATAGAAAATATTTTGTTAACTTATACCAAACTGGAAAATTTCAGGAAGATATTAATTTGTTGAGTATATCCTGGTATATCCATCGCCTCTATCAATATTATCGTATATCTCGAGAATTAACTCGTTACTTCACTAATCGTAAATTATAATAATCATACGCAGCTTAGGCCTAGCAAAATATGCAAACAAAACCTTTCCTATTTGTTACTTTCAGGGTTTATCGTAATTATTCGTAATTCATCGTTTATCACTTGCTGCTGATTGACAGATTGAGATGCTCATTTAATATCTGTTCAACGAAATTTTTCAAACATCAATCTAGATCAAAACCCTCTAACTTGTGATTTTCAGAAACATTGTCCGTCTAGTTCCTCAGAACGCTTTTACATACACACCCACACATCCACACACCCACACACACCCACACACACACACACATACATACATATTATAGTATAGGATAGCAATTGTTTTTTTTTAATGTCTCAACCTGGGCACCGATTTTGATGAACTTTTTTTTAAATGATAGAGGAGGATCCCACGGTGGTCCCATTAAATTTTTTTTTAGGATCGTTGAGATAGTTTTAGAGTTATCGTTAAATAAAAAACTGTTGGTTTTAAATTAATATTGCGACTAACACTAGAAATGAAAATTCATTAAAAAAAATGTTTTTCAAAAAATAGAACCGACTTGAGAAAAAAAAAATTAAAAATAATTTTTTAAAAATTTCTCCAGCAAGATATAGGTCTAGGGACTGGAATTATTCAAATCAGCGCTCTTTTCCTTTACCGCACGTAAGCTTTATACCCGAGTCAATTCCTTCCAACTTTATGACAAAACTTTATAATTAGCACCGACTTCAATAATTCCAGTCCCTATTGTTGGAGAAATTTTAAAAGAATTATTTTTCATTTTTTAGCGTATTTTTGTTTCAAGTGGGTTTTATTTTTTCTGATCTTCAGTCCAGTTAAATCGTCAGATACTTTAATTAGGTACTCATCTAGCGGATAACGTCGAGTCGCTGACAGTTTACAAAGGTATAGCTCACCGAAGCCGTTGCACTTTCCAAAATCAGCGAGTAATTCTTGAGGGGATCTCGACTACTTGGTGAACTTGGTAGATTTTATTCTTTCTTCTCCTGTTATGAGTAGAACGTCGAATTTGGTTATAAGAAGATAGTAAAGTTTTTTTTAGAAAATCTCAATTTTTGCGATACAGGTACCTACTTACCCCCTCCCCCCCACAATCGGAAAGTAAACAGATGGTAATATTATAATCATATCGTATTTTGCGAAAATAGTATTACCATGTGGTCTTTCAAAGGTGAATTATGATTCCGGTGCGCGGCTTATGTTTGGTATTTAAACTGCCTGGCTCACGATTTTATTGGCGAGTGTAAAGATGATGTAAGACTTACGAAAAAATTCCCTTTAAAATGAGTCACTTTCATTTACGGTACGGTACCAGTTTCTCTCTGCAGTTCGCGTCTCTCGTGAGTGTTATAAAACTCCAGTTTGATTTACTGAAAATATTCTCGTATATGCGGATAACTGATAATAAGTATAGGTACCTACCTATAGCATTAGGAATCTGCATAAAAAAATTTGGAGATCTCAAGTAAAATTGTTTTTTCCTTTTAAACCTATATTCTCGTCGTTCTTCCATAAGGTAATCTATTGGAGTAATAACCGCCACTAAAACGTGTGGTGCTGGTTAAATTTGACGGCAAACATTATTTACTCGATTTAGGTACGACACAAGTCTTTTTGATTTCGTATTTAAACGTATATATTGTCATTGAAGCAGGAACTTTTATTTCAACTTACAGTTTTTCTTTAGCAATGCTAGAATTATAATACGGTTTCTATTTTCTGACAAGTTTTTATCAAGTTCTCAGCAGTTTAGTAGGTCACGAACAGCAGAAAAATAATTGGCTCGAATCTTTTTTATTTTCGTAAATAATATTAGTAGGTATAATTATGTATAGTCATATTAACTACTCGTTTTTCCATTTTTTTTTTTTTTTTTTTTAACAGAACTGACCGTAAACATTGACCATTAAAACTAAACGTATTATTTCAGTTTTTCTATGACTTGTTTTATTCGAGAAGCATTAGTGACAACAATGTCTGTTACCAGATGAAATATGTTTTCGCAGAAAATTTACATGCTTATTGAACGAAATTTATATTCGTTGAATGGAGAAACATTGCTTCGTGGATGTATTGATGCCCCCTCGCCTACTTGTAATCACCATCAGGGCGATCCCCAAACCCCTCACCATAGCCCTAAAATTTCTCAGTCCATAATTATGATGTCATCACCCTCTCAAGACACCACTATCATTTGCCCATCGTCCACCGATGATCTTCACCAGGGTGATCCTCAAATTTCTCACCATGACCCTAACACTTCTCAGTCAATAATTATGACGTCATGACCCTCCCACGGCGCCTCCTGTCTCTGATCCTTGTCAGAGTGTCCATCAAGAAGAATTTTTTTTTGCTCCTCGCTCACCTCTGATCATCATCAACACAAATTTCAAACCACTCACAATGCTCCTAAAATTTTTTAAGATATCATCATCCCCTCACAGCGCTCCCCTGTAGCTGCCCCCCGCCAGAGTAGCCATCAAGAGAAAAACATATCCATGTTAAACGAAGTAAAACAAAACTATTCAAAAGTAATAGCGTGATGACCTCATCGCGTCACAAGCGTCACACTATACAATGTGACCTGCGCAAATTTTCAACTGATCACTGCCCCAAAAACATGTACATGTTAAAACTTATAGCGGACTTCTCTCACTAGCCACTGGAGTGACATCTCCGCCTATAAATTATAGTTATTTTAGCAAGGTACCGACCTAATTGAATAATTGAATCTGAAAAAAATTCAAGAATTTATATTCTTTACAGTCTGTGGTTCCTGGGGTAACTTTTACGTTTCTCCACATTTTTTCCTTTGTTTCGACATTGGAATATTCCAAATTTCTTCGTAGTTCTTAAAATTCTAAGTCGTTTGGGCATTTTGACATATTTTGTTATAAAAATAATAGAAACGCGTAATTTAGCAATTTTTGGAAATTTTTGGACATATTTGGAAATATTTAGCCGTTTTTTGGAGTTATAGAGAACATTTTGTTGTTGCGCAATGTAAACCTATTTTGTGTCCCAAAGGAGCCATAAATTAATTCAATCCTTAATTGGACCTGAAATTTGAATTTGGCCCCCCTAAAAATGTATCTTACTATGTATCGTTCGACAATATCGGAAAACATTTTCTCGACCCTTTTTTATAATCTCAAAGAGCATACACATACGCGTGCACATACATACACAAAAACGCGCGCGCGCACATACACACACACACACACGCACACACACACACACACGCACGCACGAACGCACGCACACATACACACAGGAGTACACTCAGAATATGGACACAATCATGCTAAACATTGTATCAAAATGGAAAATATTGTCTGAATGCAGCACATGCACACAAACATACACGCACAAATATGTACAATACATGGATGTTGAACTTATACTTATCGCAGAGGAAGCGTTCAAGTTTTTGAGTCGAAAATTAGTCTATCTTTCAATTGCGCATGTGAACTATCTAAATGGCTAATTTCAAATCAATTTATCTCAGATAGTGGCGTGATTGAGTCCCACACATCCAAACAGAGGTACGAAAAATATTGATATTACCAATATTGATATTTTCCTGGGAGTATCGACATTTTTAATAAATTTTTTAATAAAATTTTACTGTCAAAATTTTGCGGTTATAATAAAATTGGAATAATATTCCAACACAACTTTCACAGTGTTTGCAAATTCTATTTCGACGAATCAATTATTGTGGGGAAATTGGATATGAGGAAAATATAGATACGTATCAAGTCTTATCGATACGAAAAAAAAAAATCGATGTTTTTCGCGTCTCTGGATCAAAACAAATTTTCCCATTTATAATATAACTTACATAAGAAAGTAAGGATGAACCGTGAGTAAAAAATAAAGAATTAAAATAGGCATAACATGTAACAAGGGAGGAAGGTGAGCAGTTATCAGATTGTGTAATAGTCGAATGCGATAATTACACGCGTGTCGAAGATAGCTCACCCGCACCAAATTACGAATGATATTTTATCGACTATGCAAAATAAAATTTTATTTGTTGAGTTTTACTGGGAAGCATGGTATTTTAAGTTTTGTTTACTGCGATGAAGAGTCATCTACACTCGTGCATTAGTAATGATTATAGTATAAACCTGTTCAGATAGTTATACACTACGTATAATTATTATAGGCCTCGCCGTTCGGGGCCATTTTCCCAAATCCATTTTCCCGAATATTTTTTTCCGAAGAGTTATACTTTCCCGAATTAAAAATTTATCGAAGAATATAAATTATTATTTTTCAATAACAAAAACGAAAATTCAATTAACCTAACCTCCCACTCTGTCTTTACCCAAGTTTTTATACTTTCATCGTTGAGCAAAATTTGAAAAAAAAAAACAAAAAAACATTTCGTCAAATGTCCATTCGCGAAAATGTACGTGTTACGAAGTTAGTGGTAACTAAAAATATCAGTCTTTAAAATCATAACGGTTGGCCAAGATTTCAGGCACAAACTAGTTTTGTACTGCGTGACGTCATCAGTTCTAATTACGAATAATTGGCATTTGGCAATTTTAATGCGATATCGGACACGTCAACTACTAAGCCCATGTCTAGAGGTACCGAAAGTTTGTCTAAATGTAGTATACCTTAGAGTGGCGCATCCGACAACAATAGAGAATGAGGCACTCTCTTGCGTGTTGTATTTCTGTTTACGTCGACCTTGGCCGACCTACAGAGATTTGAAAGACTTCCAGGTTAAGTAACTAATTATCCGTCGTCGCTGATACGATGGTCGAAAAACGTTTGTTTTGCAAAACGATTTATCGTAAATTTATAAACTAATTTTCAACGGCGTAATTAATAAAATAAATTATTACAGGTATTTACTTACCCGAATGGGACTTTTATCCGTCGACTAAAAAAAAAAAGGAAAAAGGGTTGCAACCATTGGGTAGGTAGTCCGTTAACTTTTTTAATCGGTTTATCCGAAGAAACGAAACATAAATTACGGAACGAAAGTTTTGACCAAAGAATTTGCACCCACTTCAACTTGACAATTTGTAGGTTCGACGAGCTAAAAAACAAACAAATCTGACTTTAATTTTTGGATCCGTTGTTACGCTCGTTTCATACTCGGGCAGCTCCAATTCAACGTCTAATCCCCGAACGAAACATTTTCAAATCGGCCGTCTATCAACTAGCTACGGACGAATTTTCATAACCTTACCAACGTTTTTAAAAATTTGTAATTATTATTGGTCGGTGGGGGCTGAAAGTTGGCTTCGTTGTAATTTTTAGGTTTTAAAAAATTCGAAAATGAATCGTAAAGTGATGGAACTAAGTTCAAATCTTGTATTCCAACCATCTGCGAAGACTCGAGAGGAAAAAAAACACGTAAAATTTTTATTTTCCGAAGGGTACGCTGCTCCGTATTCTCGTGTGCTGGAGATAAGACCCTCTCCTCCCCCTACTCCTCGTGCACCCATCCACATTCAATTTCAACTGGATAGAGATTCGCTTTCTTCTCTACGGTACCCACATATACAGTCGTATATAGCTTATTTTTTCCCATTTTATTCTTTTGTAAGTATTTTCAACGTCTCCCCGACGAGGAAAAGTTAAGGAGGAAAAAAGGGGTTGCCCCGACAGAAGGGGGCTGGGGGGAGAGTGTTTGAAAAGAGAAGAAGACGTTCGTAATCGGAATGATTTATGTTTATTTGCGGCGTGATTTTTTTTTCCCCATTCTTTTTTCGCTTACGAGAGTGTATAAAGATGACTTTAAATAATTGGGTGGGGCAATATGGGAGGCGTTAGATAAGAACCCTTTGCCAGAAGGTTAACTTACGGAGAAGTTTTCGAAGACCATTTCAATTTTTATGGCGATCAGTGAAAAGAGAGAGAGAGAGAGAGAGAGAGAGAGAGAGAGAGAAAGAAAACGTAGATAATTTTTATTTGTATGGTTCCTAAGACCCTGTAAAATATATAATACTCGAGTTTCGTTTTCCTTATTTTTTTTTTATTCTTCGTCCGTCTCCTCTCTTCGCGTCCGAATATCTATCTTCGGTTTTTTTTTTCTCCTCCTTCCATTTTCCCTTTACTCGGCAATTTGTGACGAAAACTTCTCCGAAATTTGTTCTTCCACTTTCCCCTCACCACTTGCGCAATTTTCCTTCGCTTAGTATCAATAACGAATACTTTTTCCTCAACTGCATTTAAATCACTCTTTTTCTTCGAATCTCTCTTCCTCCCGCTGTCTTCCACTTTCTCTCTTTCTTTCTCTCTTTCTCACTCAAAATACCCAATAAGCGATCGCTCCTTTTTTTTCTTATTTTTTTTTTTATCTCCCCGCGCAGATGTTTTTTAAGCCGAAAGAAAAGTACTTTTCTTCGTAGTCTCGTTGGAAAATTAAGGAAATATGGATTTTTTTCTCCGTTTGTTTTTTGTTTTTTGTTTTTTGTTTTTTTTTTCGGCGAGGTGATAAAGAATGGCGAATATTGCTCGGACACGACGAAATCGAATTTGATTTAATTGGCTGAGGCCCTCGCAAGTTCCATCTGTTGCTCTCGCTCTTCCATCCAGTACGTCTCCAGACGTCGATATTTCGATTTCACGGCGTTACCTGCGTTTAAAGAAATCGCGAACATCATAAACTGTCATTCCAGTTACCGAGGTGGTCCGCGAGTCGACAATTTTTCCGTGTTGTCGCAACCGTACGAATGTTCTGCGAACCGCACAGATGGGGAAAACATTTTACTGGAGGTACTCTTCGCTCGTTCAGTCCCTGTCGCCCATTAATTCTTGAATCCGTCGACCTACCTACCTGTTTGTTAATCGCAGTCTCCGACAGACGATACGAAGCTACCGATCCCTTACAGCCGGAAAATTCTCGTCAAACGATATGCAAACCGTAGGTAATATTCGTAAATAACCATTTTTAAAAGCAGTGGCGTGCCGTGCACCCAAAGTACGGGTGGGTATGCGCTGAATGATTTACACCGATATACTAAAAATAGTCGGTAGGATTCGTGGCTCGCCAGCGAACCCTGCAACTGTAACTGAAGCGAAATGGGTTACCCTCGTCGTTTCACGACCTCGCCAAAACTTTTGAACTAATATCTCAAATTCGCGTAATTATAGTCTGTATGCAGATAAATAGATAGATAGATGGTCGTATACATTCCGTTTTCTTGTTCCCGTGGTACAGGTCGAAATTTTTGTCCGATAATCACAAAATTTGGTACGAACATTTGCACCGAACCAAAAACCAGACTTACTGGTTTTGGTGCGGATCGGCCGGACAGTACTTCCGGTGCTGCTATTTTTGTTTTTACATTGGTCGTAAAATGCGAAATTTTTGAACCATCCGTGCGAAATTTGAAACAAATATTTGTTGCACCAATTTTGGTACGTATCGACCGGACGATACTTCCGGTAAAACTTTTTTTCATCTTTTTTGGCTAATTTGCACCAACTTTTCTTTTTATAAAAATTAACCGTATAATTTTTCATGTTTTCTTTTTTTTTTCTTTTACTCTTATTGTCTGTCATCTTTGATTTTATTTGAAATTATACGACCATTTACCATACTTCATCGTCTTAATTAATTTTTCATTTCGAGAAATAATGCTTTTAAATTTCATATTGACTAATATTTTGTCAGTAGCTAACACATTTCATACAATCGTAGCATATCATTTGCGCGTATGAACTTAAAGACAATTAATGTCAGTTATGACCATCAAAATTCATAATTCTTTTTTCCTGAAAACCTACTTTGAGCAGCAACTTCGTATTATACGTGAAACAACGTGTAAAAGACGATAAAAGGCCGGATTATGCTCTACATCGAGAACACACCCTGGTATCCTTTAAAACCAGTTCGACGTGCGCAGCATTTGGTTGCGCATGCCTGATTTTTTAACGTATTTCTTTAGAGGACGGTACGCGCTCGGAGGAACGCATTTCCCGTGTTGAATCAAATGTAGTATTCATTTATGGTGTATACGTGACCCTTTAATGGTTGACAGCTTATACATAGTGTTGCGGCATGGTAGTAATTTCGGTGTGTAGCGCCGAATGAAAAACTGAGCAATTTATTGGTTTGGTTTATTAAATATTGATTAGTTGCATATTATTACGTTTTTTCAATTTTATTTCACCCTGGCGCTTCAATGAAAAATTTTATTTTTAGGCACATACCCCACGTACCCGTAGAATACGCCACTGTTCAAAACATTCGGTCAAGGGTCAATTTACATTAAAAAACAATCTAGCTTAGCGAGTCACGTTAGAAAATTTTGAATTTCTTAAATAAAAAAATAATTAACGACTAAATAAGTAAACGAGTAAATAAATAATTGATAAATAAATAAACAAACAAATAAAATAATACAAAAAAATCAAAATATCAAAAGTTTTTGACAGAATGTTGGCCAAACATAAGGTGAATTTGTAAAAATACGAACGCAACTGATTAAATGATTACTTAGGTAGCAAATAAGTTTATGTTAAAAACGAGTTTTTTAAAGATAAGCTTTCAATTTAATTTTTTTGGCATTAGCTTCGTACGAAATAAATATTATCTCGTTGCGGAAGGTTAGCATCCGTATTAGTACATTTTAAAATCACAGTAGTGAGTACAATAAAAGCTTATAATACAATATCAACAAACCTGCTTTTCGACCAGCATCTTATTTCATCTGGAATTAATATCTTCTCTTCTTAGAAATAGTTTGAGATTTTTTCAAATCATTTCTACGGATAAACCGCCGAGCCGATGGAAATAAAATTTTTCAAAATATTAGAATATAATACATCGATACGTCGAATGTCTGTACCAAATTTTGTGCCTATTCGTTGAAAATTATGCATTTTAGAACCGAAGATCCCAAAATGAAACGTGATAGAACGTACTAGAAGTACCATCTGGCCGATTTGGATCAAAAATAATAGGCTTTATCCTTGTCTAAATCCTAACGAGTATACCAAATTTCAAGAATATTAAATAAGAAATGCGACCAGTACCGTATTACAAAAAAATATGCGTACATATACATAATTATATAAAAATATATATATATATATATATACATATGACGTGTACTTAATTACATATGAATTTCAGCTAATTGTACCAAAAGTTTCCTGGAATCATGAAACGAAAAACGAACCTAGCTTCTTCCCAGATCGATTTTAATATGTAGATTTTCTTTGAAAACCTACATAAAAGGGTGACAAAAAAACATTCTAGCGTAACAATACCTCACTAGAAAACCCAGTTTTCCAATTTTTATCCACAATATTGAAAATGAGATTAAAATCTAAATTAATGTTACGCAGAGAAAACGCTCGTAAACTTTTACGCCGCAAATAAGAAAAAGATACTTCAAGCCATACAGTCGACTTACTTTTCTTCATAAATTTTTATTTTAGTTTTAAACTCCTGTCAGACCTGGCTCTATATATATATAAGAACCACCTTCTGAGAAAATTTCAGTCGTATTCCTCTCGTAGTTTTCTCAAAACTGTGAACCAAATAATCAAGCGATACATATATATAAAATATTCTAATTTATGGGTAACTTACACATACATTGAAAAAATAAATAGTAAATTTTATTTAAAAAAATAAAAAAATAAATAAAAAAAACAGACTGCGTTAATCTGAATGAGTAGCTCTTATTGGTGGGTGTGCCAAAATTTATGTTAATAATTTTTTCAATCATTCAATTTTCTCATTTTCGTCAATTACACCCTTTCTAATTTTATAATTTTGAAATATGAATAACCGACGACATTCTCCGAATGGTCAGCAACATTTTCAGTCCACTTTCACCAAAATCTATAGAGTAAGACACTTGTTTTGAGCGAACGAAATTTCGTTATTTCTGGAGATACGACTTATAAACATATAACCTCCTCGGTACGCAGTCGGTAAAAAAAACTCTAGCGCACCAATATTTCGATAAATAACCCAGTTCGCCTATTTTCATCAACAACTAAAAATTAAAGCAAAAAAAAAAACAAAAACAAATCGATATATCACGTATATCGATACATTTTATATCACCGAATTCGTTTTTAAACGAACCACCACCAAACAGGAGCTGTGTTTTCATTGGTCAGCGCTGGCACCTTCTGGATTACTATTGGTTAAAGCACCCTGTTTTTTTTTCTCCGAATACACTACCATATAGTGACAATAGAAAAATGTACCACATTAGAAAAAAAAAAAAAACAAAAAAAACAAAAAAAACTAAGATCTAAATTAATGCAACGTAAAAAAGACATTCGTGCGAAGAAAATACCTCAAGCTACATAAGCAACTTGCTTTTTTCCAGCAATTATACATTTTTGTTTTTCCCGGAAACTATTGATCAATAGGTGACGAACTGCTATCAGAGTTTCTCCTACACAATGACTACTTTTCGTGAAGATTTCAGCCATATTCTTTTCGTAATTTTTTCAAAACAACGAACACAAAAATTTCTTCCCAAATTTTCTTTTCCCATTGTGTCGTAACTGCTATTCGTTGTAAGTTCATATAATATTACGTAGTGTACTTAGCTATATTATACATTCCATTTTCTAGTTACCACCGTATTGGTCGCAATTTTCGTCGATAGTCACGACAGTTGGCACGAACATCAGCACCGAACAAAGGACTACTTCTGTTGATTTTACTGAGGACAGGCCGACTGTTACTTCCGGTAGGTACCGCTATATTTGTTTTTATTTTGGCTATAAAATGCTTAATTTCGGACCAAATATTCGCTTTAATCTATCGTAACACGGTACTAATTTTGATGCGGATCGGCCAGACTGTACTCACCCAGCGTACGTTGTTGTTTCGATTAGGAATGAGATCGTAGTTTAGTTTCAAACTGTGTAATTTTAGGTCAACGGCTGCGAAATTTAAAACAATAGTTTATCGAAAATCTACTTTTTTTAACGGAGCTGCTACTGCGTTAGAGTTTTTATATTTTTATGCAGCTAAAAGATTGAATTAGAAATTTGAATAGGTGCGAATGAGTAGATACGAATGAATTATGGAGCGGACGAAGAAATGATACGAGGCTACCAGATTTTTAACGTTTGAAAAATTTTATCTCGTAAAAAAATAGAACCGTTGCAGAAGCGTCAGTTTGTAAATACAGGAGCTGCAACTGCCTTTCCCCCTCTTTAACTTCGCTGGCATCGGGAAGAACTCTTAGACTGGCGCTATCTACCTCACTCGCCCTCTTTCACGTACTGTTCTCACTTTCCATCGATTATTTGCCCCTCCAAGGGCTCCAGCCGAATTTCGAAATTTCAACGCTCTCTCTTCACAAAAGTAAATACCCACTCGGTACCCATTTTAAAAGTTTAAAATTTAAATTACTCCAAAATGGAAGCATCCGGTATTTTGAAAATACGTTCGATGCGACCTACCCCAACGAATGTGCGTATAAACCAATAAAACACGTTGCACTTTTATTTATTTCCGCACACCACCGAATTTTCAAAAACCTTCGAACGCACCCAAAGTGTGACACTTATCGAAGGCGCAATTAAAGTCGAATGCTTCATCCACCGGCCACGGCTTTTAACGAACTTGCGACCAGCCGTGTTTTGCGTTAGTCCTGGTAAATCACGCACTGTGTTTTTAGCGTTTAAGAATATTCCAGTACTCGTATTTGCTTGCAATCTTTAATTTTACTTTTACGTGGGCAAGTGTTCACCTTAAGTAACTAGTATCGTGAGTTTGATAACAACTTGGGTACTACTTATCGTATTTCCTGTCATTTCACATTTTCATGTTTTTTACCAATAATTGAAACAATTTTCTACTACAAATCGCGTCGGTGGCTTTTTGTTCGCGATAAGTTCGCTAAAGTCTCTCCTAAGTACACCAACCACGTACCACGTACCTCGAGGATTTTTGATGATCTTTAACTGTTTGTTCCGTACTCCCTTTCAGACTACGAAACTTTTCGTAACGATCCCAACGATTAATTTAAAAACAACAAAAGAAACAAAAAAAAACAAAAAAAATTTGTACAGACAGGCTGTAGAAGACGGAGTGCGTTCAGTGGACTGTGTGCGTGAATGCGTGAATGCGTGAATGCGTGAATGCGTGAATGCGTAAAGATGTTGGATTTGGGGTAGGTAACCTGCATTGGTAGCATTGGTAGCATTAATAAGCATTGGTACCGACGAATCAAGCTTTTTGTCGACTCGTTCGCGTAGCAAGTTAAATTGAGGTCCGGCTCCTCCTCCTCAGTCGTCCTCTGCCCCATCGACCCGTTATGTGGCATTCGCTACCGGCGATCGTACGCGACTCGTTCTGCGATATGATATTATGGCATTCGCCTTTGAAGTGGAATTCTCTTATCAGCGAGTCGTGCCTACAGGCACAGCTACAGGTAGCTGCTTATTCGGCGTGCGGAAAGAAAGAAAGCAACTCGACGACGACTGTCGGAAAGAAAAAGATACTATATTCGTAAGCAAATGCGATTACAGGATGCTCGCTGAGGTAACCAAAAATAAATGAGAAAAAAACGTTTTACATTCTCGAATGTGTAGGTATAATATAATATAATATGATATTATAATAATTATAATATAATGTAGCGCGTTATTACGAATAAAATAATAAACTAAACCGTAGGTAGGTTCGTAACAGCGATTTTAACAAACAATCGTATTATTCTTATTAAGTAAATATAATTATTGTTATAACAATGCGGGTATAGGTAGGTAGATGACAGAGAGAGAGAGAGAGAGAGAGAGAGAGAAAGAGAGAGAAAGGGTGAGAAAGGGAGAAAACAAAGGAAACGCGTAAAATTGTTCACCGATTTCGTAACGGAGAATCGCGATGACAACAACAAAAAAAAAAAAAAAAAAAAAGTGAATAAATAAATAAATAAAAAACGAACGAGTACTTATTAGTGGAAATAGAATAAGAATACCTACCTAAGTATCGAATTAAAATAAAACGAATAATACTTTTAATGGCGAGCGGGAAAAGTGAAAGAAAATGTTGAAGAGGAAAATCAAGCGAAACGTACGTACGTACGACGAAAAGAGGATCAGCGGTTAATAGAAGAGCAGCGAAGAGAAGGGGTGGGTAGGGGTGGAGGAGAACGATTAAAATGGATTACAAATGTTTTAATGGGAGGCGAAAACACGCATTTGCGGCGAGATAATGTTCGGCGAAAACGATGGAAAACGTTAAAATACATGCGCGCGCAGCAGTCGTCTGGATAGGTAGGTTAATGCACACGTTGCGACGTACTCTCGCAGCTTATACCTCCCCCTTTTTTAACCAGCCCCCTTCCACCTTCGCTCGCCCCACTCTCCCATTCGTACGCGGCGTCGAGGTGAGGGTCGAAGTCGAAGGCCGTTGTTATTATTTACGCCCCCACCACGAATTTACGACGTTCATCGCGTCGTAAGGGATGTTCAACCCCTGCTCGACGCGGCTAACCCAAGCAGGTGCGCCTTTGTCGAAGACACCTCCGAGTCGTGGAGGTGGTCGGCTGCCGTCACGAATCGACGACCAAAGCGGATGTTTTCGGCTGAAACTGGGAACGAACGACGAAACCGCGGGCGAGTATGAAGGGGGTTTCGAGGGGTGGGAGGGGCAGGAGGAGGGGTGTCAGAACGACGGACACTCTTAATCGGAAAATGAAGAGCAACGACCTTCACGTGAGAGCATAGCGTGTCGGACAGACGAAGGCAGCCGCTGATAATGTTGGGGCGGGGAGGAATGAGGATGTGGTGCTATTCAGCGGCACTGCACGCCACTGAAACAGATGGCGCGACCATCGCGTCTCGAGGCGTCAGCGTTCGCACTCGACGAACCGAAGCCGCCCGCCTTCGCCTATTCAGCCACGAAACCGAATGAAAATCGGTTCCTCGCCGCAGTCGCCAGCCTCGCTATTTTGGCTGCGATTCGAGCGAAGGTAGGGGGCGAAATGGCAAAAACGATCGCAAGTCTACGACGAATTACGTTTTGGCCAATAAGGAATGCAAAAATCAAGCCCGGAAGGTTCGCTTTTGAAAAATCGGTGCCTCGTGCGGATACTAATTTTTGGGACGTTGCGATTTTCACTGGACGGACGGCTTGATGAGCAAAAAGGTCGTCTATGGCCGAATGGCTACTTACGATTATTATAGGACGCCAACCGAAAGCGAGAGAAAATGCGGCCGTCAAAAAGAACCGAATAACTGAGGCGAAAGTGTAACGCGGCCGCGGTCGGGGAAGGGCGCAGCTGACTGCGTGGGCCTACGGCTGGACGATAGGCAACTGCGGCCTCCATCGACGACAACGAATTTTGTAAAAACGAATGCCAACGAAAGTACCGAAGCTCTCATTTACGACGGTTTCAAATTTGCGTAAGTACCGAGTTGCGCTAATATTTCGCGATTGTTGAGGCTGCGCGAGTGCGCGTGCCCCGCACAAATGCCGCAAGCACGGGCCGTTTCGAAAATCCCGGGCCCTTTAATTTTGGTACCGTCGTCAGTCTATACGTATACGGTATAGCCGGTGTCACCAACATCAATTTGCAAATGGGCGCTAATTTTGCACCAGAAAGAGGATCGACGACGAAGGATAAAATAAATTTTGCGGCGCCGTAATTTTGGAGAATGGAAACAGACAAAGACGTTAGCGGGCGGGTCGACTGTGCTTTACATTCTTTAATTAACTCGCTACCCCTACAAAGGGGGTATGTCTCTCTCGATTACCAACGTCAGCACTGCGCAACATTCGAACGTGGCGCGCCGTTCACTCGCAAAATCTGACTTCTGCAAAAATGTACGGGGCAATTGGGTGGGGGCGATATCGGTCGACGAATACGCGTGTTTGGGGAAGCGGTTGTCTCGGTAAATGAAAACGGCTCGGGTTTTTCTTACATAATAAAGTACGTGAGAGGACACCTGTGGTAGATGTAGCCCTCCTGCCGTAGGTAGCGCCTACCGCAGGAGGGCTACTCGCGAATCGGGTCGTTCGCGACAATCACCGAGCGGATCGCAACCAACGGAAATTTCGCGGATAAGTTATACGAAATTAAATTTCAAAACAACTTCAAACGTTGTAAATGAATTCGAACGGGGGTGAGGATTTGTGAGCTGATTCTCAACGACGTTTAGGTGAAAATCCATCAACACGCGTGAAAAGCCGCGGTTACCGTTAGCTCCGAATGGGGCGTTTGCGGAAACTTTTTTCGAACGTCCATATTTTCGCGATCAATTTTTCAAAGTTCAAACCTTGGATCGTTTGGTACCGGATGCGCGGCAACGCCGTCTCATTCTGAAGCAGGCACCAAAATGAACGTGGGTTTTCCGAGCATTCGCGAATTCAAACGCGCGTAAATTGGTTGCTGCTGCTGCTGCTGCTGCTGCTGCGAATCCGTCGAAGGGTGAATAGCGTCGGCACGCGTTCGTGCGTTCAGCCGGGTGTCCAGTACCGAACGATCCGAGGTGGAACCGCTTTCGTCGCCGAAGCGATTGTCTGTCGAATGAAGTTGGCACCGACACGACACGACACGACACGTCATCGTACCATCCGAACTTGGTGAAAAGTGTACTCGCGATAAAAGCATGCTAATCGGCCAACAGCCCCGTGGAACCGTGGAAAGCGATTCGCTAACGCCGTCCGTAAATCGCCTTACTGCGCAATAATAGGCTACACGCATATTTCATAGCTTGACGGCGAAGACAAAAACGTAAAAAAAAAAAAAAAAAAAAAAAAAAACTAAACGAACGCGCGTTAGCGTTACGTGTTTTACAACCCCAACCCTATCATTTCCAGCCGCTCTTTCTATTCTATTCATTCGTCTCGGAGAGTGAATGAGAGAGACAGCGAGACAGCGAAGGAGAAAGAGACGAAAAGTACTTGTTTTTAATGTGTGCGGCGGCAAAGAGTTCGACCTTAGAACAATGGCGTTAACAATCGGTTTCGTTTCACATTCGCCCCTTATCGTCGCCCTTTCGCTACATTTAATTTAAATATTGCCCTCGTTAACTCGTGGCTGCGCCCCCTCCTCTACCCGCTAACGCGATAAAGCTCCGCGCATAATATTAATTTACTCGCTCGAAAGTCGAGCCACCTACCAACTTTGTTGTTTTTTTTCTGCTTCCCCACCCATTCGGCGCGTAGAAAATCTGCGAAATATTTTCGCGTACGGAACGAACGGATGCGTACCGCGCGATCCGTGCGATCCGCGTCCTCCGTACCTTTCCTTCGGATTCGGCGCGTCCGAATTGTATTATTCCAACTTCTCCCAGAATGCCCGCCTTCGGGTAGGTGGGAGCGCAACCTCGTCGCTGGGCCTTCGCAACAATGAGGCGGCCACAAATCGAAAAGGTGGTCGAGTAGGGGTACTCTGCTACCACCGGCAACGGGTGCAGTAACTCTCCTAACTATCGTAGCGGCGAATACCAAGTTTTTAAAAGGCCGAAATGACTTCGCGACGAGCAGTCAGCAGGCGTTTTGCGAGTGTGTCGATGGAGGGTGGCCACATGACCCGAATCGCGGACGCCTACCCGCCCCAAACTTGAAATTCGGCACGTTTCGAAGGGCACGCTGCGGTAATGGGCGATCGGCGTTCGTTTCAGCCGGTACCTACGAGTAGGTGGGCGGGCTGCGCCCAAGTACGCGTAGGTACATTCCCAGCCCAATTACTCGACGTTGGAACCGACTCGCATGAAATACGCGACTCGGCTGCGCGATTGTCGGTGCGGCCGGTACGTTCCCAGGCTTTAATTAATTACGCTCTAACGTTTCGATCGCTTCGCTAGGCTCGCGCCGAATACACGTGTTTAGACGAGGGCTTGAAAATTTCAGATCGGTTAGCAGACGTCGTGCGACCGCTCGGTCGCAACGCTCGTAGGTGGGTTTTGCGACGGGCAGCCGCCTACAGGGGTCCGAACTGCGACTGAGACGCAGTGTGGCGCGTACGCTGCACGGCTCGCGTGGGTGTGGTTGCCAAAGTGGCGGGTGGTGGGACGGCGGACGAAGAGGGTGGAGCACCGTACGCCGAGCCGATCGGTACGCGTCGGCGTTACGACGTGGCGTTCGGACGCGAACGCCGCATGGACGGAGACGATTGCTGGTGGAAGTTGGCGGCGCCGCGGAGCAGATGGAAAAAGTGGGCCGCGGAAATGGTTTCCGATTGCGCTGGGCCGGAGATAGAGCCGGTGCCGGAGCCGGAGCCGGAGTCGGAGGCGAGCAGTGCGACGGACTTGCCGCGTCGCTGACGATGTCATTTGGCGGAACCCGAGATGGGCGCCCTTTGCAGCGCGAAGTCGACGAACTCCTTGGCGGCGGCCTCGTCCTCCTTGTCCTGGTGGGCGGTCATGTGTCTGGTTAGGTGGTGGCGTTCGCGGAAACTCTCCTGGCAAACCGGACACTTGAGCTTGTCCTGGTCGCGACGCCGCTTGTACGGATCGACGATCGTGTTCTCGTTTTTGTGCTGCGACCGCATGTGGTAGACCAGGTCGGAGGTCATTCGGAAGTGCATGTTGCACTTGGCGCACACGTTTTGGGCGGGCAGCGTGAGCGCGGCCAACGACGAAGGTAACAGAGCGGCGCTGAGGTTGGCGGCGGCAGCCGCCGCCGCCGCGGCCGCCGGAAATATGGAAACCGAGTTCGAGGCGGCGGCGGCTGCGGCGGCTGCGGCCGCAGCCGGAGCCAGCGTCGTCGAGAAAGGAAAACCTCCCATCGGGAACGCCGAGTAGGGCGGCATCGCGGCCACGTTTTCCGCCTGGTGGTACGACAAATTGTGCTTGCCGGCCAAATATCGGCCGCAGTTCTTCTTCGACAATTCCGACTCGAAAGTGGTCAGCTGGTCGTCGGCAGCGGCCGCCACGGCGCTCCCTTTCGTTTCCTTCAGCAGCGAATTTGAGATCGAGTACTGAAGGGTGGCGCCGGCCGGCTGGTGCGATTGGGATGCCAAACAATTTTCTGATTCTGCAACATCGAATAGTAACAAACGAACTGTTTTATACGGAGGATTATTGTAATTTCCGATCGCGGGCAACTTTCGAGAAACACGTTGGCGCAAAAGCGGTGTGAACGTTGCGGCCAACCGATGGTAGGCGCGCACCTACTCGGTGACAACGAATATACCCGCCTAAAGACGAACACCTTTCGACCTTACTAGAGTGCGAGTGGCGAAGGTGGGCACCGACCGAATGTTCAAAACGTGCCATCGACTCGACGCGCACAAAAAGAGCTTTTGAACGCCGAACGTGTTCGGAAAGTTGCGTGTTCGCACGCGTCAACCGGAAGCGATGCGATGCCGTTGAAAAACTGTGCCGCCAACGACATCGAATGTCAACTGCGAAAGGGCGATAATTCGTTTCTCGTTTGTTTTCTGCTTTGGCCTTTGCTACACTAACGAGCACTCGGCGCAAGAGTGAACGTGCGAAAGAATGAGGCTGCGGCGTTCGAAAAGAAAAATTGTGCTTCGATCGATCGAAAAGTTTGTTCAGCTTTTATTTGGATCTTTCGATGCGCTGCCACCCACAAATCAAGTTCGGAACATTTCAACCCTGTAGCTGAGCATTGCCCTCCTTGCCGTTGTACGAGTATTAAGCATTCGAAATCGAGCACACTTTGCCGATCAACTTTTTCACAAAAAATTTCACAAATATTCGTCGCGAATACGGCCGAGGTACATTTTTCCAACATCCCATTTCCGAATTTTTTTTACATCCAAAATTATTTGGATACACCTAGATACGAAGAAAAGAGTAAATTGCAATTTTTTCGCAATATTCAAAATTATTCCTAACCCGCGTATTGTTTATAATAAAATACCTCCCTTAGCGAAGATAAATTCCTATTTCAAAAA